>OY829914.1:260194575-260455555 GCA_963691935.1 Nephrotoma guestfalica
GGCCTCAGTTGACATATAATTCAGTTCGCAGTCAGAGGTATCCAAGGGACTTTGGCTACTGCTTGCATCTTCGTAAACAATTTGTGCAAGACGACTATTGTATTTGCATGATGGAATTACTTCCCCGAAACCAGCCAGGCCGCAACATTCAAACGACCGCTTTATAATTTCTGGCGTGATTCGTTTTACTGCCTCACTTACAAAATTAACTAACTGTTGGTATTGAGGTTTCTTGCGATACCCCTTTGCGGTATATTCTTCTGGTCCTTCGGCAAACCACTCGCTCCAGAGATCGCGCATCGCTTTTTTAAAAGGAGCGTTTATTGAAACATCAAGGGGTTATAAGAAAGATGTTGTTTTTGGAGGAATAAGTAGAGTCTCGGTGTTGCATTTATTCTGAAGAAGGCCGATTACTTCTGATTTGACGTGCGAGCCATAGGAATCCATCAGCAGAGCGACTGATTATTTACGAATGGGCCATTGCGCCTGGCAAAGCAAGATGTTATCCATTGCTTCATTATTTCTGTGTTCATTGATCCGCCTTTGCTAACTGTTATCTCAATATTATTTGGTAACACTACACGTGGAACTTTCTTTAAGCCTTTAAAAATCACCATCGTGCGAATCACCTTACCATCAGCTGACACACACAGCACAACGGTGAATCTATTTTTTGAGTGGCCACTATCTAACCCATCGATTGTCTTTTCACCCTTGAAATGAAGAGTGCGATTGTGGCACATGTCGAAATAACATGGCGTCTCATCCATGTTATAAATATTTGATGGTGATATAGAACCCGTTTTTTGCCTTGCACATCGTAAAAAATCATTCACAAGATCCAACAATTCTTCTTTTGTTTTCGTTTGTTGCTGGCTTACATGTGTTACTTTCCTAGAGCAAATATTGTGGCGTCGGCAAACATTCCTAATCCAATGATCTGAGCACATAAAGTCCTTATAGTCACCAGACAACGTTTCAATGAGTCGTTTGAATTTTTCTCGAAACATGGAATATGTTATCACCAGTTTTTTTGCTCGTTCTCCACGAAACCACTGAATTATTGCTTCCTCAAGCTTATCGTACATTGGTTTTCGACCACCGCCACGAACACGTTTAGCACTGCCTTTTACAGACAATAATTCGTTTTCTTTCTTCGCCCATCGTTTAATTTGTGAACGCTGATATCCTGTTCGTTGTTGCAGTTTATTTAAAGATTCGCCTGCTTTCATTTGGGCAATGATTTTCAATTTTTCGTCTACGGAGATTTGTCTCTTTCTTGGCATCGTACCTAGATGGCGGTGTAGGTACCTATTTGACTAAATTTGATTGAATCAATGAAAATAAAGAACAATCCTCGTATGTTGCAATACAAATAGGTATTTCATTATTTAATTTACTTACCTAAATCAAAATACCCACAGAAATATAACCAAACAAATTAATCAATACGATGTGACCAACGTCAAAATATTCAAAAAGACAAAAACTGAATGAACGAAATATACACATAATTAAATTCATTAAACACAAAAAATACCTACACATACGAGTATCCATGTAAGTTAAGAATATAGTAACATCTTTTTTCAGAAACCGTTATTCGGGATAAATTTGAAATGTATAGGTACAAAATACACCAACAAAAACAAAATCCCAGAGAGGATAGAGAAAACACACAAATATAACAAACCAAAGAGTTTTTTTTGTTCAAATATACTGTACCATGGTACATTATTCGGAATAGTACGGTATATATATATATATATATATATATATATATATATATATATATATATATATATATATATATATATATATATATATATATATATATATATATGTATACTACTTTTGCGACTATTAGGGGTTATAGATTCCCTCTCTTCAGATTACCACCCGATGTCCTCCAAACCTTCACTGAATTCTATTTCGCCGCATACATCTACAGCTCTAAGCAAAAGATAAAATAAAAGGTAATTACAAACGTAAAAGCTGGTGATATAACCGATTACCCAAATTAAACCTCGTTAGTCAAACAATTATGGAACACAATTACAAGTAAAACCCAATATATTTTTGAAATACAGATGTTTAATTTGGGTAATCTTAAAGAATATAAAAGGATTAAATATACCTTCTCGGTTCACCCACATCATCCAAAAATGTCAAAATCTTGGCAAATTTAACTAATGTAACTTGGTTAATCACGCCATTCAGAGCAGCCCTCGAAGGAAGTAGGGAAGCTTCATTCAATACTATTCACTCAAAAACTAGAAACATTATAGAGCGATGTATCGGGTTGTTGAAATCGAGGTTTAGATGTCTCTTGGCAGCTCGTGAACTCTGTAATGGAGCCTGCATAAAGCTTCGCAAATTATTAATGTTTGCTCAGCTTTACATAATATTTGTATTCACTTCAATGTCCCGTTTGAGTATGAAGAGCAAACGACGCCAGATCAACCAGTTTCCCAAGGAAATACACAATCAAATGAATCAGAAAATACTACAGCTACAAGAATTCGCCAAAACATTTTAAATTCAATAGTGTAAATTTTTATTTTTTCTAAATTAATAAATTACATATAAGCATTATAAATTCATCATTTCATATTATTAAAAATTCATTTTAGTACATAACATACTTCAGTCTTAATTAATTAAAATTATTTATATAAAAATATATATCACACTTTTTGATATATCACATCGTTTGTAATTTGCTTTGTAGTTCTAACTTTTGTTTTTTTATTTCCAGCTCTTCAACTTCCTACCATCTCGGTTAAAGAATCTAATTTTTTATTAATATTTTCATGAAAAAGTTGTTGCAAAATAATTTGTTTTTCTATTAATTTTTCCCCCTGTGAAATTCTTCTGACTGTTGTTATTCTTATTGGCTCTGTTTCTGTTAATATTTGACTATTATTATTTTGAAAGGTTGTATTATTATTTTCTATATTTTGTTCGTTATTTTGTTCGATTATTGAATTGTATTCATTATTATTCGGTAAATTTAAATTGCTGTCATCTTGCGAGCTTGAACCGATAATACCTTCAACAAGCGCTATTTAAATTTACCAGTCGAATTACTGCTTCTTCCAATGGTGAAAATGTTTGTATTTTGGATGGTCCTCCTCCTGTGCCCGATATACTTAATTTGTTCAATTTTAATTTCTTTTTTATATGAAATTTAAAATCCGACCACACTTTTTTCCATAAGTCGCTGCTTCTTATAGGGGGTCCGTGGCTATTTAACTGGTTGCTGATATCTTCCCACAAAGATTTTGATGATATTCGGGCATCGGATGTTGCGTTATAGCCTCTCGCTAATGAGGGATGTTCCTCCATAAACGATACTAACAATTCATATTGTTTTGTTGAAGTCACTTTTGTCCTAAAATATCATAAAAATATATTATATAGAATGAATATAAGCAATTTTCAAGCGTCACAAATTCAGAGAGAAAAAGAGAAAGCGTATAAATACACCGGACCCTATTTAAATTTTTTTTTTCGGCGGAATGCAATGAAATTAGGAAGTTAAAATTAAAAAATCTATGCAAATTGAATTATATTTTTATTCATCCATGTACAAAAAATTGATTATTTCTCCCTTAAATAAAATATATTGTAGAGTTAAACTGTGTACATCCAAATAGATATTGGTCCTATTTAACTTAATATTATTTTCTCGTTAAATTCAATTTAACTTAATAGTATTTCGTCAAATCTAGTCGTTGGCTCGTGTATCAACAGGGGCACGACTCGTTTCTTAAAAATATTTACCGATTATCTTTTGTCTGCGGCATAAAATAATTATTTTCAAAAGGTAACAAGCAAATAATTGAATTTTTATTTAATTTTATATTTCACATCTTGTACATCGAAACCAATTAAGTTGTACGGGCCCTTCCACACTTGTATTCGTGCATCAAATTTTTCCTTTTTGCCAATAAACTAAATTTGCGGTGGGGATTTTGTGTTGTTAAATTTTCAACAAATTTTTTTTTTGTTTCTCCCAACAGACTGATAAAAGATAATAAAACGAATACAAATACAAAACGATATAAAAATATGAATATTTTTTATCTAATTATGTTTTTTACTGCACATCCAAAGAAATATAACAATAGTTAATTATTACTAGTGTAACCGCGAAATGTATCGTAATGTGTCATGAGGTATACAAGTGTGGAACCGACCAACCATTGTTTTTTTTATTTCCTCACATTAGTTTATGCTAGAACAAAACACAACTCGCTTTTTACTTTTCTATGTATGGATATGTAGCAAAAAACAAATTTAAATTTTAACGTACATTTTTATATTGTTTCATATTTGTTTTCTTTCTATTATCTTTGTGGTAGTGTGTAACAACACGAAAATCAACAAAATTTATTTTGAAAATCTAACAACACAAAATCACCACCACAAATTTGGTTTGATACCTAGAGGAAAAAAACGATGCTAGAATACAAGTGTGGAAGGGGCAAATTATTGTATTCAAAAATAAAAATAATTAAGAAAAGAAAAGCACGTAGTACATAAAATAACCAACATCTTTTCGAAACATAGTAATAAGAAAAATGCGGCACTGGTAATCAAACACGGTTACAAAAAGAAAAAACCCAACAACAACAACCCAAATTCAATTCTTAATTTTTTCTAATTTTTAACTTAAATTAAGGATAATTTTACCACAAATTACTTTTTTCTTAACATAGTTTTCATTTTATTTTATAAAAACACTTGATAAACTTTCCGATCGTAAGAAATCCTTTTTGTAATTGTTTAGGTGTGTTTATTATCAAATATTATTGTTTTTTATTATCACTCGCTAATTATTATTGTATGACAAAAACGTATTATGAACGTGAATAATTATTGTTGTATAATTTGCGTTCTTTTACAGGCACAATTAATTTATTTAATTTTATATTAATTGAAAGACACTACAATAATCACATTACATTAAATTTATTTATTATTTTATATTTTAAATCAGTATAATATATTTATCACAATTTATTTTCACAATTTGTTTGGCTTGTTGCCGTTCGCTAGTCAACACCGTAATAATATTCAAGCAGCGAAATTAAAATCAAAAACTTTTTATTTATGAACCAACATCATTACAATTTTCCATGTCGGTGTGCGAACCGGTCCATCATCATTATTCTTGCTTGTCACTCATTCATTACAGTACATTTATGATTTCTTATCTGTAAGTTGGTAACTAAATATAACGACGAAATATAAACGTATGCTCTTTATTTTGCAGTGAGTGTATGTAAATTTATAGACCACATTTTGGGGTAATTATTAAGATTAATTATTAATTGACGAAATTAATATTTCTTGTTGCCACAATAGTCCCCCCTTTTTTTGTGAATTCAAAATCGTAGGTTTTAAATACAATTTAAGATGATGATAATGATGATGATAACGTGCATATATTCTAATTTACGAAGCGTACTGATGGTTTATACTTGTCAGAAGGTGAGCTAATTAAGTCCGTAACGTACGCAGGTTTAAGTCTATCAACGGATATAGTGTTGTTCTTTCCATTTACGTCTATAATAAAATACTTGCGTAACCGCCTGATCACTTTGTACGGTCCCTCGTATGGACTAGTCAGGCCAGTTTTTAGTCTATCTATTCGCATGAACACAAAGTCGCATTCCGACAGATCTTTAGGTACGTATATGTTGTTTTGTGGCCCGATACGAGTTTCTTGAGGGATTAAACCGCGCATGTTAAATTTCAGTTGCTCGACTAGTGAAGAAGGACCAGTTGATGCCATAGCTGACGAATGTAAAAGTAACTCTCCAGGAAGTGTTAATGTTTGCCCGTAGACTAGTTCTGCTGGAGTGCATTCCAAATCGGATTTTATCGAAGTTCGTAAACCAAGGAGAATTAGAGGAAGTTGTTCGCTCCAATTCAAGGTATTTTGAGAAGCATATATCGAAGCTTTCAAAGTTCGATGGAATCTTTCCACTATTCCATTTGAAATCGGGTGGTAACTTGTTGTGCGTATTTTGTGTGATCCTAGCACTTTGCTTAGTTCTGCAAACAAGTTGCTTTCAAATTGCCCGCCCTGATCGGTCGTTATTTCCGATGGAACGCCAAATCTGGAGATATAGTGGTCAACAAAAGCACGCATTACTGTTGATGCTTTCATGTCACGTAGAGGTATTGCCTCCGGCCAACGTGTAAACCTATCAATTATGGTTAGTATATATAGAAATCCGTTTGATGGAGGTAATGGACCGACTAAATCCATGTGAATATGTTCGAAGCGTCCAGTAGGCAAGGTAAATCGACCTCGTTCGGATCGAGTGTGTCGATGAACCTTAGATTTTTGACATGGAATGCATGTTTTGGACCAATTTCCGATGTCGATGTTCAATTTAGGCCAGAAATATTTTGATGACACTAATTTTCTAGTTGCACGAATACCCGGATGTGACAATCCGTGTATTTTATCGAATACTTCGCGACGCATTTCTACAGGAATGTAAGGTCTACTTTTACCAGTCGATACCTCGCACCAGATTTCATTCGAATCAGAGTTTACCATTTTTAGTTGAAATTGCGACCCTTGGCGTTTTATTTTGTTTCCTATTAGAGATTTGAGTTCGTCATCGGATTTTTGAATTTCCACTAGTTTATCAACGTCAATGCCAGTGTGAACTATCAGGGAAAGTTGTTTATCTTCTGGACGAGAAAGTGTGTCTGCTACGATATTACTTGCACCTTTTATATGACGAATGTCCGAAGTGAATCTAGAAATGAAGTTTAAGCGACGCGCTTGTACGAAATCTCGCGATGAATTCGATTTGAGTGCAGTTGTTAGGGGTTTATGATCTGTGTATATCGTTAAAGGTCTGCTTTCGACAAAATATTCAAAATGTTTAAGTGCGCAGTAAATTGCATACAGCTCTCTATCGAAGGTAGAGTATCTTTGTTCGGCTGGACTCAGCTTACGAGAGAAAAATGATAGAGGATACCAATGCCCTCGGTATTCTTGTTCCAATATGGCACCCATAGCGATACCAGAGCAATCTGATGTTACAGCTAGTTTAGCATTTTCTAATGGATGAACTAATAATGTTGCTTTGACTAATGCTGCTTTGATCCGGTCAAAAGCGGATGAGCATTCTTGAGACCACGTAAATGGGACTTTTTTTTTACCTTGCGCATTTGTGCTATGTATTCGTGGATCGGAGCAATCATTTCTGCCAGGTGTTCGATGAATCTATGATAGTAATTAATCATTCCGACAAATCTTTGCACTTGTTTCAGAGACGATGGAGGTGGGAAATCTCGAATAGCGGCAATTCGATCCGCCAAAGGTCTAATGCCGTCTTTGGTGATTTCATGGCTTAGAAAATTCAACAACGTAACTCCGAATACGCATTTCGAAGGCTTGATTCTAAGATCATAATCACTAAGGCGCTGAAATACAAGACGAAGATGCTCGTAATGTTCATCTTCGTTCCTACTAGCAATTAAAATATCGTCCACGTACACGAAAACAAAGTTTAACCCTCGAGTGACTTCATTCATGAATCTCTGAAAGGTTTGGGCAGCGTTTCTAAGCCCATATGGCATTCGTACAAATTCATATAAACCGAAAGGAACTGTAACCGCGGTTTTAGGAATGTCTTCGCTAGCAACTGGAATATGATGGTAGGCCCTTACCAAGTCAATCTTAGAGAAGATAGTGCAACCATGTAAGTTCATAGTAAAGTTATGAATGTGTGGTAAGGGATACCTATCCGGCACTGTCACTTCATTTAGACGGCGATAATCACCGCAAGGACGCCAATCATTACTATCTTTTTTTGGTACAAGATGAAGTGGAGATGCAGTGGAAGAAGATGAAGGACGACACAAACCCATTCTACCCATGTGATCGAAAAGTTCTTTTGTAATTTTATGTTTTTCTGGACATAGTCGTCTTGGGCGTGAGAAAGGAAGGTGTCCGTTTGTTATTATGTGGTGCACTATATTATGTTTCACCGGTGTGTCATAATTGGGTTCCTTTGTTATTACCTCAAACTCTTTAATTAAATCACCATATTTCCCACTGACACTAAATAATTTTGGAGAAATATCTACTACGGTTGAAATGGTTGCGGCGACTGTAATTGCAGTGTTGGTATCCAACAATCGTTTATTCTTTAAGTCGATTATGATTCCAAATTTGGTTAGGAAGTCTGTTCCGATTATTGGACGATTAACTGCCCCAATTATGAAGGTATGATGAAACATCCTGCGAAACCCAAGATCTACTTGAAGGAGTTTTGTCCCATAAGTTTTTATAGGCGTACCATTTGCAGCAAAGAGAATATCTTCCGATTCAGCTGGTAATTCGCGACAATACGATTTAGGTATCACTGACACATCAGCGCCGGTATCTATTAAAAAATTAAGTTGAGTTTTGGGACATTTAATAATTAACCGACGTGTTGTACAGATCCCAATGTCCGTCGTAATAACATTGAGACTGCTTAGTTTTCCGAAGTAGAATTAGTGGTAACAGGTTTTTTATTTTGGAAGGTACAACCTTCTCCACCACATTTTCGTGCACGGTAGCCATGTACCCGGTGATACCAACATTTATAATTATTTCCACGACTTCTTGAGCGGTTGTGTTTATAATTTGAGAGTTGATTTTTATACCGAGAATTTGATCGACCTCTCCATGATGAATGACTTTGCCCTTTCTGCGTTGGGGAAACACTAAACTTATAAAATCTCGATCTTAATTCGTTAACGGCTTTTGTTAGGCCTTCAACATCTAAAGGATTTTTATTAGAAGCTTTTGAGGTGGTTGCCACTCCGCTTATGAATGGATTAGTTGGATTTATTATGCACCACACTTTATCTGCAATCTCAATTTGTGTAGACATGGGGCTATCATCGCTTGCAGTTAGGACCATTTGAACTTGTTGCGGTAGTTTTTTAAACCACAAGGTTCTTAATAGATTTTCGTTCGCGAATCCTGATTGGCCTGCCAATGCCATCATGCTATTGTACATCGCTGAAGGCTTTTGATTCCCGATGTCTGTGATACTTAAAAGTTTTTCGATCCTCTCTTCCTCAGTCATTGATCTAGTTTTTATTAGCGTAGATTTTAGTAATCCGTACTTTTTTTCAGAATCCATGTCTGCATCGTTGATAATATGTTGTATACTATAGATTACGTCAGGAGGTAATGCGGCTAGAGCGTGGTAGTATTTCGACTCTTTCGCTACTTTCTTTATAAGGAATAGGGATTCTATTTGTATAAACCAAACTTCAGGCATGTTATGCCAATAAGGAGGAAAGGGTATCGAAACTCTATCCACATGTGAATTCGTTTTAATTTTATCATCCTGATTATCGTTATCATTTTCATTAGGCATCTTTGTTAATAAGAAAATAAGATTTATTCTTCCCGAAAATTAAAAGTTAGACAATTGAAATTCACTTCGTAATGAATTCTATAACACTGGTACTGACACTCACTTATATCGTACAATCGCAACCGAACCCTTATGAGAGTATATGTATATATTTCGCGTTTGGTATTGTGTTATGTTTTACCACTTACAGTAATAAAATGTGTTTTATAATTTATAATTAAGTACGATTATGCACACATGTATATGTATTCAAAAATAAATTTATGACGGAAAATTTTTATTATGAAAAAAAAAATTGAGTGACGAATTTGAAATAATGATAATGCTCACCAGTTTTAAATTCTGATCATTGCCTTTGTTTTGTTGTTGTTCCATTTACAAACATGTGTATTAAAGTTGTGTGAAAAAAAATATGAAAAAGAATTTTAAAGAAAAAAATTAGGATTAATATAGTGTTGACTAGAATTTATAATTTGATTCAATCTTCATTAAAGTTGACCTTGAATAACGGATACCATGCACCGTGTATATCTGCCGTGTATATCACCGTGTATCTTTTTTTTTTTTTTTTGATATTGTTGTACACCGTCGATGATTATACAAAACTGTTTGTTGGCTTATAAAATTCTGCGAAAACTATGCTCCAAATATTGCACCACAACACCGTCACGAGCTTCCAACTAACTTGCCGAAAAAAAAAATGTGGTTGTTGAACCGTTATAGTTGACTATATAACTGCTGGTTGAGTAGGAGTATGCATCGACTAATTTTCATACGGCCAATTTCTCGAATGTATATTTTTATTTCCGTTGAATTCACAATACAAATTTAATTTCCTTTTATCGCATGCTATTTCTTCGATTGATTTGTATTATTATTGTACGTATACGTAAATATTATTATCGTACGTTTATCTAACAGCACCATACAAATTGTGTTTTTTTTATTTTATTTTACGTTGCTCAGATCACTCAAGTCCCAAACGGGATCGTCGATGGTCACCAATTATTATCAAATATTATTGTTTTTTATTATCACTCGCTAATTATTATTGTATGACAAAAACGTATTATGAACGTGAATAATTATTGTTGTATAATTTGCGTTATTTTACAGGCACAATTAATTTATTTAATTTTATATTAATTGAAAGACACTACAATAATCACATTACATTAAATTTATTTATTATTTTATATTTTAAATCAGTATAATATATTTATCACAATTTATTTTCACAATTTGTTTGGCTTGTTGCCGTTCGCTAGTCAACACCGTAATAATATTCAAGCAGCGAAATTAAAATCAAAAACTTTTTATTTATGAACCAATATCATTACAATTTTCCATGTCGGTGTGCGAACCGGTCCATCATCATTATTCTTGCTTGTCACTCATTCATTACAGTACATTTATGATTTCTTATCTGTAAGTTGGTAACTAAATATAACGACGAAATATAAACGTATGCTCTTTATTTTGCAGTGAGTGTATGTAAATTTATAGACCACATTTTGGGGTAATTATTAAGATTAATTATTAATTGACGAAATTAATATTTCTTGTTGCCACATGTTTTGGCATTGGCTGCTTTTCACAAGGCACTGCATTATAATTTAAATAAAAAACTTATTACCAAATGATACACTCACACTCTACCAAACATTTTGAACAAAATGGCAAATTGTAAATTTTGAACAAACACAAAAACTAGTTTGTTAGGTTTTTTCTTATGAGACCACCATATGTATTTTTTTTATAGTATATAATCCGATGTAAAATATACATACAATTAGCAATTTCTTAACATTGTATTTATATATTTAATGAATATTATTTCGATTATTATAAATTCTACTTCATTTCTAAATAAAATGTCTTAATATTATAAAATAATTAAAAATATTTTATTTACATCTTTATTTTTGTTGTTTTACTTTCAATGTCGTTAACTAAAATGACATCGAAAACAAATACGTTCATGCACGTACAAAAACTGTACGAATTCGTATTACAGAATAGGGGAAATTTTTGAACGTATCGTCCATTTTCGTATTCGTATTAGAATTATACGTATTCGTATTCAGGAATAGGGCCCCTGGAGACCGGTAGTAATTGTGACAATTACGAGCGTAAGCTCCAACATCTGCTGCTTCATTGAGTATTGTTAAGTAACTTTGATGTTCCGTTACTGTTTACGTACATATCGTCCAAATTTGTAATGTGGTTTCACTTTTTGCTGTAGTTCGAGTTTATTATGTTCTCAGATGTCGCCAAATTATTTAGATTAAACAATTTGTCTTCCAAAGATGTTTACACTTTGCTATCGCTTTTTGTGATAGGGAGCTAGAAAAATGTGCCACTCTAACTATTACAAGTGAATGAATAAATTCATGATTATTAAGAAAATTAAAATTAATTTAAAAACTAATTAATTTATTTAACACCTATTTGAAAAGTTGATTTAATTGTGTTTATTTTCTTCTGAACAATCATCTTGAATCTAATTTTCTGGCTTTTGTTGGAAAATTACCCAGTCAGACTGAAATGATGTGTATGTACGGTCAATACTCATGGTATTATAGATGGCACTGTTTTAATTCTACTAAAATAGGGTGATTCATGTAACAATTTTGTCTATGTCGTTTAAACCATATCAAGTTTTAAAATTGGCAACGTAATTTTGAATTATCAACTTAAACCTTTTTATAAAATTACAGCAAATGGTAAAAAATAAACGAGTCTTTGTTGGTGGTAAAATTCTAAGTTACAATAAAAAAAACATTGTAACGAACCTAAATAGGATTAATGCAATTATAATTACGCAAATAATTGAATTTTGAGTATACATTTTGTTTTATATTAATTTTATTTTTTTCTTTGTTAAATATTACATTTTATTTATTTTACTTTGCAACAAACAATAAAATTTTTAAATATTATAAAAAAAATGGTAATCTTAAATTAAAATATAAATTAAAGTCTTATAAAAATCTCCAATTTTAAATTATAAATAAATATTTTGAACAGATATACATAAGTAGCAAAATAGATCAGTTTAAATTTAATCAACAATTCCTAATTTATTAAGGCAATACATAAACATAAAAAAAATAAAAATAGTAAATTTAAATAGGACAAATCAAAATTAAGACAGCAGAAAACTTCTAAAAACATTTATTTATGTGTAAAACAAACAATCTACCAAAATATTTTAATATTTTATTTTAATTACATTAATTAATAATATAATAAATATAAATCCTGTGGGCTCGTCGTCTCAGTATCTAAAATAAAAAGGAATATGTGCATTCATACATTATAATGTTTATTATTATAATGTATGAGCCACAACGAGTAAATTTTAATTGTAACACTTTTTATTTAATTAAATTCTACGAATAATTAATTATCATCATCATAATTTATGTGTTATATTTATTATTAAACCCGTTTTTGTTATTAAATATTTCTTTTAATTTAAATTATTTTAAAAAAATATAACAATAAACAATATGTATTTATTATCATTGAAAACAAAATGATAGTTTATTTAAGAACAAAAACTAAAGACCTAATAAAAGAAAAGTATTTCAAAAAAGAAAACCGAGAAATAATAAAAATCATTTATAAAATTAAAGAAGTTTATTTATTCATTTATTTTGTGACATTTTCGATTTTAGTTCGCTTCTTGGCGAATCAGTTCCAATAACTGTCGTGGTAGATCCATTGTTTGATCATCAACCAATACAATATCAAAATGGCTAGTGTAGGCAGCTAAATTTTGTTCAGGCTAAAATGAGAAAAATAAATTAATTAATAAAATTTATTTCGAATAGATAAGGTAAGCAATAAATAATCCTGCCGAATAATTTGTAGTGGCCGAAACTAAACTAAACTTTAAGCTTATAACGTATGCCACGCTAATTACTAGGTGCGCAAATAAATTTCCGTTTTTTTTTAAATGGAAAAATTCAATAAAATTATAAAAAATGGTTTATTCAAAGTACTGTCCTCCGCTATCTACACATTTTTGCCATCTCTCTGACAATACATGAATATCACAACGATAAAACGACGCATCTTTGGACCGAAACCATTCATCCAACCAATTTTGCACTTCTTCGAAACCGGCCAAGTGTTATCCTGCCAAGCCATGTGCGATCGACCGGAACAAATGATAATCCGAGGAGGCCAGGTCTGGCAAATAAGGCGGGTGCGGTAGCAGATCCATCTCAGCATTTTGATCTTGTCCTGGACGATGGTTGTCGTGCTGCAATATCACTCGTTCGTGTCTCGTGTTCCATTCTGGCCGTTTTTTGAGCAATACATAGTTCAGATTGATGAGTTGTTGTCGGTAGCGTTGCTCATTGACAGTTTCGCCGTTTCAGCAGCTCATAGTACACGTCAGCAGCTCATAGTACACGATTCGCTTCTCGTCCCACAAAACGCAGAGCATTGTCTTCTTTCCGCAGCGATTTAGCCGTCGATGTTGATGCTTGGCCAGGTGAAAACCACGACTGTTTGCGTTTTAGATTCTTAAAAAAGATCCACTTCTCATCTCTTCTCTTCGCAGGAAGCTTTTTCTTTCATGCAGTAAAAGCAGTCCATCCATTAACACTTGCAGCTCGATGTCTTCAAATGTTTTTGGTCTTCCGGAGCGCTTCTTGTCCTCAATGTCGAAATCACCACTTCTGAAGCGTTTAAACCAATCTTCACAGGTAATTTCTGATGGTGCATGTTCGCCGTAGGCCTCCTCAAGCAAATGACGTGCTTCAGCTGCATTTTTTTCAAGTTGAAGCAGAAAAGCAAAGCATCCCACAAATGCTGTTTGTTTGGCACAAAACTCGACATTTTCGTTCTTAAAAAAAATATTTTTGCGTTGCGATATGCGCTAGTATTACAATTGGTTATCGTTAACAACTAACTGCCCATGGTATGAACAAAATACAACTTCTGACATAAATGACAACTAGATGTGTCGCTAGCACCATCTATGTGTGAACCCCGGAAAGTTTAGTTGCGCACCTGATATGTGGCTTTGCTTGTGTTATTGAATATAAGTATTTCGAGTATTGCCTACTCGAGCGGTTGACTACAAATATTTATTACATGCCACCGAAAATACCCCTCTTATGGAACGAGATAGGGCTTATGTTCGTCAAATATCAATTCAGAGTCGTTAAAAAATCGTTTATCAGATGCCTTACGAGCGATACTGGCGCGGGACATGAAAACACATTGGAAATCTTACCAATCGACAACCTGAGTTTACAGCACCTAAACCTCCAATGGAATAAACGCCTGTCACTACGAGGGTCGTTTCAAAAGTTTCCATTGATAGCATGCGTTGAAGGTACTCACCGAAATATCAGCCATTTTGGACGCGCAATTGTTGCTTAACAATCGTTTGGATGAGTCAATATGATTGTTTTTGTGAAAATGGAATAAATCGAGTATCGAGCTGTCACGAAATATTTATTTTTGAAAGACAATACACCTACGCAGATCAAAGACAAGTTGAACGCTGTGTTCAGGGACTCTACACCATCATTTACCACCGTTAATTTTAGAGTAGCTGAATTTGAACGTGGCCGTACCAGCTTGGGTGACAATGAACGTTCGGGACGTCCAAACACTGCAACCACTGACGATAATATCGCTCAAGTTCACCAAACGGTGCTAGACAACCGTCGAATTAAAGTTAGAAAGATAGAATAGACTATTAATATGTCCATAGACTGTGTTTGTCACATGAGAAAGCGTGTCCGCGCATTGGGTGTTGCGTTAGCTCACTTTCGACCAGAAACGAGTTCGAACAAACATTTCCAACGCTCTTTTTAGGCGCAATAAATCAGTTTTGGCGCCGGCTAATTACTGTTGATGCACTTGAATACACTATTACACTCCAGAATTAAAAGTACAGTCAAAACAGTGGACTGCCAAGGGGAATCGGCTCCAAAATAGGAAAAGGCTGTTTCTTCAGCTGGAAATGTAATGGCGATTGTTTTCTGGAATAGTTCAAAAAGTGAAAACCATTACAGGAGCATACTACCTATTATTGCTCGGCAAGCTGAAGGCAGAAATTGCGGGAAAAACGCCACATTTGCAAAAACAAAATCTTGCTCCACCAAGATTGCCAACTCCTCCATGCGCCGTCCCACACCTCAGCGATTGCCAAGACGAAAATCCACGAAATCCGGTTTGAACTGTTTGACCATCCCCTTACTCACCAGACCTAGTCTCAAGTGACCTTTTTTTGTTCCCTAAGCTAAAAGTTGCGTTCGGAGGATAGAGATTTTCGTCGAATGAGGAGGCCATCACCTTCGAAACAACTATTTTGCAGATAAAGACATCGAGTACTATTTGGACGAGTTAAAGAAAAGGGAGCATTGCTGGGAGAAGTGTATAGACTTACAAAGAGACTATGTAGAGAAATAAAAATAAATTTGAAGAAAAAATGTCTTGTATTTTTGTTAGGTCGGAAACTTTTCAGACAACCCTCGTAGGCAACTTGTTTCATTATGCAACAACAGTTGGCAGATCTCAAGTGAACACGGGCCAATATTAATATTGGGTTTCGGAAAACCCCTAAATCCTGCTGTGTTTTCTAACTCGATAATGAAAACCATTTATAATTTCGTCATCGCTACGGCAGTAGACAGGCCTGCTTTAGGTGTAACTATCTGGTCAAATACGGACTCGTGGTCGACCTGAAAAACAAGACTGCTCCAACTTACAAATGAAGCAATACACAGTTTTCTCGCAAGGTCGGCTACCTTGCGTGAAATCGCAGCAACTCTTTTTGCGCAACTAAAATTTACAATTCCAGTTTATAATACGAGTATACATCGCAAATCCGCTGCCTCTCATGATCACCAATCTGCTACACCACTACATACTCGTATGATACAAAAGAGCCAAGAACTTGCGCTCTTATGGATAGTTGACATGTCATTGTTGTTGTGAACGTATTTATTTGTGAGAATGGCACCTATGCCGAGGTTATATCCGATTTCCACTGCGTCTTTCATAGCAGCAAAATAAAATTTCTTACAATACCAAGGACCATCATTACCGCAAATCTAGGAATAGACGACAGAACTTTGATAACCACAAAGATGTCGCATATCACCTCTTTTCGCGAGGGTTGCAAGCAAAAAATATTTGCCAATCATGTAAACTCGTACTTATCGGAAGCGAGAGTTAGACCTTGATCGCCAATGATTGTAGATTAATATTCACAATTTAGATAAGATCATCCGCTTATTTCTAGTCTAGTTTCGGATAGAACGTTTCACGAAATTAAATAACTCTTTAGAAACTGTGACATACGGTAGAAGTACATCTACAAACAAAATGAATGCAGTAGTCATGATCCTCTTTAAGGCAGTCATCACACAAGGAATCTTCGACAAGCCCCATTTGTAGTAAATGGAGATTAAAACGGCCGTGACCGGTAAGAATGGCCACCAAATCTCTTAGCTGGTCTTTCTTCAAAGATATAGCGTAGTTTGCTAACTCCAGCAGAAGTTTATAAACGCAGTACTTCGCCTTTTGCGTTTAACCCGCTTTAGCTAAAGCATCAGTTATTACATTTCCATCAATATCAGATTGAGCCGGAACCCACATAACCTTGACATTATTGCTGTAACAGAGAAAGCCATTAAAATCTCATAAGCGGAAAAAAACAGAGATTCAGGCCCCCATCTATTGAAGTTTTGAAACATCCATGAGCCCCTCGATAAACCATCGAGAAACATATTATCTGGGGCAACCTTTCGAAACTTTAACCGAAACCGAAAGAGAATCTAGCTCGCTCACACCAATGCAAGTTGCTGTAATTCAGCAACCAAAAAAACCCCATCAGGACCACCGGACTTTTACGGCCGAAAAGAGAATAAACTCCAACGCAAAATGACCAAAATGGGAAGGTTATTTGGTTATTTCGAGTGTGGCAACTCTTACGCCATTCGTGTTATGACAGAAAATTAGTTTAATGATTGACATTTACGAAATAGGTCGCTTTACGCTTGAACAAAATTGGAAAATATTGAAAACTTACTTTCAAAGTGGTGATGTTCTTATACGTGAAAAATTCAGTAGAAATGAAATGCCTACAAGGCAATTTGTGAAACGAGTTCGTGAAACTGGATTGTTATGGGATAATCAAACACGTGCATTTACAGCGCGTATACAGCGGAGAACATTGCAGCTGTTGCTCAGAATATACCTGAGTATCCATCAACATCAACTCACCATCGTGCTCAAGAATTACACATTTCACGCAGTTCTGTGACGAGAATTTTGTATAAACGCTTCGGTATGAAGGCGTACAAAGTTCAATTAGTGCAGGAGCTGAAGCAATATGACCATCCACAACGTTTTCGGTTCGCTAATTGGGCTCTAGAACGCTTGGAAGAAAATGAGCATTTTTACCGAAAAATCATTTTTTCCGAGGATCTCGTTTTCACCTCGAAGGCTACGTCAACAAGCAAAATTGTCGCATTTGGGGCTTAAAAAATCCACACGTAACCATGGAGAAGCCGATGCATCCACAACAAGTGACTTTTAGTGTGGATTTTGGACCAGCGGCATCATTTTTTTTAATGAGCAAGGAGCCGCCCTTACAGTCAATGATAAACGAGTTTTCGTTACCCAGAAATCAACAGGACGACGCAACTTGCCACACAGCAAACACAACAATCGGTCTTTTGCACACTGTCTTCGGGGATCGAATAATACGGAGACGTATTAGTAACGGAGACGTCAATTGACCACCACGCAGCTGTGATTTGACTCCGTTGGATTTTTTTTTGTGGAGAACCGTTAAGGAGGGGGGTGAGGAGGTTAGTTACACTAACCATTCAGAGACTATCCAAGACTTGAAAGATCAAATAATTGCCATTGATGATATAAGAGCCCATACAATCGAAAATGTTCTGAAAAATTGGGTTGACAGAATGCGGTACTGTAAAGCCAGCCGTGGAAGTCATTTGAATGAAATTATGTTCCATACTTAATGGATATTCATTTGTCTTTGAATTAGAGCCAAATTAAATTACAAACTTTAGATGGGCTACCCGTTACTTAAAAAAGGTCGTCTCAAGAAAATAGCGAACAATTGGCTCGACAATTTCTGCTAAAGATGTTGTAGGTTACGTTTCTATCATGTCAGGATTTCAATCTACTAGAGACTGGTTTGGGGAGGCGCTCACCGTTCGATTCTAGAAGCTCGTTTTATAGACTCGAAGCAATATCCTAGATGGGTCCATCGACTTTAAGCATGTTGAGGTTTTTTGACTCGATGCCGATTTCTAGAATGGATCCCATGAACAGAACAGTGAATCCCTAGAAGATATCTAATTACAAAAAAATGTGTTTTATAGTTGAAAAAGAACAATACAAATGAAAATACAAATTTAAATAAGGAAGGATAATTATTTAAAAAAACAAGCGTTTATCGAAATATGTAATTTGGTGCAAAAATATCGAATCCCGATAGCGGCAGTATGCAAACAGGATCTTTCATAATCTGATACGTGCCCACGTGCACGTGGACAATGTGGATCCCACGTAGATCGGTTCGGTACTCACGGAAATTGAAGAAAGCAGATTAATATTATCTAGTTATGAACTCAAGAACGCACAATTAGTATCCACTGCGACGCGTAAGGGGTCGGTTTCGCATACTGTTATAGAAGACTTACTTTATAGAAGTTTTTGCTGGAATATCTTGGTTTATAAGCTTCCAAGGTCTTGCTTGCGCTTGAATTGAAGCAGCATAACCCACGTGTACGTCTTACATTCTGAGAATGAGCCAAAAACCGTATTCCTTTTGATTGCCATTTTCACCATAAAAAGTTAAGCGGCATGGACAATTTTTAATTGAATGGCTAAGCCAACAAGCAAAATTGCCAGATTTGAAGTGAAGAAAATCCACAAGCCATCATTTACTGCGAGGAAGGAGACAAAATCATAGATGAATACTTCCTCGCGGTGCTTCCTGGGTAACGCTAAATGAATCGGGCGGTGCAGTGGAGGCGATGCAATGGAAATTATGTTCAGTCATAGACACTACATGTCACGGCGAGCTACTGGCGCGGCAAAACCAATATCACATCAGCATCTGTTCTTCAGGTTAGGGGCGGCTGAAGCGAATGTCTGTCTTGTAGCAAGCGGCTTGCTACATAAACGTGTTTCTATTAGGACTGGATGTCTCGAAATCTCTCACCAGTACATAATAAGTGAGTTAAGCGGCGGATAAACTACCTACTCTCACAAAAAACATCAAGTTATGAATCCTACACAAAGGGCTCGGATTATTTTATCAAATTTATCACAACAACGACCTCGGCAAATATATGTACAGACAACACTACAAAAATAGGAATATGGAACGTGATGAGCCTCTTAAGATCTGGAGATCTCCAGAAACTCTCGAACCAAGCGGGAATTTACACTTTGCATGTGAGGGATCCATAATACCACCAATCGTTACACTCTCCACCATAGTGACCATCAGAACGGAGGAGAAATCGGAGTTGGTTTTCTCATCCACCGGCGAGTAGAGCAGTGTATCATCGATTTCCGAGTGATCAACATACGGATATGCACGGTTAGACTCCGAACCGGAATATCGATGCCCTAAAAAATGAAGACTGCAAATTTACCAATCAACTATCACTGAAAATCTAGACCGGCACAATAGCTGCGTTTTTCTGAAAAACAATCGGGTTGAGTTCGCGATGGCTTTATTTCAAATTTGTCCAATTTTAAATTAAAAATTTATTTTTTAATAATAGTAATCTAATAGTAATCTAAGTATAACCAAAAAAATTCTTTGGAAAAGTTGTATAGTTTTCTTGTAATAACGATGTTCTGTATAATAACGGAACTGCCCAGAACTACATAGAGCATCGATATTACAAGAAAACTATATCACTTTTATGATGGATTTTTTTGGTTATACTTAGATTACTATTAGATCTAAGTTATTTAATTTAAAAAAAATAAATTTTTAATTTAAAATTGGACAAATTTGAAAAAGCTATCGCGAACTCAACCCGACTGTTTTTCAGAAAACGCGGCTAATAGCAACTACGTAACCCCACCAAATATTCAATAGCAATGGCTAGCTATCCAGTCAGCCATAACTACCACTGCAGAAAAAAACTATTGAAAGAATGAAATAATTGGTTGGCGAGCAGTGCCATCAAATCGTCGAAAATAAAAGAAAGCAGCGTGAAAAATGGTTGCTCATAACACCCGGAGCACTTACATAGAGTATCTCCGCGCCAGGAAAGATGCGACCAAAAACCTCCGGAAAAAGAAGCGCGAAAATATAAGGACCTCTTCGAAAGCATCAGGTTCCAAGCGAAAAACGGAAACTCAAGAGACTGCCTTACCATGTATGTGATGTTGGCCCAGAATTTCATCCCAGAAAAATAAAAAAATATCTTCGGGTCAATCTCGAAATTTTATTCTAGCCCAGAAATTGACTTTAAATTTTAAATATTAAAGTAAAATTAAAAATTATGTAAAAATAATAAAGTTTAAATTAAAAGAATTGAATCGATTTAGCACTGTCTAGCAAAAAGGGTCAGGTTGTTGGCCATCGGTAATAACTAAAATTTTATACTTAAATAAGAGCGACTAAATATGTCAAAAAGGTCAACACAATTTCCGTTTTAGAACGATTGATTTTAGTCAATGCTGTATCGATTTTATAAACATCAGGGAAGGGAATCAAAAAGATTTGGCCTGATTTGTCGGTGATACTTTTTTTATTTTTCAGAGATGAAATTCTGGGCTAACTTCTAAAGGGTGCTTTACCAATGCCAGAAATCTTACTAAGGAATTCCATCCAAGATCCAAAGTCATCAAGACACAAATAGAGACTTCAGAACAAACGTGGCACGACGAAGTGACCCTTACTCGAGCTATTGCCGAGTAGAGGACGTAGATGCAGCTATTAATACATTAAAAAGTGGAACGGCACCCTGGCAGTATATAAACTTATCGTTGCGATCTGAAACTGGGAGGAGCGGGAGGAATGGAAGATCGCGCTTTTATGTCTGCCTACGTCAAAATCGATCAAGTGTTTGTTTCGATTATCGCGGTGTTGTGGAGTTATGCGGCGTATGAGAGAGCAGCTTCGTCAAACAAAAGGCCAGGGGCCCTATTCCTGAATACGATACGAAAAAGAAAGTACAAGATTCCTATTTAATTTTAAATAAGAATCGTACGAATCTGATTCAGTTCAAATATGAATCTTGTATTTTCGTGGATGGTGGAAAAAAAGGATTTTGAACCACGGCGACGCACGATCTCGCAAGGCTATCATTGTGAACGAGTTTCTGACCAAAATCAGCAAATGTCATCGAGCAACCATCGTATTCATCTAATATGAATCCAGCTGATTTTTTTCTCTTTTTTGTTCCATATTTGTGATAATTATAAAAATCGAAAAATACACGAGATGAACTGACCAAATAGACCATTACCATTGTAAACAAACTAAATGACAGATCGCGCTCAAACTTCATGTCAAGTCAAGGCCTAGTTATATAGCCGAAAACGAAACGGACCGAAACAAAACTGACAAAACGAACCGAAATGAATCCGAACTGATAGATTGATTCAATTCGATTTCTTTTCGTTTTCGGTCAAAGTTCACAATGATTGATAGTATTTGTTGTAATTTTCATAAATTGTGAATATTTTTTGCGATTTTGTTTACTGGGGTTTGTTTTTTTTTATCAAACGTCAAACACAAAACAGTTAAAATGGCAGAGGTATCTAATACTGAAATTGATTCGGTGATCTTAAAGAAAATCTTAGAAAATACGAAGAATTATATGACAAAAAACATAAATTATATAAAAATAATATACCTAAGAGTGGTCTATGGTCAAAAAAAAGCAAATTCAAAATTCATTTTATTTCCTTGTATTTATCACAATACACAGAACAGAAAATGTAAAACGTCAAAAACCGATTCGTCTATATAACCATTACAAATTTGTCTTTTGTTTCGGTCCGTTTCGTTTTCGACTATATAACTAGGCCTTTAGAGGACAGTTGTGCAACTTAGCAACAAAAAAAAAATATTTAGTCCCTTTAAGCGGGCTTTTTAAATTACCAATCAATCCCGTTACTTTCCTGAAAAGTGTACAAGTACAGAGGTAAATGATAAAACTTATTGTAGTTTGATAAGTTTTGTCACGGCCATGGATGCATGTAAAGCCGGTTGATTCAAAATACAAAATTCGATAAGAATCTGAACTCATCAGATATTAATTTAAACAAGATGACTGTTGTCCGTGTCAATTCGGTAGCGCGAATTTAAAATAAAGTAATTTTTGTGTTGA
Organism: Nephrotoma guestfalica; assembly: GCA_963691935.1. Taxonomy (NCBI): domain Eukaryota; kingdom Metazoa; phylum Arthropoda; class Insecta; order Diptera; family Tipulidae; genus Nephrotoma; species Nephrotoma guestfalica. The sequence goes on from OY829914.1 coordinate 260,217,362, forward strand.
TGCCAATGAAATGACAAATATTTACATGCCATTCGCAGAAAGTTTAATCTAAATTTAAGGACACGTCATAATTAGTTATTTTTAAATTTATTTCACAAATTACTGTGTTAAACTGTTGATAAAAAAAACACTCAGTTCAACAAACCATAATGCGTGGCCGTGGGGGCCGCAGTGTCGACTTTAGACAATGAACATGTAAATAAAGATATGTAAATCAAAAAAAATTATCGGCCTTCACCAAGTTCGTTCATTAATTTGATAGCAATCAAAAGATTATTCGACATTTTTTATTGCGAAATATTAAAAATGATAGCAATAGTTAACTTACATGATCATAGAGAAATCCAATTTTGAGCACATGCGACTGTGATGGTACACCATCCGCCATCGCCGCATCCCCCAGCGAATCGCCCATCACAATAACATGATCCCGACTTTGCACTTCCTTATAATAATCCGTCCCCTCGAGCGCATGTTCATTTTTATTAAACGCATGTATAAGCGTATCCTTGAGCCCATCCAATATTTTGGTATCGTCGCGAAACTTCAAAAAATTCGATACTACTTTCACATTCGGATAAAATACATCGGCATTCTTAAGTACCGAAACGACACAGTCACCGAGTCCCGCCGAAAATACAAGCACAGGTATTTTACACTCGGCTAGATCACAAAAAAATTCATAGCTTCCGTCCCGTAATGTTTTAGCCGCATTCTCCGTAATCTCATCCAATTCACTCAAATCGAATTCAAAATCTTTTAGCAGTTCCCCGGTTTTTACCCACCATTCAATCATGTAAATGGTTTTCTCTTCTTTCGTAATGTGCGGATTAATTTCGAGCGGCCGGTATTTTTTATACAATTTGTACGACTCTTCGATATAGTGCGATGGTAAATGTCTGCATGCGTTGAAAATACCAAAACTAGTCAACACTTTGTCCCCATTCGGTAAATGTTGCTTGGTCAAAGTGAAATCGAAATCTGTGATTAATTGTAATTTCTCAATACCGCCGTTAATAAACTCGTTAATTTTTCGCTCGACAATATCCAGTTGGCTAATATGAACATTCGACCTATTAAGTATCTCGATATCGGCAAGTTTCAATCTACTGCAGTAATTATCGGTCATGATATAAAATTGTAGGTATATTTGGTTATATTATACTCTGTTGTTATATATTCTGAAAATAAACAATAAAATAGATCTTAGATTAGAGAGTAGTGAATGCGAATGCGATGGGATTATCACAAAGCGAGAGTTCATAGAAGCCAAACTAAATATTTAACAAATTATAATTGTTTACGCCTGTTTTAAATTATAATTGTTTTTGCGTAGATGTGATTATGCAATGATAAATTGCAATGCTAAAATTGTCCATATTTTCATGCTAGAACAGGGAAATAAAATTTCAAGATCACCGATGTACACATAACCTAAAAACAACAACATAGATCCTTTGATTAGTACTTACAAAATCAATCAATTTACATAAAAAAACACTAATTTCACACGGTAGCCGTTCCAAAATGTTAATATTGGGGTAAAACAATTTAAAAAAATTTATTTTTGGGGAAATATACCAACAATTTTTCAATTTTTATAATTAATTTTTGCATTTAAAACAACGTCATTTCAATGTCGCTGCTAACAGTAGACTAAAATATTTGTATTTGTTTTGTAGAGCAGGATAAAATATAATATTGAGCAACTTAAACAAGAATTTTAGGTCGAAGTTGAAACTGGTCGAAAAGATACATTTATTTAAAAATATTAACCAACTATACATACTGTACATATTTCAATTTATTTTAGTGTTTTCTCATCTTTGCTTTCTGATTTTATTTGATCCTTAAGCTCTTGTAACGTCTTGAAATAATAATACAGCTCTAAACAAGTTTTATCATCATCAATTTTCAATTTCTCATAATCGAGACCAAAATGTTTGTCGATTGCAATTCTTTTGAATTCAATATTTTCAGATTTCAAATAAACCAGTCTGGCGTAGTATTCCTCCTCGTATTTGACCAATTCAAATTTGTAATCAATATCGTAATCATAGTTTAGGTACATATATGGCTCAAATTCCGTTATGATAATGTGAACCAGCGTGATCTCGTGCATATTGCAGATGTACCGAAATTTCTTCATTTGCTTCTGCAGAAAGTAGTGATTATGCGAGAAGAAATTTGGGTTTTTTGTAAACTGGCAGAAAAGATGATTTAATGAATCGATTGCAATTAATTTGATGTTTTTGGTAGCGTCGCTGATTGTGGCTAGTGTGGTTGTCATGATTTTGGCAAGCGTTTCAAAATTGTATATGTTGACGATATGAATTCGATTCAGTATTTCTTCTAGAATCGGATGCATATAATTTGGGTCTTGATCCTCGCCATTTTCACATTCCGATATGCCACGCAGGCTTTTAATAATATAAATTAATTGAAATAAATTGAAATGTGTTTCGGTATTAATGAGGAATACGCCACAGCCTTTAATTAACGTTTTGGCGATGATATAATGTAGAAGATGAGATTTTCCGCGGCGTCGACGTCCCTTTATCTGAATTATTTCTTTTGGATATGGACCATTGTTAGAGAATAAATTGGGGTCCAGTGAAGTTATATTTATGGAATCCGACATTATTTTAGTTTAAAATTTCAATAAATAAATCACAATTGTACACAACTGGTTTGTTTTGATTTCAATGATCTGTCAAAATCTTTAGCTCCGGTGTTCGTCACAAAAAAATTATCGATATCAGTTTCAGCGCTGTCTGCAAACGAACTCATGCTGCTTTAGATTTAGGAGTGCGAACCTAACATCAAAGTGCTATCACAAAAATGTGAGATCGATTGTTCCAAATTTTATTATTTTCTTTATTGGAACATTTACATGTTGAAAATTGTTTTCTTCTGCCATTTTTTGCAAGTAAATAAGAAGCATCCGCTATTTAAAAATATTCAATATGCGAAAAAGAAATAAACATATATAGTAATGCCATATTTTTATTTTATAGGAAAATTATTAATTTATTTTTAATTAATTCAAATGCGAAATTTACATTTTTGTCCATGGCGTCTGTTTTTATTATGAATCCTTATCATTTATAAATATGATTATCATTTATGTTACCATAAAAATACTCGGATCGGATATATTTTATGGCAACATTTTCATTTTTACAGTGGTTTTGGCGGTGTAGTGGCTCAAAAACTGTCTGCAATATTTTATTGGGATATATTTCTTTTCTTGTCTCTCGTGTGCAAAAAGTCAATCTTATATCTCTTTCATTTTGCAGAAAGAAAATATTGGTCGCATGTAAATGGGGTATACGATGACTAAAAAACCACACATAGAGAAAATCTTCTATCAAATAATCGTTACGTGAGTATGACCTTGTCTGTCGCTCGTAGCTTTCACTCTACTAAGGTGGATGACAAAGTAATGAACACATACTAGGTTAATGGTATTATGACACTGGTTATTTATCAGCGTCTGAAAAATCCAAATGAAGTGAGGAAAATAATATTTATTTATTTATTTACCAATAATAATAACATTTTTTTAATCTTATTATCTTGAATTAATTAAATAAAATAATTATATAATTATACTTAATACTAGCTAAACTACTAATGTTTTCTTTAATAAACACACTCAATAGCCCCAAAAACTGATTGTATTGTAATTGTCGCAATTCTCCCAACGTGTAGAAATTGCTCAAAGAATTATACAATTTGATTCCATTATATCCTAATGAACTTCTCTGTTAGAGAATAACATTAAGTCTAAGTATTTTGGTAGATCTCCGTTTTCACGGCGAAACATCAACTTCACAACGTTATAGTGTATTCTTTGGTTAATAGACTTCCATCCTAATATTTCAAGCATTTCACTTATATGTGTGTGTGTGTCCTAATTTGTGCTGTACAAATGTATACAAAATATTAATAAGTACAATATAACAGAAATTGTGTACCAAAATTGAGCAAAAAACGCCGGCCAACGAGCAATTCTAGTAGTTTAGAATTATGTGGCAATACTTTTTGTTTGACATCTCCAACTTCATTACATTTGAAAAATTGTATTTTCTTTCTCTTTTGTTGTTTCTGTCCTAATCACCGTTTACTTTTTTTATTGCACTTTTTTCAAGCTAGTGTTACAAAGACGAATTACTCTAGTTGTCCAGTTTATTGGTATATAGATTCGACCGAGTTATTCTAGTATGCATCTCTAGAGGCTCTATATGAACAGCAAAAATTGTAAAGAATTGATCATTTTAGTTGTAACCATATAATTTATTTGTTCATTTATTAAAGAAATCGATTTAGTAAAATTAGAGTTAAGATTTCAAAATTATAAATATACAGCAAATTAACAAAAGAACGAGATTGTTGCAATCACAAAAGAACGAAAACACAAAAAAATACATTAAAATTAATACTACAATCACTAATTGAAGCAGTCAAAAAAAGGAAAAATTAAGTATTTTTTGCCTTCTTTGTTTGGCTCGATCGATTTGACCACATCACCAAAAGATGTATGTTTTGTTTTGGTTTTTTCATGTATGATGTCACTGTTGTGATTGATAGCGATGATTCTATCTCGCTTGATTTATGAAGTTATAGTATACCTATACCGGTATAGGTTTAATTTGTACTCTGCGCGGTTGCGCCTTAAATCGTAGTGTGTTATATTGCTGTCGTGTCTTATGAGCTTGCTATCGAATGTGTAAATGTGGACGTTTTTTTATGTTGATTTCCCCCTCTCTCAGGAAGTTGTAAATATCTATATAGTTTTCTGTTTTTTCTTCTCCTAGAATCCTTGGAGGTCTTTGTTTTCTTCGTGTGCCACATACGTCGCATCTTTCATCGTCCACTTTTCGGATTCATTTTAGGTATTTGGTGTCGACAGTATGATTCGTTCGCAGCCTCGTCAATGTTTTCACCAGACCTGCTTGTAGCCCCCCCCCCTTTTATAAAACTATGATTTGTCTCTAATAATACCATTTGTGTTCTCTCGGTGTATTCTACGCCTTTCTACATTATCGCTTCTAAGAATCTCGTCCTCCATTTGTCATATATTCTCGCTTTGAATATTCTGTTTGCTTCGTTCACAGATATGTAGATTCTGTTTGATTTTGTTCCCTGCTTTGCTGCCTTGTCCGCCTCTTCATTTCCCATTATTCCCGTATGACTTGGAATCCATACGATCGTCGTTTTTATTTTATGTCTTATCGCGGCGCTGATTATTTTGGCGTCGTAGTAATTTAAATTCGTTTTATTACTCTGCACAGCTTTGCAGGTGTTTAGCGAGTCGGTAAAGATTGTTAGTTCTGCCAATTTATTTCTGTTTGCATTTTTTATTGCTCCGGAAATAGCGGGCGATTCAAGTGCTTTTATTGATACCTCTTCCCTTATCTTGTAGCTTGATACTTCTTCTACGTACCCGTTGTAGATCCCAATCCCCCTCTTGTCCGCGATGGTCCCATCCGTGTATGCCTTGTTCAGCGCCTTGAACTTGTCCATGAATTCTTTGATTTTGCTTCCCCTTTGTAAGTTGTTGGTATATTTTTTGGTTATTCAAAATCTCGTGGAGTCCCATGTTTATCATTATGTATTCGTTAGTGTTCCCTTTTTGAGTTGTATTGGTTTTCTTTCGTTTCGTTGATGAGCTACTAGCTCGTTCAGGTTTTTGGGTGCGTTCTTTTTTTGAATTGTTTTTCCCGTATCCTCGTTTTGATAGATTTTTTTCGCTTTGGAATTGAATTTGTATAGCTCAGTTTTTAGGTCGATCGGTATGTCCTCTGCTTCAACTATAATGGCCGTTACTAGTGTGCTGTTAGTTAAACCCATACAGATCCTCAAACTTCTGTTAATTATCTTTTGAAATATTTTTGTCGATTGTGTCTCTTTCACTAATGTTTATTATGTTTGTAGCGGACAAACATTCATTTTTTAATTTATTAATGTGTTTGTTGTAGTTTAATTTGCTATCGATCAAATAACCAAGGATTCTCATTTCTTTGGTTTCCCTTATGATGATGTTCGGTGCTTTTGTATTTCCGCCCATTATCATATATGTGTTTTGCTTCCGTTTATTTTTAATTTTAAGTCCTCTAGTTTTTCGTGGAAGATCTCCATCCCCTTGTTTATGTTCGCAACGGCCTCGTTCTAGTTTCTCCCGTTTGCAATTATTAAAAAATCATCTGCATATTACAGCACTTTTACTCCTTCTGATGTGATGTCGTGTAAACCGCTCGAATATATGTTAAATAAATCGGGACTTAGTGGATCCCCTTGTGGTAATCCCTGGCTGATTGTTCTTTTGAATGTTCTTTCTCCACACTGAATTGCTATCTTTCTGTTGATCAGCGCGTTGTATATCTAGCTGACAATTTCTGGAGGGGTCATTGTGATTGTCAGTGTTTCCACCAACTTTTCTGTATTGACGTTGTTGAAAGCCTTTTCAATATCTAGGGATATGATTACTGTTGCTTTCTTATCTTCTTTGTTTTTCTCGATGCATGCAATTAACTTGGTAATCATATCTGTGGTAGATCTATTTTTCCTGAAACCCTATGAGTTTTCGGGGATTATTTTCGCGTTATCTATAAACTTGTTTAGGGGGTATGCTCGATTCTTTGACGTTTAGATTCATGAAGTTCTCGATGCTGGTTTCATTATTTAGCACGTTTATCGTCTCTTTGTGATTTTTGAAGCTGTTTATTTCACTCCAAATGTCCCTAGTTGGCATGTTGGGATTGATGCTCTCAATTAGCGCTTTCCAATTTTTCCTGTTTGCATGACTATTTCCATTTTTAATCTTCCGGAGACCTTTTTCAACTCCATCTCTGCGTATTGATTGACTCTGTGTTGATTGTAGATTTTTAGTTTTTCTTTCTTTATGAACCACATCCTATCTATCTTTTCATTCCACCAGTTTTTATGTGAATGGTTGTTTCTCAGGAAGAAAGATTGAGAATTTTCCTCGATTTTATTTCTTATCTTATCTCTTTCTTATCTTATCTCTTAGATTTTCGATTTCTTTCAGCGCTTTTCTGTAGTCTGTCTTTGTAATCATCTTGGTACTACCCATTCTCGTGTTCTCCATTGATATAATTATCGGTAGATGGTCGGTGCTGCCAATTTTTGTTGGATCGATTTTCCATTCTATTCTGTTCGCTATGTCCGTTGAGCTCATTGTTATATCAATTGCGGATTGTTTTCCGCTTGCGCTCATCCAGGTATTGTCTCCGTTGTTCATAATGATCAGCTGAGAGTTGTTTATCGATTCTGCTATTTTTCCCCTTGTAATCTGCTTTGCTCTTCGGATCCCAAAGAGGGTGATAGCATTAATATCGCCCATGAATAGCGTATTCCCATTGATGTTATCACGTAATGTAAGATTTTTCAATTATGCAATTATTGTTTATGTTGGGAGGAATATATAAGTTTATTATTACGAACTCATTACCTTCTTCGTTTACTATGGTTGCGCTTATCGTCTCTATTGGGTTATATTTGATTTCTTTTATATTTATTCTTTTTGCTTTATTCCGCCATAATTATCAACTCTGTTATTAAAGTAGATGTTATAGTTATTGATTTTCATAGTATCACTGTCTTTTATCCAAGTCTCCGCTAGAGAGACAATATCTATCTTTTCGATTGACAAGAATTTTACGAGTTCTTCTTTGTTTCACTTGAGGTTTCTAATGTTGATTTGTAATATTTTTAGTTTATTTTGTAATATTTTGTAATATGTTTCTGATGTCCGTCGTCATTGGCGATTTTATAGTATTTTAGGGTCAGTTTGTCCATGGTTATCAATTGATCTACTATTTCTGCTAAGATTAGATCGATGGCTGGCTCGTTAATCCTCGTTTTTAAATAGCCCGGAGTGGTTGGTTGTAAACTTCAATTTATTTGGTTTATTTCAATCATATGAGTCCGCATTATCGCGATTTGGTGTTCCATAGCTTTGATTTCTGTTTCCCGTTTTTCCTCTGATACCCTTATTAATTCTCCCATCTTCTCAATTTCCTTGTGCACTTCCTCCATTTGTTTACCATGCAGTTTTGGGAATTCGTTCTCCTTTAGACTAAACTCCTGGGGGATAGTTTTCCTTCTGGCTTCGTTATATGATATTTTTTTTTTGCCGTTGGAATTCTTCACATGCTGCTATATGTTGGGTGTTTTTCCCCACAGTAGTATAGCACTTCAACTCATTTTTGCAATTTTGGTTAACATGGTCGGATTCTGCACATTTGTTACATCTTTGTTTACCTCGGCAGTGAGTCGCGAAGTGGTGGGTAATAAATACAATGTTAAATAACAAATAAAAACATTAATTTAAAATAATATTGTAAATATTGAGTTACTTTAATTAGTTAATAAAAATATAATAACAACCAAAGTGGCGAGCACAGCGTGATTTTCTGAGGTCATAGTCTCTGCCAGGGGCAAGTGCTCAGAAATTCACACATAAAACTCAACGTTGCATACCTTTTGAGGCATAGCCTTATAAGTGGTAAGCGCTCAGTTTGAAAGAACCAGTTTTAGTGCTCCAGTCAACACGCTCATGCCCCATTCCTATCATCCAATACTACAGTTGTCATTGATGAAAAACAGCCACTTATTTAAGTAAACAATAGAAAATGAATTGCATCATGATCGAGGTTAACGGTTCAACTAGACGCCAAGAAACAACAGAAACCACCAGGAGTACCACCTCAGCATCGAATATCGAAAGTCTGGTGCAGGATTAAGTTAAGAGAATATTGCTAGTAACGTTTAATAACCAAACATAAGGATCGAAAGCAGAACCATCCAACAATACCAAGAATCTAGAGGTAATAATGGCATCCCTTTAATCCCTTTCTCTCAAACTCCACTATAGTTCCAGGATCCCAGAATTTGGTTTCACATTATCGAATCTCGATTTTCCATCGGTAAAATCAACACGGAAATCGCCATAGATTTTTGCAGGGTCTTCAGCTAGTTCATTTGGATCCATCACAGTTACTCCACCTAATGAAAACCAACGGCGGATATAACGTAGATGGTGAATTTATCAAAATCATTTCGTTAAAACTATTACCAATTCGTGCTCAAGAAATATTAGCTCCCACTATGGATTCATTAAACATAACTAAAATCTCATAATCTCATATCATGCCGTTATCAAACAGCCAGCTCGATAATCAAAATGAGTTCAATAGCTTGTTGAAATTTACGAAATAAATCGTCGGCTTGATGAGATGATACGTGGAAGATCCCAACATGTTTCCAATCACCAGTCTCGGTCCCAAATAAATCCACCAGCAGACATTGGGATCGAATAAAAGGATCAGATTCATTGGTATGCTATCAGAGGTTCTATCCATCAGAGGTTTAAGGACAATGCCAAGAATTGTATAAAACAAATTCCTCTCGATGGAGTGAATTTAAAGCAAAAAACTAAACCAACGTTTACAAACGGCAACTTGTGAATGATAAATATAATATTGTTGCCTCAAAATTTTTGATCCAACACCAAAGTTGAATTTTTAAATAACACCGAAGCAGACATTTCTGTAGTCCCTGGATCAACAGTTTAAACATTCCGTTCCCCACGAATTGATTTAGATTTCAACCTACGAAGACGATCCATATGGACATTCATTTTAGTAGATGCAACAATGGCGATTGTATGACCAGGCTCTTTCAAACACTCAGCTTTGTTGGTCGATATCCAAAACAACCGTTTAGTCGACCCACTAACTCACTACCTCACAGAAATTACAACATTAAGGGCAATCAACACTAGCGCTATAGTTGTCAGAGTGGTACCTTTATTAGAGGAATTCACAGAAATTATACATTCGGTGTCTAAGGTAATACAGCTGGTATTCAGTAACTCATCATATTTCAATTCGAGGTCCTCCAATCGCATGCAAAACAAGACGTTTATCCACGGAATTAGCCATAGCAAAAGAAAGTTTCGAGTATGTTACACAGGGTATTTGCCGACCATTCAAACCAGTCCCTCAGCCAGTCCATTGCATCGAATAGCGAAGAAGAATTGCGAATGGAAACCATGTGACGATTAGTGTGTCCTTAATGATATTACCATTTCAGATAGATACCCGATATCATACATCCAGGATTTTACTCATCAGATACGGTGGTGTACAGGGTGGGTCATTTAACATTATTTTTTGAACTAACGGTTATTTTGAGTATGGTAAGAGATTCTTCCGCTGAACGAAAATGGTTGTGCATTCGGTTCGCTGAGTGTGTTTGCGATCGACTTGAAGAAGATGCCGATTTTGGTAAAAAAAATCAACTTTACGGATGATGCGCATCTTGGCGGCTATGTAAACAAGCAGAACTGTCGCATTTGGGGCACGGAGAACCCGCACGTGATCGTAGAGAAGCCGATGCATCCTCAACGAGTGACTGTTTGGTGCGGATTTTGGTCCGGTGGCATCATTGGGCCATTTTTCTTTGAAAATGAGCGAGGAGCCGCCGTTACTGTCAATGGTGAGCGCTACCGCGCAATGATAAACGATTTTTTGTTCCCGGCACTTGAAGAGGAGGACATAGGCAAAATTTGGTTTCAACAAGACGGTGCTCCGTGCCACACAGCACACGTTTCAATTGATCTTTTGCGCACTGTCTTCGAAGATCGAATTATCATCCGAAATGCTGATGTGATTTGGCCGCCTCGGAGCTGTGATTTGACGTCGTTGGACTATTATCTTTGGGGTGCCGTCAAAGATAAGTGTTACTCCGATAAACCAGCAACGATTGACGCTCTCAAGAACAATATTCGCATTGCCATTGAAGACATAATACCGCATACCATCGAAAATGTGTTCAAAAATTGGACCGACCGTATGGGCTACGTCAAGTCCAGCCGAGGCAGTCATATGAACGGAATAGTATTCCATAATTAATCGGAAGGATTGTTCTTTACAATGAAAAAATAAATTTGAAAAAATATTGAGAACTTTTTGTTTTATTGCATTTAAAAAAAAATTATTTGACCCACCCTATACAGTGTTTCAACCATCAACTTAGTGCGTGCATACCACCAGATTCCCATTGAAGAAGCAAATGTTCCAAAAACCGCAATATTAACACCCTTCGGACTAAATTTGAATTCACTGACAGCTTAGACGATTTTTTCGAATGTTGAATTTCTATCGCACATTTATGCCAAATGCCGGTGGGAACCAAGCAATCATCTGCAATTATCTTTTAGTGAGTAAGAAAAATGATTCTCGAGTTATCAATTTGATAGAAGAAACTATTGCAGCATTTCATCTTACCAAAAACAGGTAAGTCAAGTTGCCATTTTAGCACACCCGCCACCCACAGCCGAGCTTGCTCGTAATTAACGGAAACTCACAGTAGGACTTAAGAAATCTCTTGGAGACGAACTTTGCGTTGAAATTCGTGAAAATTTTATTAGCCGTCAAATTAAATCTGAGCATCTATTGTGACGTCCAAACGGGGAAAAATCGATGATACATCGATGTTGATAGATAATCGATGATGATATATAGATAATGGGTTTCCGCTGGTTGGTATTCGAATGTATACATAATCTAACCCATTCAAGGTATATAAACGACCTATATAAAGCCGAGTCAGAGCTATTTACTTGAACCGAAATCAAAAAGATTGCCCAACTGTATCTGGCCTACCAGAAAATTTCGCCCCACACACAAGAAGATTCAATGAACTACATCTGGATATCATCGGTCTATTACAAGAATCCGAAGGTTAAGGTTAAACCGATTTAGGAAATGGGCAGAAGCTGCGCACCTATTCCAGACATTAAAGCAGAAACTGTATCCGCAGCAGCATTCATTACACGGATCTCCCGTTTTGGCGTACTGGCCCGACCGTTATTATAACAGATCAAAGAATGCACTTCGACTCCGAGTTATTCAAGGAGTTCTCAAAAATTTTGGGTTTCAAACAAAAGAGAACGACCAGTTATATCAAATGTGTCATCAAACCAGATACTGGACGCGAATTCTGCCAGTGGTTTTATTGGGACTTCTTACTACATATAGCAAAGAATTTGGAACTACTTCAGTGAAGCTTGTTTCTGGAGAGCAAATCCGAATTCCTGGCCAGATGTTGGAAAAGTTCTAAAATCAAATAACCCCAGTCAGAATTTTTCAACCAACTTAGGGCGGACTTCCAATTTATCCGAACATATCTGCCAAAGTGGATCAGTAGTCCAATCACCCTCGTTAATTTTCTTTTATACTATTTGAAGTTCTTCAGCATTCCTGGATGCATCTTAAATTTTCTCTAGCGACATGGAAATTGGAAGTGGGTCTAGAACGAAAATATTACATTTTTTCTCCATATTTTCATTCTGATTTACATGTTGTAAATTGTTCCGTTCTATTTACAAATTGTTTTTAACATCGCCAACGGCAACCTGGCAATCTATTAGATGATCATAGTTCATATCTAAGTTCAAAGAAGACACCTTAAAACGTCTGTCAGCTGTTTTACAGAAATTAAATAGTTTTCAATTGATGGTACATACCGAACGTTGTTGATCCGAACTTTAGTGGTTCAATCATTCTTATTTACCAAAATAACTAAAATCTTCCAATGGCTTGTACTACCTCTCCTTTTGTTGGGTTCATTGTGAACACCACAACAATAATCTTCGATAAACATCCAAAAAAGTGATGCTACATAATCCCACCCCAGGCGGCCTAACATAATTATATTACATCATCTCTGTTTTCGATTTCTATATTCTTAAATGATTGTTGATTGAACATAGTTTGTTGTTAGTTCCTCTTCATTTTGCTGCATAGCCAAACCGATCCAGTTTGTAAGTTTGTCGTTCACTTAGGTTAGCCGAAATACTTTCTGCACTGGTTTGATGGGTCGATCATCAGGTGTGCTCTGGTCACTGTTATATTTAGGAAGGTTGTCATGTTGAATGACAACTTTGGTTCTGATCGTGCCAAAAATGTTGAGACATTTGATGTAACCTTTGTCAATACTTTAACCGATCGTATATGTTCGGGACGGTCGGCTATGGCCGTGTTGTTAGTGGCCGTCCAATCAAAAACTCACCCTCTTCAACACCACCATGTAATGTGGTGATCGGCCTGGAGTTCAATATAGATTAGAAGCGTGAACAAATGGTGATGAATCACTCGTTTTGGAGAAGTTGATTGAGTGCCGACGAACTAAGTGCCGTTCTCACTGTACAGAGTTGTACAGCAGCCACAGCATGACAAATCTTCGACGATCTCAATATATACAGCCTGCTGCTCATGCAATAAAGTAAGTAAGTAAGTAGCCTACACCAGTATTGGTAAAGGGTGGTGAAACCAGTGATCTTCGGCCTGGTGCTTGAAAGGAGAAATGTTCGAATGGGGTTTGTTTCGCTTACCACGGTCTCTTCTTCCAATGTAAATAACAATGGATTTTCACTCATTGCAATTGATTCTTGATATAAACATGATGGGAAACTCCATAATACTCCATAGAAGAACATTCGTTCTATGGTGATAATAATCCACGATTAGTGCAATCTGCTGGATTGTGTTCTGTACGAATATGTCGCCATCGATTGATATTCATATATTTCCGTATGTAAGCCACCCGATTTGAAACGTACGGTCCCAAAATGTCTGCTGATGTGTGTAGCCAACATAATACAATGCTAGAATCGCTTCATAATGTGTATCCCGCATTACTTAGATGAAGTGCGGTGCGTAAGTTATTTATTACTGTTACAAGGAGTCGTGCTGCACACAATTCTAACCGAGGAATTGTAATCTCTTTAAATGGGGCGACCTTTGAGTTTGCCATTACCAACGAAACATGAATATTACCGTCAGCAAAGATTGATTGCAGATAAATATCCATCGCAGAATCCATAAAGCGTTATTTTTGCACCTTGGGTCATACCAAGCCAGAGCGAGACACGAATATGTGTTAGTTGTTGTAGGCTATTTTGAAACATTAACCAGTAGGTTTGCGGTAATGACGTACCCCAATCAAGATTCGATTTCCATAAAACCTGTATGAATATTTTGGCAGCTACTGGAGGCAATATTCCAGTTTCCACACTCATTGGCCATTGATTGCTACGGCCTTCTGCAGTTTTCTCAAGAGGATAGGATAGATGATTCACGTGTCTCAACTAACCGGCGTGGTTATCATATCGTCGCTTGAGCTTGGTTCAAGCTTGATCGTAATCACCCATATAAATCTGTGATGATAGGAGCATTTTCATTTTTTTACATATTGCCAGAGCTTGCATAGAATGCTGGTTCCAGATTTGTTCGATCATCATGTACAAGCGTCTCGAACTTGTTCTTAAATACGAGCCAGTTCGGTCACCATCAAAAATGGGTACCGATACTGGATACAAGCGCACGTCCGCAGCATGGTTACGCAAATGAGCTAACAATTTATCATGAGGACCCATGGCATCTTCCTCAGCCTTGCCGACTAAAATCATGTGATTCTCAATGAATCGATGGAAAGATGCTGCGATGTCACACAACCAACGATTGTTCGATTTCAACACGATCGTGCATAATGGATGTACGCGACGATCTTCCCAAATTCAATTCTGCCACCATTGCAGTGGTAGTGAGTTCATTCCTCACTAAGATGCACCAACATATATAATATTTAACTGAACTATTATACTCGGAAATAATGTGAGATAATACAACTTTTAACTACAACTTTATTCAATAAAAATTAACCTTTCACAAAACACGTGTTGACTCTGCAACCATGTCTTTTTCGACTCTCCTCTCTCTCAGTACATATAAAAACATAAAAACTTACGAGTTGCGCCGATGCATCTAAAAATGGTGTTGCCATCGTATTATTGCTCAAACCTACTAACAGATGGTGTTGTTGATCTCATAAAAATATTGAGGTTAGTTTGTTATCACCCAATGTCAGAAATGGTTGAAACAAGCAGACGCCCGTTTGAATTCATTTTTGTTGTTGTCATGAATATGCTTTGCTCAATACACACGTGAGAAGTACCCACATGTGTATTGAGTATGTGTAAAAAATCTGGACTGATAGCCTAATAGAAACTCAGCAGTTATTAGGCTGAATAATCAAATAGTATTCAATGATTTTAGAAACGCGCTTTATTTTTACAATACTTAAGCATGAATGACAGAAAATGCATGAACATATCAGCAGATCTACACATAGCTTGGTAATGCAATCAGTCAAATCTGACGACTCGTTCTTGGACGGATGAAGAATCTAATCCCACCTACGTCTCACTGTATTTCAATTTTATTAGTATCATTCTCGCCGTAAGTTTAATGTCACAGCCTCATTTGCAATATCTTTACGACACTACTCGCTTCAGTATTTTTGATATATTCAAGGATATTAAGTTAAACTAGCTTTATATCAAAAATAATTTAATTCTGACTTGGTGTTGCCAACCAATTATAGAAGAGGATATGTGACACTAAACTATCTTACGGCAATAATCATGATTCATTACACAATTGAAAGACGATTGTGTGGCGCCGTGTCCCTCGATGGCCCGTAGGTGAGATGCATAATAGGGGAACTAATAAAAAAGATGAGTGGTAGTACTAATGGTGTTCTCTAACTTAACTTAGAATAAATCGTTGACATCATTATATTAAAGTTGGATTGTACTATCTTGCAAATCCGCAGATTCATTGATCGGAAGCCGTTAACATGCTGCCTTGTGCATCCGCTTATAAGAAAATCAAACTCCAAATTCTCGTTCACTCTTATGGCCGCAATAAATTGTACTCGTTGGTGCTTTCGTGGATCCGGACACTCGGACCATGTAAGCTCTTGCAGCACTAATATGTAATTCGCCATAGCTATATGTCTGGTTTAAAATATTTCGAAGAGGCTAAGAACGTTTCACATTTCTCGTTCGTTCATCGCCTTCGATGAAGTAACACGTAGCTTCTGTGTGGGTTTTATAACTTTTTGGTATTTGCGAGCGGATTTCTTGTGAGGTATTTGGGTAACGTACCGGTGATAAATCATGAGACAACCAGTTCTTCAGTCCGGCCGTAATGTGAAGAATCATCCAATGATTTTAGGGCTTGGGAGGTTTTTATCGGCAACGCTTATATATTGAAATTCCAACAGAAGAAAATTGTGGATGCTAATCAATAGGATTTATTGCATGCAATCAACTCAGTTATACCAATAATTAGCATTCTGCATCCATAACCACCTATAATGTAGTTCTATAAGGAATGTGTATAATAATTAGATATATTTATAAACAGACGTTAAGTTTTAGCTCATTGGAGTACATTTCCTCTCAGATTACAATAATTCTATGAGAGACTGTGTTAACTCGTACCGTTTCCATGAAACCGAGTTAACTTGACAGATGTTAATATTTATTTCGATAGTTTACTCATTTTCAAGGTTAATTTTCAAATATTTTTACTCAAAATCTGTATTCTAATACTTTACAATAAGCGTCATTTTAAAATACACGTAAAAAACGTTGACAGGTAGAACCTAACTCAACTGTACTAGTGTCGTTGAGTTAAGAGATTTAACGAAACTCAACCTTAATCTGTGTTTCCATGTACGTAAACCTGAGTTAACCTAGGTTAACTCTGTCATGGAGACATGGTAATAGGGCGCTTTCAAGTCCCCTATCATGATTAGTAAAATCATTGCCAATTTGATTTGAAAATTTCATAGTGCTAAACATTTTCATAGCGTTGGCCGCGATTTTACTCAACATGTTCCCAACTGTTGGGTGCCCTGAAAGCGCCCAATGTATGGTATTTGATTTTGGTCTCCCAGAATAACCATTTTTCGACTTATCAAAGCAACAAGGCATAGTAAACCGGCATGTACTCAAGTACTCGTTAATATAGACGGATGTTATATTTCAGTCGAACCATTTAGTAGATGCGACACAATCGCTCGGTAATTGTTTTTGATGTTTTCAAACGAATGTTGCGTCATAAAAAAGGCGTCTTTACATCAAGATTCTACCTTTATTTTAATGTCATCAATGCCGTGTTTAGTACTACTGAGGAGAAAATCTTTTCCGATTGAATGTACCTATAAATGTAGAATCCATGTTGATTTACCACTTCCTGGTACTCCTTGTACCACGCAACAAAATGTTATGTTAAGGAAACAATTATCAGGAATCAAATTAAACTAACGCTTCTCCATCGATTCCAAACTGGTAATCACGCTTTTCACGTCAAATACAAAAACTTTAGCTAATGATAGAGAACTAGCGGAGTATGGTAAAGTGCCAATCGATTTAGTGTTGAATTTAACTACATCATTAAATGGAAATTTAACATCCATTTTTGTTATAAAATTAATTACATTATCGAGCCGATCAACAAAGCAGGAGACATCAGGAGCAATCGGGAGTGCCTGCAGTATTCACAAATGGAGTGAAGATATGACCATACGTACTACGCTGATGAGTTCTCTTAACATCGAATCCCTTTAGAAAAATACATGTATTTATTGTCCACCATACACAACTTTGCCACCGAAGTAATGGTGCTCATAGATTTTTTTTTATAAATGATGTTCGTTTTATCCAACTTATCGTACATAGCCACAGTAATCATTAGCGATGCATCAGGCAGTCTTGAAGCTTTAATCCAAGATATTATTTCTGGATGAAAGAAAATTACGGTTTTATTTGGAAGCAACTCTAATCGTGAATCCACGCCAAATAAATTAAAACGCGATTTAAAATTTATGGTGTCACAAACACAACACGATTTTGTTATTCTGCCAAACGTTTAAATTCGAATATTATTATTAATCCAAACTAATTATTGCCTACGAGTTATGAGCACTGATGTGTTTCGAGCTTTGGTGGATGATTTTCCGATAGTAGTTCGGCCGCATTAATGTTCGTCTAGGAAGTAGTTTATCAACATTACGTACTATAACATGCCGTTGCTTCTGCGCCTACGAACACAAAAATAAGAATTGTCATTGGTAGTAGCATAAATGCCACTCTGTTCCATGCTGTGGAAATGCTTACTGTCATTGAGTCCAAATAGACGGGCTTTCATGACATTCATTTCTTAATGAATCCTAATACTGAGATTGTATGTTAATTGTAAGTGTGCACTTTACTTGCTTTTACCAATACAGTGCGTTGCATAGGCCTCAAACTACCTTGAAACTATTAGTTAAGAACTCTCAGAGCGAAATCTCACCACATTATATTTTAATTAAAACATTAGTAATTCATATTACTTTTTATAATACAACTAATTCTTATTACAAATAACAACTTAATAAGAAAAACTTTAAACAAAAAAAAAACAGCTAAGAATTATAAATTCTATTAAAGTTTACTATCTTCCATTTCAATCGTCATCATCATCAATGACTATAGTTTCCGTTGGAATCTGTACAACATCGTTTTTGGCAGGAGGGGCAGAAAAATTACCACCGGATACCGCAGTCTTTGCCTCATTTTTACTACTAGTGGTATTCTCAACACGACCATATTGTAAAAACAAACGTTTCGACTGAGGTGGTAATGTCGAGGGTACTGTCGATGATGGCGTACTTGCCAACCTTGGCGGTACTGTCGATGTGGTCGTAGGGGAATTCCCGTTAGACGTAGTAATCTCATGTTTCTCGCTTAATTTGGATACTTCATTCTTTCTATGATAGATTTCTTTGTACAGTGACAGTTTAGTTTTCATAAGTTGTGCTTCTTCTGCCTTTAATTGCTTAACATAAATCTGAGTCTATTAATCGAAAATATAAATAGTTTAGCTAATTGTAATAATTAAAATTTGCAAAACAAATACCATATACCTTTTGCAAAATTTGGAATGCACTATTTTTTGGCATCACTCCTTCCGCCTTCTCATTTAGAAGGCGATCCAATTGCAAAATTAGCAATTTGACCATTAACACATGATTATTTTTTAAATTTGCGTCCGTATCTAAATTTGAACGCAAATCAATAAACCCACACTCCGTTAACACCTTATGCTTATTGAGCATATCAATCCGGAGGTCAGGCATATCACGCATTTTCTTACGATCAGTGGTAATGGAAAATTTTAAATTTAAATCACTTGGAATTATGGTGTGCACGGATTCACGGATTTTTCTGAAAAGAGATTCCAATGTTAAAAAAATTGAGTAAATCGCGTAAACGCTTAGTCTTCTTACCTGTGTATGAACTGATTCAACGATGATAAACCGCTAAGTGTCACCGGGGCATTCATTGTTGGCAGTTGAAATGTTATATTGACTTTATTTATGACGCACGGTATTTTACCCACATTAAAACATTCTGGTATAATATACGCTTTAATATTTAATCGGGGATCATTTTCCTCGGATGGCACTGCCACGCTTGTGGTGTCTTTCAATTTGATTGCCTCGACCCCATTTAGAATTTTAGTGGCGGGAGTTTTGTTGTCCAAAGACACTCGCTGATTATCATTATTTACAGAAGATAGATTTACATTGCTAGCAGTGCTAGCTACAACGGGTAGGGTTTGTACAACTGACGTTAATGTATGTGATGGATTCGCAGCGGGTGAGGTTGACAATGTTGTAGATGTTACGGTCGACGTTGTAGTACTTCGAATATATGTCGCAGTTGAAGATAATTTTATAATCGCTTTGGTCACTGCATCCGATGATTTCTCGATCTTTGCATTAGGATCCTCAACTATTCGTAATTTAGTGAACTTTTGATCCTCGTTTTGTAAAGATTTTTTCCGTTTTAATACAATTTTAATTTGTTCCTCTGGTGGTATGCCTGTAGCTCCTGTACCTTCGGAACCTTGTTTCTTGTATACCTTGAGATTAGTATTGAGTAGTGGTTTTTTCATAGGTTGAAAATGGTCATCTGATTTTCGTTTTCCAAGTACACTGTTTAGTAAATTGGATCCAGAGTTAAAAACCATGCGATTGAGTATCGTGCTGGCATCCATCGTTCTACGGCGATTAACTAATCGAGCAGCTGGTGTTGACGCTGGTTTGCTTACAATTTTGTCTTCGTTAATTGTGATGAGTGTGTCGATTTCTTTATCCTTAATTTCAAGCTGTTCGACTGGTTTTAATGATTGTGATGTTGTGGGTTCTTTTGTTGAAGGTGGTGACGTTTGAGTAATAGTTGGAGGTGTTGACGGTTCGGTAATTGGATGTGTTGGCGATTTGATTGTTGGAGGTGGTGAAAGCGATTTTTGTGTGGACAGTTCACTTAAAGGTTTTATTTTGAAAAATTTCTTCGGTGCTACTTCACTCTTTTCATCAACTTTTAGTGGCACTGATGGGGATATTGATTTCTCATTAGGAGAAACAAGTTGAGCCATAGGTTTTAATTTAACAAATTTTACTTCATTTTTATTGTCAACATATAACGGTAATGGTGGTTGCGTTGTTGGTGATGATAAAGACTTTTGATTTGTAGGAACGGAAACTTGAGCCATAGGTCTTAACTTATAAAATGTACCGTTTACGTGATTTTTTAACAATGACACTTGCTTCATACCCGCGGATGGTGTTAGGTTTGTTAACGCAGTAGGCTGACTAGTTTTTACACGGTTAAACACTATCTCAACTGAATCTCCACTTGCTTTCGTGACGACCGGTTTTAAAATTGAGAAAACCTTATTGCGTTTTGAACCGGGTACTAAGGAAAATGAAGCGATATCTTTTACAGAGGCAGCAGTGGCGTCAGCATCTACGTCATATATTGGTAAAGTACCATTCAACTCCGACGCCTTCTCTTCCAACTCGTGTACCGGTTTATCTAAACCGTTATTATCGCTAACTGGTTTAGGTGACGTAGCTAATGAAGATAGTATTGGTGGACTACGTGGCGTCAATATCACTTTTTTCCCGTCGGTTGTCAGCAGAGGAGGTGATGAAGCCAACGTCGGCGGATCAATCTGATCTTCATCATCGTCCTCAATTAAAATACATTCGTTTTTGTCATTAACCGTATCCACCTCATCGAGAAAAATAACATCATCGGAATTATCATTTATAGTCACGTTTCCGATTTCCTGATTCTGTTTACCACGGACAATTTCATTATTTTTAACATAAAGCCAACATCCAGTAGTACGTTTTCCTTGGTCGATTTTAGTTTGTTCCTCGTAAACCTCTCGTGAAAGCATTTTTCCGTCGCACTCTTGGCACAGTACCATCGAAACATCTTGATCGACGCGATACGGTCCAAAAAATATTTTATTCGCTTCCTTTGGCGTGATAAATACATGAGGTACGGTATGCTCATTATTCATGTGTAAAATACGAACGGTTTTTGATCGGGCTCGAGCAATATTATGGGTAGCAACGATTCGTTCATACTTTAGAAAAGAGTGCCATGTTGGTATGTAGACATCACTAAAATCATTTTCAATCGTAAGCATAAACCAGCGATGATCTCCAATCACAGGAATAGGCAGGAATAAACTGGCCTTCTCGTTTAGGCTAAACGGGACGACCTCGATATTACTCTTTTGAAGCGGTGCATTGCTCGAAATTTGTAAGTTAGTTATCGGTGGTTCCGAAAATTTCAATGGCACGATGGGCGTGGTCTTAGTATTTCGATTTTGCAGTATAAAGGGATTGGTGCACAACAATGTGTTTAAGCGATTTATTTTGGTCGCGAGCAATGGATGAGTTGCCGGTGTCGGCCGAACGCATACCCCATCCTCCAAATAATTAATTTCGCTATGAATACAACCAAGAATTAACCAATGATCTTGCTGTCCGTAAATAATGACGGCCAAATTTTTTGTTTTCTCATTCATTATCTCCAGATTAATCATTTTACCGGTGACCGATAGTTCATCCGGTCGAACCGCTTTTATAAACACAACCGATACGGCATTCTCAATTTTTGGCATACACGACGTTTTTGTGACAGCCAACAATAAATTGATACCACTCGATTTTGTCATTCGTCTCACTTCCCATATAAAAATTTTATTTTCGCGATAAATTTTAATCAGGTTATCCCAACTTATGTTATTAAATCCTTTCGGTTTTGGATCTGGAATATCATTTAAATTATTCTTTTGCATTTCACACAATTTTGACATGGCTTTCGTCACGATCAAATTCAGTTTTGTGACGTTCTCAGATTTTATTGGTGAATTTAATGTACTTGGAGATTTTATTATTCCGTTTTCGATCTGTTGGGAAAATTGTATGAATTTATCGACTGGTATCCGATGATTGAACGGATTGTATGAATCGGGCGAAGAATATTTAGGTAAATCTACTGGTTCTGGTGTTGCACATCGTTCAGCTTCCTCAGCACAAGGCGCTGTATCTTCTTCGATCGATTCCTCACTTAATATATGCCCCGATTGTTCTTCTACCGATGTGTCATTTTGTACACTGGATTCATTCGGTTCCGTAGATTGATTTTGCTCATTATCCATTTCTTGCTCTCCATTTTCTTCAGCTGCCGGAACAACCGCTTGCACATCATCCTCTTTTTCATCTTCAGATTCAGATAATACAATTACAACGTTATTTGTCTTTTTAAATTGATTCAACCGTTTAGAATATAGACAATCATTAACTCGTTGTTTTAATAAACTATGGAATTTACGTTCCGCATTTCCGTATTTGAAAATTTTGCGCCGAGATGCTTTATTCTTAGCACGATAATATTCATAATTTACAATTTTCAATCGAGACAGAGGTAGTTCAGGCGGTTCTGCTGATACTACAGATTGTACGGGTGTTTTATTTATTTTAGACGATCGGGGGCCACTACTAGATGAAGTTCTTGGTGTTAAAATAGAAACAGAAGCTTTAACTGTACCAGAAGTGGATTGTTTTGGAGATGGTATAAGAGATTGAATAGTGGTATCAGTTTTATCAAATGTATAATTCCGCCGTTTGGCAGGAGCTGGAGGAAAATGTTGCGAATTTTTTGCGGAAATATCAGCAAACCCAAAAATATCACCTTTAACTGCAGTTCCATTACAAAAACATTTATACAGACAATGAACCATACACCAAACTTCCAGATTATCCAATTCGGATACCTTGTCTACAACAACATTACAATGGGTCATATACTCGATACTTTTGTACTTATTTGTATTTATAACGATTGTTTCCTTATCTACCGGTGCGGGAACAGGCGCCTTTTCCTCAACCTTATCTATATCATCGGTTGAATAACCTTTTAAAATTTTTGATGGTTTTCGATTCCGTTTCGATTCCACTTGAGTATTATGAATTAAAATTGTATTATCATTTGTGAGGACAATGGTCGAACTAAAATCTTTTTCCATTTTTGCCAGGCGACAAGTCGCACGATCCCGAAGTAATTTCATATCCTCCTCGCTCAGACCATCCTCGACAATTGCACTTCGTTGAATGTACGCACGCTCCTCCAACTTCTTGCACGTACATTCAAACATACATTTTTCCTTGCGACAATGATGTGGTGGAATTTTTCGTATGTCAGTGCATACACAGCCGAGAGTACAATGTTCTTCATTGCATTCGTGATTTTCACTGGCATCAGATGTCTCAATGAATGTTGCGTTTAACCGTTTTAATTCATTTCTGAAAGTGAAATATAAATTTATTTTATTGTTGGGTGCTACTGTATTTGATACTAATGAAAAGAAGGAAGTCAATAATAAACTAATAATTTTTTGAATTTTGGAATAACAACAATGTGTATGTTACTAATTTAATAATTAATAATGGTAATTTTTTAAATAGTCTGACGTAAAAGTAACATCGACAAATAATAACTACTATTATGTAAATAATATTGTTCTAAAAGATAGTCGAAATTATTGTGTAACAATGCGATTAACGGTAAAAATTCGACGTGAGTAAAAACTCACAAGCTGAATTAAATAAAATGAGCAATATAAAATATTGGCGCCCAAGGTGGCGCAACGATGGTAAATCCTTCAAGTATTTTTAGAAGATACGATAATACGTTTTAAAACCTTTGCTATGTTTTGAGATGTGTATAATATGCTCTATGTCTCGACATGATATTAAACGTCAAGAGTTATTTTAACCACAATCCACAAGGGGCCAACTTCTCGAATATGCGTTTCAGGATCTCCTGGTATTTCTGTAAGCTCAACGAATAAAAAATATTTACTGAAATAAAGGATGTTTTTTAGAGGTTCACATCTTTAAGTTGGCAACACTGTTTTGTTTGACAACCGATTTGATAGCTGACATTTGCTTTGTCATTAGTTTGATTTGCCATTTCATAATGAATAGACTCACGCAAGAGCAACACTTGCAAATTGTTGAGTTTTATTTTATCAAAATAATGGTTCTGTTCGCCAAACTCATTAGTTTACGTGTTTACAAAATTTAACTTGTGCAGGAATTAAAGCCATCCGACCATCGCACACGCCGCCAATTCGGCCAATGCACTGATGCAAAAATTGAAATTGATGTTGATTTTCCAGACAAAATTTTGTTCAGCGAGGAAGCTCACTTTTGGTTGAATGGGTACGTTAATAAACAGAATTGTCAGATTTGGAGTGAAGATAATCCACAAGCCTTTGCCGAAACACCATTACATCCCGATAAAATCACTGTTTGGAGAGCTTTATGGGCCGGCGGAATCATTGGTCCATATGGAATGTTACCGTCATCGATGAACGGTATAGAGACATGATTTCTAACTTTGTTGTACCCCAATTGGCTGGCATAAATCTTGCTGATATGTGATTCCAACAGGACGGTGCCACATGCCACACAGCGCGGAATACAATTAATTTACTTGAAGAAACATTTGATGAAAGACTAATCTCACGTAATGGACCTGTTAATTGGCCACCGATATCGTGTGATCTAACTCCATTAGATTATTTATTTTTGGGATATGTTAATGCAGACCAGTGACTGCGCCGATAAACTAGAGACGATTGAACAACGATTAGAACACAACATTCGGCGAGTTATTAGCGAGAACGGCCGCAATTACTGCGAAGAGTGATCGAAAATTGGACCTCCAAATTACGCCATGCACGCAACAGCCGCGGCGGCCATATGGCCGAAATCATATTCAAACATTAATAGCGTAAAATTATCTATCCAAATCGAAATAGAATTTTTGTGGCTGAAGTGCGAAGTCACCTATATAAAAAACATTCATGTTGTGTGCTTTCAAAAAGACGACTCGAACAACAACCAGTTTTATATGTTTATCTTAACACTAAATTTTGAAAGTCAATTGTTTTACATGTAATAAGGTAATAAGATATAAGGTAATTTTTAAATTAGTTCTAAATAAAAACCGCTATCAAGAGAGAATGTCAGGGATAACAAATCTTAAAATGTCAATTTTATAATCTTAACATACAGATGTGTGCTAATTTATTCGAAGATATTTTGAAGTCGGTTACGTTTGTTTCAAATGAAATTTGCCAATTTTCAAATTGAAATTATAGAAACATTATAGGGTTTTCAATATAAATGTTTAATATTTAAATTTTTAACCTTTAATTGGCACGATTTTACGGTAAACGCTTGAACTACCAATTTGTCCTATTCACATTTTAATCCAGTGTCGGACATCTGGCGGAATATTTTAAAATTCCGAAAAGTTGATTATTTTATTGGATTATTGGACCAAATATTATGTACATATTACAATGTATCTTTGCATACTCAATAAAAAAGGTACTAAAATGTTACACCTTCTCTCGTATAAACTAACTTAGGACAAATAAAGTGCCGTTAACTACGCGGCACTTAAAACGTTAAACTAAAAGCTGTCAATTAAAAAATATCCCTAAAATGGAAGCGCTGGTCGGAACGCTGCTCGGGCTAACATGAAGTTTTCTATTCAAATTTGACACAAAATTTAGCAAGGTAAAAATATTTAGCGTGCGATTCACTAACCGGTATAATCTCACCTACTAAAGTCAATTTATAAATTCTAATATAGATGGCAGCAACATTAAATTAAAAGACAAATTTGGTACACTTATTTTAAGCTGCTATTTGCAGTTTTAAGATGCCGCCAACTTAAATTTCAAGTACAAATTAATTTCATTTAATAAACCATCAAATGTGATAGAAAAAATCTCTTCAGAATATTTTAAGCTTTGTGGTTTATCTGTATGCTCTTGGAGACCGCGTTAAAATTTAGTTTAGTTCGAACTGCAAACGAGATTATGGAAAATCTCTGTTAGAAAATGACACAAAGAAATTAGTTCGCCGTTCTTGTAATAATTCTATACACCTGTGACCGTCTTTTGCTTTACCCGGGATCGAGAGATTTAATTGCATTAAAATCCCGAATTTTGTAGTTCCCGTTCAAAAAGTGTATTCTGGAAGGCTGATCTTCCATTTTTAGATAAACCAATTTTATATGATAAGTTATTTATATTATACGATTAATTTATTATTGAATGTAAAGATTAACTGATGTTTAAAAATTGAAAAGATACACGAAACACAATTCTCAGAAAAATCATCAATGGCCACTAGCACGTGACACTAATTGACAATCCTGTTAGATCTCACTATATTTTAATAATAATCGTTTAGGAAAACACTGTTAGATTTAACATAATTTAGTAGAGATAATTTTTAATTATAACTTCAATTTATTTAATTTTAACGTGTATAAATTTTATAATAATTAGTACAATAAATAATTAGAACTTTTGTTTATTTTATAATTCACATATTAACCAAAATTATATATTAGGTATTTAAGTTGGTTTAGGCTATCGCCATTTTACACCTATTCTCTTGCTTTTTATATCAAGATCGAGAGAGACCTTTTCAATTACCCATTTCCCTTTTATAGGTTTTCAATTATAAAAATCGTGAAATAATACAAAGCATTAAATTATATTATGGACAATTATGGTCATTAAGGGAGATTATATACAATTATATTAAAGAAGATAGTACGTCCATAACCATAATTCCAACCATTAAATTTAGTGCGTTGTATCACAACAATCCGTTAATCTCTTTAAAACCATTTGCTGGATTTTCTATAAAATTGGTAGTTTATGACCCTTTTAGAAATAAATAAGAATGGCCTTCAACATTTTTGACAACACATTTGATAATTAAAAATTTTGTGATATTATTTGATGTTACTTCATTTGTATTTTACCACGAATACATTTTTGTTTATTTTCGGCGTTTATTGCAGAGAAAGTTCTTCCTCTTAATGCAGTAATTTATAATCATAAAACGGAATAAAAATTATTTATTTAATTGTTCATAGAAAATAATAATATTGGAATTTTACAACAAATCGTAGAAAAGTTTCTCGGTAGATATGAAAATGGCTCTTAAATTAATATTCTGTATTCTATTTCTCAATAACAATTGGATAACAAAACAAATAATATTTTTGATTAAGAATTGATATTGTCAAAAGGAATTTATTTTGTTTAAAATTAGTCATTCAAACAATTTGACATAAAAAGTCCGAGCTGTCAAAAAATCGAATTCGTTCATTTCACAGGGAAAAATTCTGACATTTTATTGGAGTGAATTAAGGAGGATAACAAACAAGTGTATTGTGTTTTTTTGTAAATAAGTTTTGTAATGTTGCTAACGTGGCGCTGACTTCTGTGCGATTTTGGATGGAAAAACAACAACAAGCCAACAGTTGAAAAAGCTCATTGAAAACTTGCTGGAATTATGTTGATGTGTTACCAGTTTGGGCGGAAGCCTAGCATAAAAGTAAACAAATTTACAATAAGTCAAGCCGATAATCTCCACAAAATAAGTCATGCATTAGACCGCAGTCTAAGTTTGAATTTTTAATTTATTTTCGACAGAGCATGCATGCGGTTTGCTTTTAGCTCTAGTGATAAACCATTTTTAGGCACGCGATGTCAACTAATATAAATAAATTTCAATGAAAAAAATGGACGAGTGAATATGTTGTGGCCAACAACCCGGCTTTATTTTACCGCGAATGTATACATAGATCTCGAATTCACCAAACTTGATTTCTAAAAATTAAACCTACTGAACTTTAGGTAAAACTCTCTTGTATAATCAAAATAAACTATCCCTCCTGCTTAAACAGAAAATCACATTTAAATCTTTTAATATTCTCGTTTTCTGTAAATGCTAAACTTTTCATCATTGCAAAAAATTAAAAAGCTCCCATTGAAGCTGCCACTTCCGGTACACAGATTTCCACTTAATTTCGCCAAGTATATTTCTCGATTAATGGAAATAAGTATGAAGTTTCATTCTGAATATTCAATCTGCCTGAACCGTAGAGATGGCGAATTTTGGTGAAATAAAGTTTTTTTTTTATTAAAACTCGTCATTTCTGGTAAAATTTGAAAAATGATCTCAACTTAATTTGTTTTAAAGTTTATTTACAATCTTTCTGTTTTTTAATCGTAAATGCTATATACTTTTCAAAAAATTTGTAAAAAACGAGAACTTCCGGTGGACCGATTTCGGCTAAAACTTACTGGTATCTCCGGATTTGTGGAAAAAGCTAAATATGAAGTTTCATCCCGATCAATAAATTCCATATGAGCTGTATAGGGGCCGAATTTTTGTTGAAAAACAGTTTTTTGCCAAAAATCGTTATTTCCGGTATTGTTGGAAATTAAATTTAATATATTATAGTTCTTAGACGTTTTCTCGTAAATGATTCAATTTTCAAAATATTTGCAAAAAACGGAAAAGCTTCTGGTATGTATCTCCCAATTTATGAAAACAATTTAAGTATGAAGTTTCACTCTGATCAGTCAATTCTTCTGGGCTGTAGAGAATCAATAACATTTAGTCTGCACGACCCCACGCACACAACTACACACAAATTTTAAAAAAATTAAATTTTTTAAAAATTAATTTTTTGATTTCGGTGATATAGCAAAAAGTAAATCCCAAGATATAAAATGTTTCTTGATTATTATACATACTTTATTTTACTATATACAAAAAGAAAGTAATGCTGGAAACACATGAGCAGATTTTCTGCCGGCAGCTCCGCCGCCAGAATTTCAAGGAATTTCAAGCGAATTGTACATGAGCGTCTTTTATGACAAGCAGATTTTTTTTTGTGCTTGTTTGTTTTATTGCTCTATAATATTTTCCTCCATTTTGATTGATAATCAATGGTAATACGTAAAAAAAAAAAAATCAAATCAACATAGTTGCGATTGTTAGATTTGTTTGCTTCTATGTAGTGCAGCCTACTGCGAGGAAGAAAATAGAAATAGAGACAGCCATAGACAGAATCCTGATCGCAAAGCAAAATACATGTATTCCACACCATATACACGTGTGTATTCTAATTTGTCTGTGTGCTTTAAACAAAGCCATCTTTACTACTGGCCAGTGCCAACATTCATTTTTTGCTAATGACATAACTTTATGTCGACGATTTTTCTTTTACTTTTGCTTTTAATACAACAACACAAATAACTGCTCGATTTTATTCGTTGAAAATTGAACACATGAAAACAGTACAGAAAAGTAAAAGCCACTTCTAAAGTAAATTACAATGAAAATGAAGATATCCCTACTTCGATCGATTGACACCCGTTGACATAGCGTTACGTCATCGTTTTAGCTAATAGGCCAGTAGTAAAAATTACTTAGCTTTAGGCATTGCAATCAGTTTAAAAACTGTAAAGGCGATGTTGCGCAGTACAAAAAATATTTATTACATCGCCTGAAAAGTTCTCGGTCGGACACACAGATGGTGCCACAAATTAAAAACCCATATCCACTCTACCAACGTTCAAACAATCCATTAGTTTACAAGTTACAGTTGTTTTAGCTATGCTACTTTTGTTAATTTCAAAAAAAAGGTTAAAAAAACATTCCTGTGTTGATTAAACACTGTTTTTTGATGGGGAAAATACCGCTCAAGCAAAGCAGTGACTTGATACGTGTTGTCCGGACTCTCCACCAGGAAAATCAACCATGATTGAATGGTAGGATTAATTTAATCGTGGTCATACAACCACCGCGATGCACCACGCCATGGACGACCAAATGAGGCTCTGACTTCAGTAAACATAAAAAAAAAATCCACGAAATTGTTTTGAAAGACTGTAAAGTGAAGTTGCATGAGATAGCTGACATTATAAAGAAATCAATGGAACGTGTTCGTCATATTTTGCAGGAACATTTGCTCATGAAAAAATTGCTCTTTGACCACGACAATGTACCCAGATTTGGCCCTCAGCGATTATTACTCGTTTGCAAACCTAAAAAAAAGGTTCAGGGAAAGAGGTTTGGCTCCAATGAAGAAGTGATTGCCGAAACTGAAGTTTATTTTGAAGACAACGATGTATTTTTCCCCAAAGAAATTGTGTTTTCTTTATTAGACCGAGGACTTTTCAGGCAATGCGTTATAAACAATTTCTGACTTAAGACTTTTCACTTTGAAAACTTGAAAGAGCTTAAAACACTCGGAATATATTGACAATTAAAGATTTTTATTTGTTGAATGGCTGTGTTCTAAGGTATTTAACCCAACCTTATTAATACGTGATTTCTTTGCGACTGCCTGCATCGACAGTTTGCACCTAAACTTTAATTGTCCGCTATACCATCGCGCTGGTAGTAGGCTATAGAGCTTTATTTTATTGCGATAGGTAGTGTTCTCTGTACATTTCCAATTAGCCTTTCCACACAGTGGTGGCAACACGATGCGTTTTCTTCGTCTCTTACCTCTCTGCCTATAAACTAAATTTTAAAGTGGGGGTATTTTGCAGCACGTTGCAGCAATAATTTCAAGCATGGCTCGTGTTGTATATACTAACACAAACGAAAAAACATCAAAAAATTTAGGGACAGATTTTAATTTTTTTTTTTACGCGATTAGTCTGAAAATGAATTTTAGAAAAAAATAAACGCCTGAGCAATTGTGCAGAATTTTACATTTTGTTTCAATACCTACACACAATTTTACACATACATACGACACGAGCTGCACTTGAGTTTTGCGTGGAAAGGTAAGTGCAGCTTGAGTTTTGTTGCAAAGCGCGTCAAAATAGGGCGTCAAAATAAAGAGTTTTATTTTTTTGGGCGATGTGTGACAATCACGATCTCTTGACAAGTTAACAAAAGCTGAAAACAAAATTACCCATGTAAAATAATTTATTTATTTTTAAATATTTTGCCAAATTTACTACTAAATTAATTAATTAATTCAAAGCGATGTCGAACATATCGGTCCTAAGGCCATTTAATGTGTACTACATGTAAAATAACGTTAAACTAGCGGTGCCTATGGGATTGCATAAAATTTTCCTGACGGAGAAGCGAAACAAGGCGAACGAAAATACGATTTAGAGAACGTTATTTTGTATGATCAGAAAATTTATAAGGAAATTGTTTTTTTTTGTTTTTAAGTGCAATAATAAATATACACCCCAATTGTCATAGTCGTCTCACGTCATTTTAGACGACTACAATCACGTCACTTAATTTTTACTATTATCATAGTCGTTTTAAAGATAGTCATTTTAAACGAGAAATGTCATTTAGAATGACATGCTTGTCAGATAAATTTTACAAGTGAGAAGAAGTGGCTAGTATGTATTCTTCTTAATTGTGAGAAGGCAAAAATTATGGCAACACAACAGTAATTTGCTCAGCAAAATAAAATCGGATACACCATTCTTCCAAATAGTTGGTCTATATTTTTGTGTCGATTTAATTTTTTGAGAAATATTTTTATTTCTGTGGAATAGCGACATAATTCTAACCTCAAAAAAATAAATTTCCTTGCTATTTTCCGCCATATTTGTTACAAAAAAAACAAATAATCTAAATACAATCAGTTTACGATTTTTTGCCATGTGTGCGCGAGATTTGCCAAAATTTTAGTAAAGTATTTGTTCATCTCTACGATTTTTTAGTCTGAAATTTAAGTTTATCCTCTGCGTGTCTCTTTACTGTGCGTTTATACTTGCGGAAGCGATTGAGGAAAAAATCCTGCAGAATCGTACTTAATGTATTAAAACAACAACAAAGTTAAAAATATTTCAACTCGAGTGTGGAATTAGTAGGCATTTCACAAAATTTGATTGGTTTAGAGTGCCTGACTTGTTACACATGAAATAGCAAATTTTATATGCGAAAAAAGTTTACATTCATTCTGTTTTAATATATTTCTATGTTTTCGATAGAATAACGGTATTTTAGAAGTAAAAATATTTTTTGTAAAAATATTTTTTGTAAAAATATTTTTTGTAAAAATATTACTTCTAAAATATCGTTATTCTACCGGACACGTATCGAAATGAAGAATGTGTTAGTTACAACATGTCGGCACCGAATAGAGCCAGATACAAGAATTTATTTGAAGACAGTGACGCTATTAAAAAAATGAACTAAAAAAATTTAGAGTACTTTCAGGTACGAATCCCTGGAATAACTCAAAATTCATAAACAATTTTTCTTGACATAAAAATTCGTACCGCGTAAGAAAATATTTTTTTTTGACATTTCTCGAACACTATCTTTCTTCCTCATTGATTTTTTGAATTTTAATTACTACAAAATATAATTAACCAGTGTTTTTTGAATCTACGAAGTTCATCTGTAATGGACATTAAAAGAAATCGATAACCGACCGTGTTAAATAAACAAAACTACATCTCATAAAATCATTTCGATTAAACAAGTAAAGAACCCCACGAAATTTACATATATCCATTTATCGAATTTTTGACCGAATTTCGGTCGTCGTCAAAACAATATCCTGCCAATTCAATTAAAAGTTTGATAATAAATCATTTAATTACTCCAAATTATATTTAAATCGATGCGAACGGCCGATCTACAAAAAATTTTGTCATTTGTTTACAATCAAAATTTGTGCACTTATCAAGTACATTGAGGTTAGATATTCAATTGGCTTAAAAAGTTGCTCAAACTCCTACTTGAAACATCGAACAATATATAAATAAATGTATTTAAAAAATGTACTTACAGCAATTTATTTTTATTTTTTAGGACCTTCTTATCATGGAAATTACTAATTCGTTTCCCTTTTAGTTGACTTTGAACCCCATCTTTCCGATTATAATTCAAATCGGGGTCGTTTTTCGCAAGACTATTTTGACACAACCCTATCACAGTACTATCAAATATATCGTTCAGGTAATCACCAATTTCACACTGAACCGTATCATTTCGATCGACACATTTTTGTAAATGCTTGAGCGGCTTACCAAGCATATTCATTTCCTTCTCGGCGCTCCTCATACTAATCGCAGATGTATAAAACCTATTAATATCACGATCCTTGAGGGTCAGCACTTTACTTTGATTATTCGAATATGGAACATCAAACTCGAATGTCGTTTGTTTCGAAACAGATTTTGATTTTGGTTTGGCGGTCTTTTTTCTAGTTGACGCAGGTTCGACCAGGGTGGAGACCGCAAACTTTGCCCATTCTGCGGTGATTTGGTCAGACGGCAAAATAAGCTTTAAATATTTTTTAATATCCTTTGCGAATTCGTAACCGAGCCGCGGATGAACTTCCAACTGAATTTTAGGCATTTCAAAAATTTGCAATTCATCAGGAACATCTTGTTTGAGTTTAGATGATAGTGGTCCGGGTTTAAAACACCGTTGATTTGTAAACAAGTTGAGACGATTTATTTGTTTTGTTTCCTGACGAGTTAATTCGTTTAAACTGTCTAGATCGATTTTCAAATTTGGATATGTTTTGAGATTGTTGCAGCCCAGATTACAACTGTAGCCAGAATTATACCGTTTGAAATCCGGTTTCCTCAAGCGAATTAATTTTGATTCAAAATTTCCGTGACCACCATACAGATTGATGCGGTAATTTTTTATATCATTTTGAATTTCAATGCTTTGAAAATAAAATTTTCCCGAACGGGTTGCGAGCCAAGCAGCAGTTTTCCAAACGCCGCGACGAATTGGTATATCTTGGTTTTGAATCATCGTTATAATGTCATAGTTAACATTTTTAGTTTTTTTTAGACGCCGTTGTAATTCCCAATATATGGTGGATTCGTTCTCTACCATCAAAAATTTCACATCCTTTTTGCTCTCGAGAATTTGTCGTTTTTCCGCCACCGTCCGAGCCCTTCGTTTCACCAATTGTTTTGGTACTTCCATTGTTGGCATTTCAGATCCGGAATGAACCATACCTTCTTCATAGTGAAATTTAATAGTAGGAACAGTTATATTTGAGCAATTTTCTAGGGCATTCTCCTTTAGAAATTCTTCCAGCTCCTCACTTATAAATGCCGATTTATTTTCCAGATTATCGGAAAGGCTATTTGGTTTGGCACTTGTAAAAGTTACTGCTTCATTTTCGTGAAAGCCTAAAAATCCCATTGAAGATGAACATGATGAAGTTTCATCGTCTTTGTTCGTTTCTTTAGAGATATCTTCAGCTGATGTGGAATTTGAACGATTAATCTTTGAAAGCAGCTTATCGAAGAAGCTTCTTGATCTACTTAGTGTAGCGGATGTGGTGGTTGGAAGTAAAACTTGATTTGCTAAACTTACTTCCTGCTTGGATTGTTCATCTTTAGAGGCAGCAGCTCGAGAAGTACATGGCTCCAACCTTTCATGATCTTCTAATTTTCTTTCAGCATCCCATCTCTGTTGTTTTTCTTTATCCTCCAGTGTTTTCCGTCTCTTTCGTAATGTTTCAAGACGGCCTGCGATACTAGTTTCGATGTTCTCGGTCAGCAAGTTATCGATTTTATCGCCTTCTTCACTGTTATGGCTTATAGATTGCTTAGCAGCTTTCTGTTTATTAAGATAAAATGAAACCATATGTTTATATTGTCGCACCTTTCCTAATTGAAGTATTTTCAAATGAAATGAATTGCCCTTTATATATTTCCCCAATCGTAGCACAGTACGACGATGAAGATGTTTCTTGTATTGAAGCAAACATCTCTCTAATTTTGTAATAAACTCTTGCACTTTATTAGATGCATCACTGTTCACTTTATGCAGACTTAAAAATTTTTTACTTTGCTTTTCCATTTGTGTACCACGCGGTCTAAAAATATAAAATTGAAAAAAATTAGGTTATGTCACAAATAACCGCCATTTGCAATTAATTTGAAAAACAACATGGCGGAACAAATGTAATCAAAACGAAAATATTAACTCCATATGACTATATACCACAATATATTAGTTATATTGAATTTTTCTAAAAAAGTTTAATTGTCTTATTTGACTATTTCATCAAACAAATATTATTTCACTGATATGTAAGTAAAATTTATAAATGCGCATTAATTTTTTTCAAAATGCCATCTACACGGGATTTCAAAATAACTATCTTGAGGAAATTATCATCAAAAACATTTTTTGAATTACGCCCGGCACACCCACGAAATTTATATAACATGACTCGAACGACTAAACATTCAAATTACACCAAATCAACTACAAATTACATAAATAATATCTAAACCATTAAATTTCTTACCAACAGTGTTTACAATTTTATAAAATGGCGTATGTTTATATTTCCGTCCACCAGCACAAAAAGAGCCAACAACAAAACCAAGCAACAAAAATTATTATGGAAAAACTATGGCGGAGGCTTTTTCACTTTACGTAACTTGACAGATCGTGCACACACCGTAAAAAAAAATTTGACCCTGCATCATATCGACCACACTCGATGATATGTAGCAATCAAATTGTTATCAAATTATCATGCACACAATTTACTTATAATTAAAACTGAACAAAATGTAAATTACACCGTAAATCACATAGAATTACATAAACGAAATTTTGAACTGACTTACTCAAGTTTTACAACTTGCGCCATTTACAAAAAACTTGAGCAAAAAAAGAAAACAAAAAACAATTTGGTGTTGCTTTAAATTTTTTCTTTTGTTCGCAGGATGAACTTGTGATTTGGGAAATTTTAAGGGGAATTTTTTTTTGTTTTTATTCGTTTGGCTTGCGGTAAATGAAATTAATTTTTGTTTATAATTATAATTTCGGTTTAAGTTTAGCGAATGTTGCAAGGAAATAGAAAAGCAGTGAACAAATGCAACATACATTTGTTATGCAAGTTGTGAATAAACTAAAATGTTGCCGTAATTTTCGTAATGTTTTTTAGTTCTAGATAGTTCACAATGGGTTGCATGATGTAAAGTTTTACAAACAAAATGGACGATCGTTTGGAAATAACGTTAAAGCATTTAGGGGAATTAATTATTGAACGCCCATGATAAATAATTAATTTTAATTACGTAATTTTTTTTCGCATATGTTTATGAGTATATCAAAATTTTATTTTATCAATTAGATCTAGTATAGGAATTTCACATTTTTTAGATTTTTTAAATTGATTACAGTATTTATGCGACCATAGAAATTTATTAAAATGTGATTGCAATAATTTTATTAATAGATAGGGGGTGTGTCCAGGTTAAGAGTTGCAGGTACAAAATTATTTTTTTTGTTAATACGTGTTGTTGTAGTGTGAAAAGAATTGTTCTTTTTAGTCTATGATATTAATTTATCTTTTATACGTACGACTTATTTTCTCCAAGGGCGAAGCAAAGTTAATTTGTAATGAGTTTTTTAATATTTTCTAGTTAAC
This sequence comes from Nephrotoma guestfalica, assembly GCA_963691935.1. Taxonomy (NCBI): domain Eukaryota; kingdom Metazoa; phylum Arthropoda; class Insecta; order Diptera; family Tipulidae; genus Nephrotoma; species Nephrotoma guestfalica. Next base: position 260,253,963 of record OY829914.1, read on the forward strand.
GTAACTTCTATATTAAATAACATTACTTTTATTGTTTTGGAGGAAATATTACATTTTTGAATATCATTTATTCTCTAGGATATATTTTGACCCCGTTTGAAACAACATGCAACATCATTTGTTAGGTACTTAATAAAATAAACCGGATAGTCCGATGCTATAAAATCTCTAAAACAACAATGGCAAATCGAAATGCTATTTGCATTTGGGAACCGATATTAAGGTTTAAATTTAAAAGTAAAGCAATGTTTAGCCGTTACGTATGAGGCATATGTATGTTCAATACAGATCAGATTCCATACGGCTGAATAATATAGGTTCAAAAACCATAGAATATATTCAAGGATGTTGACATTTCATTTAGAACTCATTAAACACCAACATTTTAGTTTGGAAAGTTTATGGCATGAACAATATTTATGTTACGCTGTTACGTTTAGTACGAGACAATCTGTACTGAAATAGTGGCATGTAGTAGGATAATATAATATAAAATTAAAGTTGAAATCAGAGATACTAGAATGCAATATTCACCCTACACATAACATTTTGAAATATCTACATATTGCACTTTACTAGCTCATCTAAAACTTTTCGAAATTAGTAAGATTGTGTTCGGAATCATAATGATGTGGTATTGCCATATCGTTATAATAGCTTTTCAGAGAGTATATGTACTAAAAATGTCTATTTTTTATATCTATACGGCAATTCTTAAAAAAATGTTATACTAATCGAAATTGTTATGGCAAATTTTTACTTCGTTGAAATTTTTATTGGTCATGCGGTTATACTGTTATAAATAAAGTCGATCGTATTTAGAATTAATTGTTTTGTACAATTTAGGTTTAATGATCCTAAAATAATTAAACACTACTAGATACGGTGTTGATGCTGATTACGAGTTTATACTTATGCTTTTACACAAGAAAATTTGCAACACATAATACCAAAATGTCCAATCCAAGCAACTCATTATTTAAATAAATTTCCCCTCCGAAATAAATGTTTTTTTGCAAAAACCTATCTACAGTGTCTATTTACAGCAGGATAAGCGCTAATGCAAGAGCGTTCGATATTCAAACAAGAATACTTTTGATTACCTGGCTCTTCCAGAACATTTAAGTTAATATATAATACAGAACTAATGAAGGCCGCCTTTCCCTTTATTTACTTTCCGTTGATAAACTTATCCCGCAGGTAATAACTTCTGTCTAAACCGAAAATAATCTATCTAGGGATGACAAAAATATCATAATCTTATCTAAAAATTTCTTTGTGAATGAAACCGACCCACATAACCTTTCAAAAATTGTGCAGTGATTCATCATTATTTCAAAGCTTATCATCAAAGTAATTATACTAATTTTATAAATATTTTCTATAGACTGCGTTTAGGTTATTGGCTTAATACAGCTGTTTGCTAAATCAAAAAACCCTTTGGTTCAGAGAAGATAACAATAAAGAGAAAATTTTTATTTTTGCAACTTCTTTCTTTCATATTTTCATCGGAAGCTTACCGGCAAAATAAGCTAAACAATTTTATGGGATGCACTAGATTCTCGCTATATTTCTGCATCGAGAAAATCCAAATTTTAAATTACTTTATTTGTCACGGTCCTACTAAAATTTTGAAAAGTTGTTATGGAGTCTTGTAAGGTAGGAGCTTAAATTGACTCTATGTGAACCTTTTGCGTTAGAGGTATAATGACCAGCAAAAATCTGTTTGTTAAGTGTTGTTGTTCTAACGTACACTAGCCAAACATTTTGTCGGTAATGGTAAAAAATCGCAGCTTAAATCCTTATGGATTGATTGGTTCAGCAAGAATTGTAACGGTATGTGAATTCTATCTCAATTGATAAATTAAACCATGCATTTTTGAGATCCATTAAACGCAGTTCAAATGTATTATCCAATGTAAAGGCTACACTTTTTTATATCTGGGAATCCATAACCAAAATAATTTATATGAGCTTATAACAGTACTTGAAAATTGGCTCGGATAAAAATTGTTTTGCCGATGGTTCATTACCTTCGAATAGTAAATAGTTTAAAAAACGAATAAAAAATTGTATAGCGAAGAAATGTTAAAGCTACATATATTTCCAACAATAAAAATTATCTAAGACATCTAGGCTCCAATTGTCAATTGTTTTGGTAAGTAAGCTTAGCTTCTGCTTCATTTGTGATTCAGAAAGCATCAATAGATGAGAAACAACTTATTTATCACAGTTGGTTGGTATTTTAGCAGTTATTAAAATTGAATGAATTACGTAAACATCAAAAATGGGTTTAATGATTGTTGTTATAAATATGCAAAGCAAACTTTGAGGTACCGTTTTTTTAAAACCAATATTACCAGCCAACATTCTTTACCATCACAGTACAGTTAATACTCGTTTTTGCGCTCCATAATGTATTTGTATAATGTCTACAATGATACATGTGATAAGGTCTTCATGGAAAGAAACCTTGACTAACGAGCTTTAATCTTGAAGAAACAATTTCTAAATTAATTGAAATATCTCGAAATCGAAAACTATTGACTTTCTGTGCCAAATTTCTTGCAAGAAATATTCATTGTTGAATTGATTAAGTAATTAAAGCCGAGGACAAATTACGTAACAAATTTTATAAGGTGGTCTCTGAAACTAGCATAAATATTAAATTAGGAATTCTTTGCAGGTAAATATCATTAGTGAAAATCAGAATTCTGATATAAAACATATTTTATTAGTACTTTAATCAATCTAAACAATGGGGTTTGTATGTGTTTGAATCTGTCTTGTATATATTAATCTTTAAGTTTTCAAAAATGTCTTTCATGTGAAAAAAATACATTTTTTTTGTTTACAGTTAAACTAATTACCGTATTAATTAGTTACAACGACGGTATGTTATTCCTGTTAGTTATCCTACGCGTTATACCGTTCTCCAATAAAAAAACTGGTTTCCATGAATCGTTATAAAAAACGAGAAATTGTTTCTCAAAATAATTTTTATTCATTTCTGTAAGTCTAAAGTCTTAATTTGTTTTTATTGTGTACCAATGTCAATAATTATAAAATATACCCAAATATGCAGCATATTGTTTAGACTAAAGTTTACTTGCTATAAAAATTTTGAATTTTCAGTTTTGAATATAAAAAACATTATTATAGGACTACTCGTATAGCAAAATCAAAATTAAATTAGTTTTTTTAAATTTCTAGTTTGTAATTATTACAAACATAAAATACTATAAAACAATTATCACACATAAGGTAACACTGTACAATATGGTAACATCTGCAACACCATGGGTTGCGTTCACTGCAAATAATTGTCGATGGAATGTGGTGTAGGTTAGTAATGTGAAATAGACATCGATGTCGGTGTCGGTCAAAGTAAGTTTAAAAATCCGTGATAATATAATAAATTAATTATGTTTATAATAATAATAAATACTAATAATTTTGACAAGCTCTAGCAATTTTGCATTTTTCAATTTCCACTATCTGACACACAAACATTTTAGTAACCTTGCAGTGAACGACAAATTGTCCAAAAATATTATTTTTAGTAACATTTTGTCATGCATTGAACGCAACCTATTTTAGTTTGGGCGCTTTCAATACCATATGTTACAAAATAAATAGGTACGCTACTAAGTGGACCAACAACAATTTCAACTTTATTCTTCTTAAATCTAAAGAAGTTCAATGCCCAATTATTTTCATCACTATTTTATTTTGTCTGGGGTTATTACTAAAGTTACATGTTGAATCGAACATGGTCTGACTGAAACGTTGACTGAATGTTATCTGAAAGTGGTCTGAGTTGGGTCATTTCAAATTGAGGCAGGTTGAGACAGTTTTCATTCTGAGGAACTTTTCGAGGCGAAAACTTATTTCAAACTTTTTGACTTCTTTGTCGCCATCGCTCGAATTGAATTCACTGACTTATTTTGATATCAACATCAAAACAAAAATTAATTGTTTAAATGTTTGTTGATTTTATTTGCTGGCTTACATGACCATAACCTCAAATTTAAACTGTCGAAACTGTACGAGCAACAAACGAGTTGTTTACCGCACGACCAAATTATTATTATTCATTATTATTATTAATATTATAATGTTTTTCTTTATAGAACTGATTATCCGGGAAGGCTCTGGCCCCAAGCGTCCTGAATAATCGAGTTTCGACTGTATATGCTTAAAATTCATTATATTTGATTAATATGGCTCTCTTGATATTTTAACTGTAACCTAATTGATATCAAATTATTTATGTCTCAATAGACGTAAAAAGCGAGGTGACTTATTTCATAAAAAAGCCTTCGTTTCGAAAAGGCTCGAGTTCTACATGTAAACTCTTTAGTGACTGAACTGGTAATAATATTTTATTTCGAAAGCCACCCAGAATACAATAAATTCTAGAAATACTTGTATTGAAATTAGCGCTGAAATTAAAAGCGGTTCTAACTTTTTTAAATATTATAATCAATTTCATAATTATATTTAATTTGGTTTCTCAATATTACCCATTTTCTCACTTCAATTGCTAGAAACTTGTCACCTGCCACTCGCTTTCATTTGTTTTATTTTATCAAAGCACAAAGTAGTTGATTCTCTTCCCAATTTAAGATTTACATCACGGTTTTTAATTTATTATTATATAAATTTTCAATTTGAAATTAAATAGTACGAACTGTTTAGTAAATTGACGTTTAAACTGACAATTCAGGTACTCACAAAAATTTCATGTAATCTTTAACCCAAAATTTCAGCCAGATTACTTTGTTAATAACTGAGTGAATCACGTTTCGGTTTACTATGTATCTCTAGTATATGCCGTATAAAACTTCATAGTAAATGTTATTATTATTACATTACTCAAAATTTCAATCTCATTTTAATTAATGTTTAGAATGTTTTCATTGATAACTAATAAGAAGTTTTGCCTTTTGTCCAATGAAAATTTATAGATAAAATAAAATTCGAACTGAACCATACTTCATTATGATTTATTTGTATACAAAATTTTGACATATTAATTTGTAAATTCTCAAGTTTTCCGAAAATTAAATATTTAAACTCCAATTCCATTAAATATCAAATACATATATTCAAATATTGTTTTAAAAAATTATTTACGCAACAAAAAGGTGTTAGTCAAAATTTTATATTTTGGTACATGTCAATATGTCGTATTGATATTCATATCATTCTGTTTGAATCAAACTATTGGCATATTTTTCGTCAGGCAAAATCTAGCAGGAAAGTTATTGACGAAACACTAATGACTCATCAGCGACAGTCAAGCACGACACGTATATAGACCAGTCTAATGTAACATGTCTGAGACGAATTGTACTTGATATATCTTACATGAATGGTAAATGACATTTATTTCTAGACATCTTGTATTATGTGTTGTACATGTCCATATAACTTATCCAATGAATTATTAAAAATAATAATTTATTTAATATTAGGCTGTTGCCTTAAACAATATTAGAATCATCTTTCCGGCACATGTGTTGGTGTTCCTAATGACTGAACTTTGCATTTGTATTGAATATAAAGAATGAAAAAATGTTATTTAACAATTTTCCTAATAAAATAATTATACAAAATATTTACTTATCTATTCGGCTGTTCTGATGACGCTGCGACGAAAAGTGAACATGAAATGTAATGCATTTTTTTATTTCTCAAGATTGTTTCGGTTTTATTAGAATAATGCGTAAACACAAAAAGTACGACGAATTGAATTTAGCAAAGAAATTACACTTAATTCAAGCTGCAGAGAGCGAACATTTGCCACAACGAACATTAAGTGAAAAATTCAATATCAGTAAAACACAAGTTCAACGGATATTGGCGAACAAGTTGAGTATTAAAGAGACAGTTGAAAGTCTCGGTTCATTGAAAAGAAAGCGAATAGCCCGCTGCCCAAAATTCGGAATTCTTGACGAAAAACTTTTTCGATGGATCACGATGGCCCTTTCAAAACAATTACCTATTTGTGGTACGCTTTTGCAATCTAAAGCGTTGAAATGGCTGATTTATTTGAATTGACAGATTTTGGAGCATCAAATGGATGGGCGCAAAAATTTAACGAACGCCACAGTCTTAATTTTACTTGCTTAAGTGGAGAAGACACATCAGTTGATAGGAATGGCGTACAAAATTTCCGAGACACATTAAAGGCTTTTACTGACAACTGTGAACCCAAAAATATTTTTAATATGAGACTGGACTCTTTTTCCGTGCAACTCCGTCGAGATCATTCTATTTATGAAATGAAAAATGTATATTGGAGGAAAAATGTGTAAGGAACGATTGATAATTGCTTTGTTATGCAATATGATTGGAGATAAGGAACCACTTTTCCTCATCGATCAAGCGAAAAAACCACGTGTTTAAAAATCGAAACATTGAAGAAATGTTTGTAATCTTCTGGCGATATAATAAAAAGGCTTAAACGACATCGATCATTTTCCAAGAATGGAGTCATAAATTTAATAAAAAAATTGCCAAACAAAAGCGACATAAATTATTCTGTTCTTAAACAACGCACCTTGTCATCCAGACAAGAAATACAGTAACGTAAAGCTTCAATTTGTTGGTCCTAATACGACATCAGAATTGCAGCCACTAGATCATAGAGGGATAATTAGAATCTGCAAAACAAATTACCGAAATCTTTTAATGAATCGATTGGTTGTTACCATTGATCCAAGAAAATCCAATCCTTAGATACTTGTTCATGGCTAACATGAGCTTGGAATAAAGTTTCACCCGAAACAATTTCGAATTGTTTCAGGAAAGTGGGGTTCACCGATATAACAGTGGAGTCAGAATTATAAATCGTCGAAACAAGCGAATCTGAAAATGAGTATCTAGGATGGGATGAAAATTTACAAATTTTTGAAGACTTAGATTGGGAAGAAAATTTATTCTCATCATTACAAATGGCTGCAGAACCAGTATCTGAAAGTTCGTCATTCGATTGAGATGAATCGATTATTTTTGAAGAAGCGGTACCCAATCAGATCATTTCGTTTTTAGAAGTGCAAAAAACTGAAAGAATATGCAAGCGCTAAAGGTTTGGGCGAGTTGTTTTATCACTTGAAAAAATCGGAACAAAAACTAATTGAAAAAGAAATGAATTGGCCAGCCCGCATAATACTCTTTAATTTTAAAGCACTATCAAACATTAAAATTGTGTATGATTCTTACTTATATAGCTGACATACCTTTTGTTTTATATATTATTTTGAACTATATTTTGAAATATGTACTTGCGAGTACGATCATAATTGAAATTAAAATCACCTGAAATTTTTAACTGTTACGTTTTTTTATTTAACTTTATTTTTTTTTTATTCCATGGACCACCTCTAAAATGGACCATTTTTGTTTGATCCGAAAGGTGGTCAGATTAGAGACTACGTAAATGAAAGTAAAACGAAACGAGTCTCGTGTGCGTATTTGATGAAAGTAATGAATTAGAAGAGGCGCCGTACACATGCACGTTGCAATTGCAAAGCAGGTCGCGAAACAAACGGATGCATGGAGCCGAATAGGGAAAACGCACATGGTTAATGGGAAGTTTGAAATAAAAACAGCTAAGCAGAGTAAAATTAAAAACATTCTTTCACAGTGAATGTAAACTGAACACGATTAATGATTTGTTGTGTGACAATTGGGAACACAACCTATACTTTCAATAAACACGCTAACCAATCGTGGATTTGATCAAAATTTTGTCGTTTGAGTAATCCACCGTTAGTTTATTGTAATAACGTCTCTGAAATTTTTACCCAAGAAATTTTACCCATAAAATAACTTCATGTATATTTAAAAATTGTGATATATGTCGTAATAGGTAAACTCCAACAAATTGTATTCTTCTAAGCATTGTATTTAAACATTCGCATAAGAGAAAAGAACCATATTCAGAATCGGTTATTCTGCTCGGTACGGACACTATTCGCTATCCCGAGTCCCTGCCAACCACACAGTTCCTCATTTTTATATTTATGTGATGAAAACTCCCTCTTGCATGATAGCTACTTCCGTAATAAGTTCAACATTTTAGTGAAGTTTAAATTTTTTTCTGGAAAAACGGAATGCGTTGCGTAATTGAGTTTATTGATGAGCGATGTTCTAAGGATCAATTATAGGAATCAAGATTGAATATTTACAAACACTTATTTGAAAACTATATTTTAAAATATAGAATTTAGTGTTTTCTCTGGACAAAAAAATTAAACGGTCAAACAAATCACTAATCTCTCTCTCTCTCTCTTTATCTCTCTCTCTCTCAAATCTAAATTTGAAATATATAAATTTATTAATCGAAATTCATGTCACAGTTCCTAAGACACACACAGCGATATCAAAATTGTGCAGTGCGCGAGGCGTTACTGTATTGTGGTAAAATTATTTCTGTACAGCTACATAAATTAAGATTTATATAGAGTAGAGTACGAGTATATAAAACAGTTTCTTTTAGTAAATAATCAAAACAATCTTGAACTTACCGTTACTGTAACAACACCAAAACTGTAACTAAATGCTATTCCTTTTTTCCAAAACAATACAAATGGGTCTTCCACACAAAGATACATTTAAACGAGTGTCGCCCTTAATTGTATAATTTTTTAAATTATTTGTAGATTGCCATAACATTGAACGAAACGTGCGTTAAACACACGTTAGAAGCAATTTAGAAAAAATATAACAATTGAAAACACTCGTTTAATTAACTTTTTTGCTGCAAATACTCGTGTGGAATGGGATATTAATTATTAGAAGTTGCTTTATTCTCATAATTTCCAATTTCTGTTTTGCCGTCGCAAACAATGTCGCAAACACAATTTAGAATTATTTTATTAAATTTTAGAGCTTAGACATTTTTATTATTTTATTAAAATATTAATTTACAATTATTTAATTAATTATTTAAAGTGATAATATCGGCGATAATCATTATACCATTAATGACATATTCTTATAAGTGGCAGCTGCTTAAGTGGTAAGCACCCATAATCTTCTGTTATTACTCTCCAGGCTGCCTTTTTATAGGAGTCACATCCAAGGATGAATTTGTTTGGCATTTAATTTCTTATAACGATTCGTGTGTTTGTTAATACTTTGAAACTGTTTATAGGAGTGTATATAAATTTATGGTCTAATTCACAAACTGTATATGTAAGCTCTGTAACTGTAAAATTTCCTGTATAAGCTAAAATGGTATTCATAAAATGTAATTCGGCTCCATGAACGTAAGTTTTGTTCAGTAACTTTACACAAAAAGATTTCGATAGCGAAGAAACGGTTTTCGCATATATTGTCACTAATAGCATATCTATGCCAATTTATGACTTTTGTTTTTTTTATATTCTTACCAAACTTAAATAGTTTGTCTGCGATATACATAGAAAAATATGGTTTTTAATGTATACAAACGATTGCCGCCAGCTGTACTAATTTATTGTTCGTCAACTGTACAATACATTCTTATTTGTATTTATTTCTTAATTAATTTACATAAAATTCAATAACTTTATGAATATAAACATAGTAAATTTTATTTATAACGCGAGTTTATATCAATATTCGAGTACCACCATCGAATATAGAGTATTTTAAAACAATCTCCAATTTGGTTACAGCAGCGAATTCATTACGTATTGATTTGCGGTGACGAAAAGGTTACAGTGTGTGAATATCATTTTTTATAACACTGTATCTTTATCTCTGTAAGCAATTTCTATAAAGTTACAGTTGTTACAGCTATATAACTTTTACATTTTCAGTAATGGTCCAATTCGTCGTGACTAAAATAATGAGACGAGAATACATTGGATTTTACTATTGGTATTACCACAGAATAGAATATTATCCAGAAGCGCCATTGAGTAGACCAAGAAAAAATTACCTATCGACTATTTTCCTACCTTTTTTACCTACCTGTCGACCATTTTTCCTTCTAGTGGGTACCCTACAAACAATCTTTCCTTCCTAAGGTCAAAAAAATGAGTCGATACTTCCATACACTTCCATACAAAAATAGCGTTATAACGTTTCTGCCTATTCTGTGGTATTAAAAGACATTATACATGATATAAATATAAAACGTTTTACTCGTTTAAATAATTAATACTTAATAAAATTATCGTTTTGCTTGCAATAAATGCTGAATAAAATTAAAGTTAAAAATCAAAAACTTTGTTTGTATTACTTGCTATGAAAATGTAGTATACATAGATACTCGCTTTACTTTACACAGTGTTGAAAAACAACAACAACTACTACGATCTCTTTACTTTTTAGTCAAATTCACGTACAAACAAACATTTTTTATAAATTCACTCGATTTATTTCCATATTCATAAAAGACAATTATCATACATAAGGTAACACTGTATAATATGGTAACATCTGCAACTCGTTCGTTATTTCGTTCTTTAAAAAAAACAAAACAATTTTGACATTACGTGTTTCGATATGTAAGATGCCGTCAAAAGAGATTATTTATAAATTATTATATGACATAAGCATTTGATGTCAATGTGTGTTACTACAATTCAAACATTTTAATACCTCGTACAAACATTAAAATGTCTAATTCTTTGAAAGGAAGTTCGAGACAAGTTTTGTACGGAAAATCCCAGTTTCGAACTGATAACATTGTATGAAACTTGGCTTAATGATATAAAACCTGCTTGAAGCCTAGCTTACCATTTGACCAAATACCTTGACGACATACTCAGATGCCAATTTCCGATGATTTTATCATCACCCCAATTCGCCTCTGTGTAACCAATCAAACTTTAGCACCTTTCCATTTACAGCAAACCATTTTTACATTAAATCTTGATTGTGTGGTGTCTTACGATTTACCTACTTTAAATAAAACATTTGTGTTCTCTCTTCACCCTACTCATGCTCTTATCAATAGGTGTACCCTAGAACAAGTTTTCTTTGAATTAAATTAATTGCTTAAGTTAGATATATAATGAGTTCACGATAAGGGTCATCACAATCACTTACGTGTATCTGCTACCAAATTATTATTAATTTTCAAGGGTTTGGACATTCGATTACCATCCTTTCTGCTGAATTTATTCAATAATCCCTCCACAATGCGTTTGATGCATATACTTTTATACCGTGTACTTCGCGCCGAGTTTTCGTGTAAATTTCCAATTAACTAAATTGATGGTTGGTTCCTATTAGTTGTCCATAGACGGCACAAAACGAATCGCGTCTGAAGTTCAATTAAAATTTTCGCTGAATTTTTGTCCAAATTTCCGACTAACTACATTATTGGTTAGCTAATGGTTATAACCATATACCAGCTATTGATAGCTGTCTGAGATTTAGCTGTGAAATGTACATTTAGTTCAGATTTCTCAAGGTTCTTTTCTCAAACATGGTTTGTTTTGTGCCATCTATGAATGACTGATAAAAACTATCCATCAATGTAGACAAAAACATCAGTCGTTTATTTTGCCATATCTGTTCTGCATCCGAAAGATTTAGCATACATTTGTAGTCAGCAATCGAAACTAATTCGTTTTGAACAACATTTTCAGCACTTAATGAAAAGCGGAACTGCTGCTTCCCATTGATTTTATGAAGCAAGTTATAATTATTCGCCATTTTTTGGCTGTGATTGTGTAGAATAGAAACAATAAAGAGATAATGCAACATCATCAGCATCGATGTCAATAACAACCGTTGCTTGAGATTAGTACAACTTTGGGTGAACGCACGGGAACAGCTTGAAATAAATTGTAAAATAAGAGAAAACGTAATCATCCCTCTCCCCGCACGTATGTCAGTAAGTCTCATCCAGCAGTAGTAAATCCTTTCCAGCAGCCCTGGGGACCTGGCTACGATTCAATAAACCTATCAATCATTAGTCTGAAACCTCATTGAGGCGGCTAAATCCCTATGTAGCGCCAGAAAAATAATGGTTGAAGTCTGGACCAAAGACTACTGTATTGATTGTGAGTGCTGAAACGGAATAACGATTTCAATGATTACTGTTCGAATTGTTACACTGTTTCGTACATTCTTGTTTTGTATGAGATTATAAATATGTACTGGGTTTTCAATATTAAAACTTTTCCTCTCCTCGATGCTATTGTCAAGGTTATGCAAATGAGTACTGTCAATTCAATCGAGACCGATAACGAAACGAAAGAAGAATCACTTCAACCAACTAGTCTTCAGGAATTACCACACAAAGTAGCTCAATTATCGAGAAAATTTGAGAAATTATGGTCCAGAACGGAACGCTTCGTAGCCGAAGTGTATCTCGCTCTCCATCACGCGCACGTAATGTTACATTAAGCGACCGCACTGACGAATGTTGGTATCATCAACGATTCCACCAATAATCGTTTAAATGCCGTAGTCCCTCTGTCGTTATCAGAAATAGGCTATCATGAGAAGTAATCAGACTGAATGAACCGAGTCGACTGTTGACAGACACGAGTTAAACCGAAACTTCAAATTATTGTTTCAACTTGTACCGTCTGTCCATAGTGGAGAAAAAATCGGCTAATCACGCCAAGTGATAGACGAATCCAATCGAGAATAAACTCTGCAGCAAATGGAACAATGATAAACGTTTATCACGGAATACCGCGCTTTAAATACTCAAACCCAATACTATTTACTCATTGCCATCACTACTTTTGTTTGTACGAGTTTGTTTTTCCACCGTAGCGTTTGCTATTTATTTAACTTGGATATCTACGAGTATATAACCCAAAGTGCAATGGCATGGTTGAAAGAAGGCATCGCACGCTTAAAAGCGCTATCATGTGTCACGAAAGGACAGATTGGACTAATATATTACCAGCCATCTTATACTAGGTTTAAGATCTGCTTTGAGTGAAGAGTTACAAGCTTCTCATCTAATCTTGTCTATGGAAGTACAAGCAGGTTCCTGGTCGGTTTTTCAATAACGTTACTGACATACCGCAAAGTGTAGTAGTTAGTAAAGAGTTGGAAACTTGTACTTATGTTTTTCTGCGGACTGATGGGTTGAGAAAAGCTTTACAACCTATCCGTATTCAGGTCCTCATCAGGCAATTAAGTGCATAAAGAAAAATATTTCACGATTATTGTTAACGGTACGGAGGTAAAAGTGTTATTTTATCGTATTAAGCCTAGGTTTTCCGTTAATAATTCGCTTGATTTAAATCAACAACCAGCAGTAATCATACTATTCTAGATTCAGTGCCTGGTAAAGTTATTCTGGATAAAAAGAAACCAGTTGCTTTTGATCTTTTATCTATCATCAATACAACCACGGTAAATTCAAGGTACAGTAAAGGAAGATTACCGACCAAATGGCATAGTGGTTAAAGCTTTGGCGTTTGGATCGGGAGGTACCGGGTTCGAATCCCGATAGGGGCAGGATGCAAAAGGAAATTTTCATCAACAGATTGTAAATCTGTGATTAAAAGCAACACAACTACGACCCCCTATCGGCGTGCAAAACTCCTGCGCCGACCCATCTTCCATGTCCAGTACTATATATAGGCTGGCATGGAGCTATGCAATGCGCAGATGGTAACTTAAATCGGTCCTATAGCCGTACGTCTTCGATTTGGCAGGGATGCGTAAAGTAAGACGGGAAAATCAACCGCGAAACAGCAGGGAGTGCTTCGGCCCCAGAAAAGATTGCATGGATTAAAATAAACAAAAAATAAAAAAAAAGGAAGATTGCAGAGTTGCGCTCATTCTGCGATTTCGCTGGAGGTGGAGTATTGTAGTGGACATTTTCTTGTGTTGACGTTTTCTTGTGTTGTTGTTTTCAAATTTCTAAGTTACAGTTTAGTCATGGTTAACTTTATGCCAGAGAGTTGTTTCAGACTGACCAAAAGGCACAGTCGTTAAAGCTTTGACGTTTGGATCGGGAGGTCCCGGATTCGAATCCCGATAGGGGTATAATGCAAAAAGGAATTTTCATTATCAGATTATGATCGGTAATGAAATGGAACACAACTATGAGCCCCTTTTAGAGTACAGAGCTCATGGGCCGACCCACCTTCTATGCCCGTACTAAAGGCTGGCATGGAGCTATGCAATGTACAGATGGTTCTACGAAAATCGGACCTATAGCCGTACTTCCTCGAATTAGCTGGCGCAACGGCGTAAAAGTAAGGACGAGAAAAGCGAACCTCGAAGGTGTTTCATATTGGACAAAGTGTACTTGTTTGTTGAACAAGCTTGTAAAATATTGTAGAAATGTAAGATTGAGTTTTCGCTATATTCAATTCAATTTTCCTACGATATAAAAGGTAGCTAATTATTATGGAAAATTATTGTTTACATTCCATACGGATCCTCAGCTGATACATTCTTCGGCTGAGCTATCGGCATTTTTCTCAAACCAACTAGCAGTTGCGGGTGCTGGTTTCGAGTATGTGATGATTTTGGGAGATCTTATAATCTGTCTAAATTAAAATGACTTACTGTTGAAGAAGATCTTCTGCCATTGAATGAATTGGTGATTTAACCTCAGACCTCGTGATGGACTCAATCTATTTACTCGGACTAAGCCAGATTAATAACATCGAGAACCAAAGCAGCAATACCGTCAATCTGGTGTTCATGCCAGTGGAATCACATGGTACAATCATTCCTTGTGAAAATCTTGGCGGTTCGCACTTCTCACTCATTGGACATCCAATTAATTTTTGAAAATTGTTAACGTAAATTTTAATTCTAGTGAGTATTTCAACTTTAAAACGGGAGACTATGATGCTTTAAATGAGTTTCTGGACAATATTAATTGGGATCGATATAAAACGAGAAGTTCAAACGCTTATGATTGATCAATTTTATAAAATGATGAACTTGATAATTGAACAATTTATTCTTCATTTGCCCGTAACTTAAGAAATTTCAATTTAATCTTTTAAATCATTCATGTTTTTGAGGTTGATATCTCATCGCAGAGATATTTCCGAATTCCTTTACTGTTATTGATTCGCAAAGAATCACTGACACTTTTCAGAATTTTTTCAGAAATGTCTATGTCCCTTCTTCGGGAGTTTCCACCGCTGACGTGCCTCTTCAATGTGAGTTTGGAGAGTGGAGTATTTCCTTCAATTTGGAAATCCAGTTTCATTAAGCCAATTTTCAAGACTGCACGAAGAAAGTATATCGAAAATTACCTCGGAATTTCTATCTTATCGGCTATTCCCAAATTATTTGAATCGATGGTCAAGGATCGTATCTTTTTCTTATTTAAAAATTCCGTCTCTGTAAACTAGAAGCCTGTCAGCTGTGACAAATCTTGTTTTGTTCTCAAATTTTTGACTTTAGCATTAGAACGTGGTGATACTCTTGAAATAGTGTTTACCGATTTTAGTAAAGCGTTCGATAAAATTGATCTTGTCTTACTTGTAAAAAATACTGGAACAGCTCAATTATGTGATGTCCTTCCATTGAAGTGGATCTTCTCATATTTGTCGAACCAAACTCAAAAAGCTTGTTTTAAATAACATTTTATCTAGAGATGTAAATGTTTTATCTGGCGCCCCATAAGATATCTTGGACCTCTTTTATTTATTGCATTCATAGATGATGTGAGTTTTTGATTTAAGATGGTAATGTTAAAATCTTTTATTGAAGAAGATGTGTCTCAATGTTTAGAAACATGTAAGTTATGAACTTTTCTAGAAGACGTAATGGTCTTGATAGTAGCTTATTTTTAAATGAAGTTATGATTGAACGAGTTCATTCTTTAAAAGCCATATTGACAGATGTATCAACAAGACTAATTCAATGTTACGGTTTTTAATCCATTTCTCCAAAAGTTTTCATAATTCGTATACTCTAAAAGTCCTCTTCGTTTCATTTGTTCCTTCGCACTTGGAATAGGCCTCAATTGTCTGGAATCCATACTATAACAATTCCTCTAGCCGTATAGGATCAATTCAGAAGCGATTTATTTTGTTCGCCTTAAGGCGACTCCCTCGTTATTTGCTATTGATTAATGAACCATTATCCGTCCGTATTGATTGTTCACACCTACTGTCCTTGTATTCAATACGTGTTCCTATATGCGATCACTCACAGATACCGAGGCTTTGTGATTGATCTGGCCCGATTTTAAATTCAAGCCGCAATGTTTCTTCTGAATTACAAAAAATTTTATTATACAAATTTGAGCTACCAGGGATACCCAGTCTACAGAAATATTATTCATTTGTCACGTACTCGCGTCTCAGTCGGAAGTATAAAACTACACCAGATGTGCAGAATAATACAGCCAAATGACTCTCGTTCGCCCAGAACATCAAGCAACAAACCAACATATGCAAGCGTTCTCCAAGGTGAATCCTCAAATGCTGAGCCTACTTTTAATAACTGCATGCAACTGATGATGCAGTTAATAACAACAATGCAAAATATGCCTCTGGAACGTAAATGGTATAAGCCTACACAAACTCGAATTACAACCTTTCCTAGCAAAAAACGCGATATTGATCTTATGCTAGTTTCTGAAATCCATTTAAACGATAAACATAATTTCAGAATAAACGGTTACGAGTCTATGATACGAAATATCCCTTGGGCAGAAATCGAGGAGGAACTGCTATGATTATAAACAAGCGGATTTGCTATTATGTACTATATGAATGTATATCACTTAGGAAGTTCAAGCAACCCCTTTCTTAACTTCGATAAAGAAAGCCTAGTCATATTGCCCTCCAAATAATAACGTTTCGGCAGATATCTACAAACAGTTTTTTGAAACTCTGGGTCAACGTTTTATGGTCGCTGGTGACTTGAATGCCAAATAACATACAACATACCTACTGGGGTTCAAGATTGACTATTCCAACGGGACGTCAAATAATGAATGTTATTCAAGAAAACCACTATGATGTGTCATTGTGTGGCCATCCTAATAGCTGGCCTAATTATCATCGAGAATTCCTTACGTCCTTGATTTTACAGCCACATGTAAAATAAATCGAAAAATAATCCAGGCTAAACCACTTTTAGGATTATTTTCTGATCGGTCTTACTACATTACTGGGCTGACCAAAAGCCATGTTCTACAAACAACCAACTAACAAACACCTTCACTAACGGGTTGGAATTCAAGATGTACATCAATTCGCATATCGATTTGACGTATACACTGCAGACGGCTAACGATATAAATAAACATTGCTATAGAAAACTTTAATGATTTACTGGTCAACGTCGCACGCAAAGCACAACTTTAACCAGGCGAAAAGCAAAATGCAAAGCCTACTACAAAAAAACAAGATGGATTAAGTGCAAAACTGTCTTAAAAAATTATCTCTCCATTCCGACACAAACTGTTCGTTATGGAAGGCCACTAGATACCTTAAACGGCCTCAGTAACCCGCCAATTTGTTTTTCTAACGATGAATGGGCTAGAGGTGGTGAGGAAACCGCTAAAGTCTTCGCTGATCACTTTGAAAGTGTATATTCACTCCAAACCTAGGATTATCGGTGGTTCAAACAGAAAATGTAGCAATCAGACCTGCAAGGAATTGAAGATAAAGAAACCACTAATAAAGTTTATTATTGCAAAAGAAAGCCCTCTGGGTATGATCAGATTACAGGTGAAATGCTTAAAGAACTGCATGAGTGTGCGTTATGAATCAGGATATATCGCTGAGGGCTGGAAACTGTCAATTATAAAAATGATCCCAAAGCCTGGCAAGAATCATAAGAGGTCAAAAGGCTTTAATCTTTAGAGCCTTCTTATAATACCCTCTTGACGAGTAGTCGTGCAGCTTCGTTGTTAGTGTGTTGATGGAGCCTCGTCTGGTGTTTTTCAGCACGCTTCTATATTTCACGTTCGACAGTGCACATTCCGAGATCTCTATTAAGGTCACTTATTACGAGTGTACCAAGGAACGTTCACAATCCTTCTCAGTACTTTATTTTGAAATCCCGTTTATCCCCACAGTTGAATTCCATATGTCCAAATGGGCTTGAGCGCTCGTTTACAGAGCATAAGTTTATTATGAACGGAAAACTGAGAATTTCTTCCAATTAACCAGTACATTTTTCTATATTTCGGTTGAAGCTCTTCTGCTTTCTTTTTGACGTGTACTTTCCACTTTAATTTTGTACCAAGGTTCATACCAAGGTTCATACCAAGGTTCATACCAAGGTACATATTTTGCTTGGTTTGCATTAATCCGTAATCTTGCTATTGATCTGTTAGTGAATTGGATATTATTTATGAGTAGCTTGAATGTGGCTCCACCGATTGTAACACCAACAGCTAAAATCATCTGCAAATGTGGCGGTAGTTGTATTATTCGTCTGCGGTAAGCCGCTTGTAAACAGTACGAACGAAAAGGTATGGCCCTAAGACACTCCCCTGCGGAACTCCTGCTTTAGCTTCTTTCGTGCTGGAGTAAACTGCTGCCTGTTTAACCCTAAAATATCTTCTTTTCACGTACGGCTTTAGAATTTCGCAATATTCAAATGGCAGAGTTTTCTCCAATTTAAATATTAAACCATATAGAGCCAGATTTTGTCAAATGCCTGCGCTATGTTCAGAAATATGGCTGAGCAGCATTCTCTTTGATGTTATATCTAGCTGGGCAATATATTGCAGTTACCGCACTAATTTATGGTTGCGAGCATTAATGCGGGCAATTTAAATACGATAATACCATTTCCGTGATAAGTGAAATTAGATTTAAGTCCTACTCTAATTGTTACCTTCAATCTACCCTTTTCAACACAAATAAAGCCATAACTAAATCCTAACCCTTCTTTAACAAAGAAATAAATTTGAACACCAATTTATGATATAAAAAATTCTAATTATGAAACTGCGTTTTGGCAACAAGCGCCTAATTTAATACGTCATCACCATATACCGCTGTGTTATCTAACATTTGCGCAATGAAATTCGCCCCAATTCACAGCCCTGAAATTTAAATTATATATTATGTATTTTTTTTTAATAAACCGACGAAACGTCATTTAAATGACGTTTCATTCGGTTTTTTCGTTTGTTTTTCTCGCTTTTATTGTATACATATTAAACTTTATACGATATTCATGTTTTATATTGAGTTTGGAAACAGAACTCAATTGATGCTTTTATTTTTTGTGTGGTTCGCGTCGGGATTTATCAGCATTTTGATCTTAAAAAATAATTAGCAAAAATTATTAGTAACTATGTGTAGTGCCTTTTTAATTAATAAATTGCCTAAGCATATTATTGTCCCTTTATAAATACGTTGTGATTGTTTATGTGTTGTTATTATTGTGCTGTGAAGTTGTAAAAAAAGTTCAAAAGTGTTAGGCACTTTGTTTTGTGTTTCGAATATCTGCATTATCATCACGCTACAAGCAATATAATAAAAGTGAATTAAATGTGCAATTCGTTATCATCACAATCAATAATTATGTTTAGATAACAATAATATACCTTTTCATATATGCGAGCTGTTATCACACATTGGATTACCAAAACACTTAAGTCAACTGACCAATACAACCTAAAACAAAATAATAATTAATATTATAAAATAATGTAAGTATGTCTGCAAATATGTACTTATATATTCTGCACCGCACACCATGTAATATTTATCTATATTCACCTGATAATGGAATATAAATGTATATTTTTACAAATTAGTGAACGACACTTAAATTAGTTTTCTTCCGTCAATTACCAAATTTGGACGTAATTCGGGCCCATACTACCATTTACTCTGTAAATAAAGAGTAATAAAAAATGATTTCGTAATCACGGTTTTTGTGCGTGTGTGTGTTATATATTATGTGTTAATAGTTTCTAATAAATTATTAAAATAAAATATTATTTAATATTTGTACATATATAATAGTGCAAATAATTTATTTAGTTTTAAAACCAACTCCTTTATAAATATTTATAATTCAAAATGGATGATAGAATTGGAAGAAAGATAACAATTCATCGTAGTATATCACAACTAGTATTAAATATTGGTGCGATCTTTTATTATATTTTTTTGTATTATGCTTTTTTATAATTCGCTATTTTATTATTACAACACAACTGTCATAAGTACAATAAAATGCCGTATATAACGAACGTGGATACTCTTATTTACTGTGTATTTGAGTAATTTTTATCTGTGTAGAAACAATTGATTACAAATGTGTCAAATATTTTGTTTGTGCTGTTAAATGATTTGTTGTGCACTTCACAAATAAGTTGATTGAAATGTTTAGTGCAATAAATTGACCTCCCCAATATTAATATGAATGAATTTGTTGATGAAAATAGTATTTAGTAAAAATTATGTTATAACTTATATTTAGTATTATTAAATTTACAACCGGTATACCAAAGTGACTAGTCTCTTTAACTACATATGACTGGTATTTACTATAAATTGACATGCTAAATTTGTTGCGATAAAAAGATATCCAAAAAAAATTACGACCTTATGAGATCATGCAACACCAAATTTTGTACATAAAACTTGATACTGTATACTATATCGTAAAATGTTGTTTCTTATTACGATACAGTATAGAATTGCGAAAGGTCTACAAAGAATTACTTATCTTTTCCGCTAAATAAACAAACAACTGAAAAACGCAACAAAATGTACTTGATAATGAAAATAGACGCGACAAAAGAGCTGTCAAAAAATATCACTAACCATAATATCATAAACTTATAATTTTCAACTCTTTTAAAAAGGTTTTAATAAATCGAAATGAAATGGCTCATAGGGTTTAAGGCTGATCCACAATATATAAAGGACTAGACACACGGCGTCGACGGCGAGCGAAGAATTTACATATGTAATTATTGTTTATCTATTATGTCGAAAACATAGTATACACAAATATATAGCAATTATTTGTAAAAAGCATTACAAATTTTAGCTTTTTAATAGAAAATTTGTAATACTAAGAAATCCTATTGAATGAAGTTGCATCCCCGGCGCTGCGCAAAAATTCTCAAAATTATCCAAAACAAAAACTCGCCTCGCCGCTCTTGGTGTGAACGGATATGCGCGTCAAGTTGTGTGGTTCATTTGGAATTTGACGCGCCCCGCTTTTTGTGTCTAGTCTTTAAGTTAAATTTGTATAAGGTCCTTTTGCTAACGAATACTTTTTTGTGGAACCTATAACTATCGAGGTGACTTATTTTTCATGAAAGAGCCATGCAGAAAAATCTAAATTAGTAATTTTTATCAATATGCCAATATTTTGTTGTGTATGTCAATATTTTGTTGTTTTAGACTTTCGTTAGTATTTCTTAAAAATAAATACATATTTGTGGAGTAAAACCGCATTAAAAATATGTAAAATGACTAACAGATAGAGATGTAGCATCCAAATTATATAATTGCATGCATTATCAGAGTTCTTACAAAATTTACGAGTAACAGTTAGGGAAAGTTAAACATAAGATACGGTGTTTTTGTTCACATACAAAAAGATCCTATTATTTAGGTACCCAAGTATACCCTCATAGATATCTAAAAAAATCACATAGTTATACTTCTAAATATTTATTAAGTGTTTAAATTTTTAAATTGTCGCTTGGAATTTTAATTACCATAAATATATTTGGGGAGCGATTTGGCTTACTTATTTATGGCGCCAAATAAGTAAATAAGCTGGGAATAAATATCCGTTTCGAAAATGACCTAAGTAACTACACTTTAGTTAGTCTATACCGCAAAATTGGAGCACGGAACTCATATTTTTACATATTGAATTCGTCTGTATTTACATACGTTTCCATGGCACACACTACTAAGCGGAACAAAAAAGAAATTTGACTCTATTGGTATTGAATGTAAAAAAGTTCAGTGCACAATTTTTTCACCACTATATTCTACCCTTTTCTATACAAATCAAGGAAGAAACGGTCGAAATTTTTCCATACAAAAATCGAGTAATACTCTCCTGTTTGTATTCTGTGGTAGAGATACGACATGTGCAAACATTTAGCATTTCTTCCTTTTATTGAAAATCGTTTTCGCAAATTAGACATAATAATCTGCACATACATAATGTGAAATCAAAGTTAGATTTTAAATAATTTCTTAATGAAATTAACCAGGGTAACCTTAAACTTATCGATTAAAAAATCAATTAAATATCCATACAATTCTAAGAAGATTGTAGCAGGCCTTTGGTTTTAATGGGTGACCAAAAAACAAAACAATATAAATAATATTTCTTGATAGATATGGTTCACTTTAAAACCAAAATAAGTCTAGCAGCCTTTGCTTTCTCCAGTTTCTCCTAAAAAATTATTTTTATATGTTGATATTTTATCCAGGGCAATAATTAAATTAAACTAATAACATTATTTGACTAGATTACTACTATGTACTGCAATTTTCTCACTGGTTTGTTACTTGATATTGATTTGATTAAATTTCTATCCGTGGATATGAGGCGCTTTGTGAAAGTTTGTGATTGGTTTGTTGGTTCAAGAAAGTGGTTTCTATACGTCCTTTGTTCTTAATTTCCACTATAATATTTTAGGGTATCTTTGTTATCGATTTACGTAAATGTAAGTTTCAGCGATAATCTGAACCGTTTTGACCGCTTTGTACACCAACATTAAAGTCGAACCCGGGTTTGTGACGCTATTGTCGTACTTATGTTGTTTCGCTCAATATGACCGTTGGATTTAGGAAAATATGAATACGTAGTGATTACTGTGTGCCATTATCCGTTTATAGTATTTCTGAAATACCGTGCACTGAAACGTTTTTAAAATGTTTGATTATTTCATCAGCGATAACACGTCTTAACTCTTTGAAGACGAAAAATCCTGAGTAAAATTTAAAGCAATACGTGGAAAAATTCTGGAATTTCCTTCTAAATAATCGGTTCACGTAGGTTTCATCGTTGATTTGGTTGATAAATATAACACGTGCTATATAATTCATAATATCTTTTGATTGATTGGGCCAATAGAGCAATTACTTAGCTCTGCATATAGAATATAGTTTTCTTCGTTCTTTTGCTAGAGCTATATATTTTGCTTTTCAAAGTAATTCATAAAGCAAGACAATTCATTTGATATCATCTGGCGAACCAAGTTTGAGGTACATCGGAACTTGTGAAGTTTAAAATCGTTTGGTGTTTCAATTTTGAAGCATCTTAGTTTGTACTTCAAGCTGTTCCTCTCCTTCTGTTTTCGAATTATAACAATTAACAATAACAAATAAAAAAAATCGAATGTTTATAGGCAAACCTTTTACATAAACCTCCCTAAGTAAATATTGAACAAGTTAGCAATGGCATTTATAAATATTATGATTTGAAGTGGGTTTCTGATCAGTTACATAAAATGGTCACTTTTCTACTATAAACGTATTTATGGAATCTCGTAAATGCAAATTGTACATGGAAGCCTCCTTTTTGGTTGATTTGATTGGATTGAAAATAGATTTTATTGTATTGAATGTTTCAACATGTATGGCACCCAAGACACACGAACTTTTATTTTTAAATTTTCTGAACAATCGCGTGTCGAAACTTGAAAAATATAGTAGTTGTATTTGTGTATGTATCGAGGTGAGATTGCCAAGTTTTTTGGCAGTTTGATCTCGAATTCGGTCGTCTCCTCAAACTACAGTGACCAAACTACGAAAATCAGGAAAACATTTTGAACTTATTTTCACAATATAATCACATGTCTTAGCGAATTATTACATTTCGCTACGCATTTGTTAACCCCTTCGCACCCCTTGCGTATCTTCGTTTATACAAATATAATTTTATTTTCGGGCCGCTGGTTATACATATTTTTGTGCACAGAAGTATGCCATTCAATGCAATTTTTATGTATTTATAGCCAATCCTTCAAAAACGATGCCGATACGCTAAAAAAATTATGTATAGCCTATGATATACAAGATGGCATTTTTAAGCAAGAGTACCGACCTCGATGTTCATAGCAAATCTTAAATATTTTACTGTTGTACCAATGACTTTAATCGGAAAACGCCATTACAACAATAAAATATTTTGCCACTTATCAACCTAAAAGTTTCCTACGTTTTGCAGGCTTAAATTGATGGTACTTCTGGACCAACCACTTGAACATGTTGTGATTTTAGAGATAAACAAATCGTGCATATCGTATCGTATGGATTATGACCGCGTCTAAAACTGTACGCATATATCTTTTGAATGTTTGGCTAATCCACTCGTTTGCACTCTTTAGAATATTTTTTATATATATTTTTATAATTAGAATAATACGCTAAACGGCTAAACCATAAGTATGCTTCTGTCAAAAATTCAAGTCGGATTAGAAAAAAATACTCAGTTTCTAAAATTCACAACTTGAAGCATTCACAAGTGAAGCAACTACCACTTTAGTGCAATTACAAAATTCAATACCAATTATACAGAGCCAAATTTATACCAATAAATAATTCGCGGGTATCATGGGTTACAAAAACGAAAAACATCAAAATGCACCTCTCCCTTTTCTTTGATTCTTAACCAGTACCTCAAAATTTAGCTTCTTGTGATTAGGCACTTTTTCTACTTGCCCCGATCAAATTTTTCTGATAGCACTAGGAAATGACCATGCATCATGAACACAGAAATAACACATACTCGGAACTGCCTCGACTGTAAAGATAAGCATTATTTTAGCTAAGAGACATGCTGCTTACAAAAGTGGATCTTTACTCATTGTAGAACGGGAGCGTAGTAATAGTATGTTCCTGCTCAGGTATAGGAGCATCAACTATTTGCATTATTAATTCTGTTTTCATTATTCACACTGACAGAGAAGCAACGCTTTTATTCCACAAATAGATAAACAAATTTATTTGAATCTTTGCTATGTACCTACCATTTCCTCGTTGAATGTTATATTTATGTTCAAATTAGTTTGTGATGTAAAAATATCTTACAAACGCACCTAAATTTCGACTAAATGCGCTTATCTGTTTGTGAAGTAATCGAGTAGTGGTCCATTATCTAAATTTCGAGCAATTTTCCTTTATTTGACTCATCACTCACATTATTCGGCGGGAAAATGATGCACATTAAAGGTAAAGTATATGCATAATGTCGTTATAGTGGATATATAATGCGGATTAAAGGCAAGGCGTACATTGCGATACAGTCTGTATTCATAAATTTAAGTTCCAAATCAGATTCTGATGCACAATTTGGGTATACTACAAATTCAATAATATGTCCTTCCATTTTATTGAAATATTTTTCCTTTCCAGGTCTGACGTTACTTTATCACAATTATATGACGTGTCACACTCGCGCAGCTCTCTGTGTTTTTATCACTGAGTCTAAGAGTTTTTTTTACTAGTGTTCTGCGCTGTGTTGCTCTGTGTCGATAATGCAGAATAATAAAATCTAGTTCCCGCTTATTTGAGTAATGCTGAGGCCGATAATGTAAGTTTTACTATTTGGACTCTGTATAAATTAACAGCTGGGTAAAACATGTGTACATATTAACATTTTGTCAGTTGAATTTTGGTATCGCATAATTTTGCAGTATGGTTTAGCTAATTCTGAAAAGGAAAGCGGTATATTTTCGGGTTTTATTTTATTATAATAAGCCCTTCAAATTTCAAAATGTACTTGTTAATCATCGATCTCACTATAACTATTCGATGTAGCATGGACCTAGGCATAGTTTAATTGTATATGGTTGGAGTTGACGGAGTGTAGTTTCGAATTTATTAATTATTTAATGACAAATCTGCTTTATTGACCTAAGAATCGATTATATTACAGAAATTAGGGTATATAAATTATAGAATACTCGTAAACTCTTAATATTAAATTATATTTCTATAGCATTCCAAATACGAGTATGTTTTGTTTACAAAAATTTTGTAGTTGGCGATACTTATTTCTCAAGTACGTGACGTATATTTTTGGGCATAATGGCGTATCTATCACTTAATATAAATTATCGCCCCAAAAGTTTGAAAAATTGTCTCTTTGATCTAGTCTGGCAGTTCGAAGTTTTTATACTAAATGCTTAGTTTACAAAACACAATAAAATCAAGTAAATAAAGTGTTTGTTATTTGACAAACTTTTTATTTCTAATCTCCCTTTGTTATTTTATAGTATTTGCCACTCGTGTGTTTGTTTGTTGGGTTCTACGGGGTGAGTTCTATAACAATAAATTGTATTAAATCTTAACCGTTAATTTTTCGGGCGATACGGTTCCGAAAACGAGAAGTTGTTGAGACGATTGAGTTGTTGTGCTTATTTAGCCATAATGGTTGTCGCGTCGCTGTTCTGTTTCAATTTTTTTGCATTGCAATTTCCTTGTATTTCCTTGTGTACCTTGACATCGTTTCTGCGTGCGTGTACGGTGTGCACTTGCAATTGTGGCTTGTAAGTTGTTCATGTAACTCATTCTGCGCGTATTTTAATGGATCATAGTTGCCTTGTTTTCTTTAGCTGTTGTTAATATATATACCCATCCACGCCTTGTTCATGTTTGTTGTCATTGCGTCTAGGGAATAAATACTAAGATTTATTCTGTCGCTTGTGTTTACTTTTTACCATTGAAGGCCTAGAATTTCGATTTTGCAACGTTTAATTTCTTTCTCTAATTGTGCTAGCCGGGGGTCGATATTTGTGTTTCTCGGTCTGTTTTATTTCTTATTCGTTTCTGTAATAATTTTGATTTCGGATTAATGAATGGTTGGTTCATTGAACCTAGCCAGCTTCCAGGGCGGCTGGGTAAGGCATACTGGCAAGCCGGGGGGAAGGGGTTTGTTTCATTCCATTATTCATTTTCTTCTATGGTGTTCCCAAGCGGTCTGCAAAATATGTGCTAACACAAACAATGGATGCTTGACGTTGGTGATGAAGTTGTTGTCATGTTATCCTTCACCGCCACCCGTCCCTATTATAAACAATAAATTGACTTATCTCTAAACAAATTTTAATAAAATATCTAGTTTGATGAAATAAAGCAGGTACTAGTACTAAATGTATCTAAGTATCGTCTTAGTGTGGAAATATCAAACATAGGTACTCTGTAAAGTTCTTTGAAATAACATTGCAGTTTTGTAATCACTAAACTAAACGAGGATTTCACTGGTTATCGTATAATTTGTTATCGCAAATTTCTTGCAGTATTCTGCCGCATTTAAACCAAGCTACGCATTTTATACCCCTATTATGGTTCTCACCTCATCGAGTGACTCCATACAAATCTAGTCACATTTGCATATTAATTTTAGGTGACGTGAGAACCATAATCGGGCCCTTATTTGTAAATTTATCGATCAAATATTTTTTCAAAATTGAATTAGAGTTTTGAGATATGGAGTATCTGTCTAAGATTCCTATCTAGTTTTGGAATGCCGAAAAGTAGATTGCACATACATGCATAATTACGTTCAAGTTGCGATAAAAATTTATTTTTATTTGAGTTAACTTGTAAGTATAAAAACCAATCGAGTTGCAATCTTTATTCAAAGCAGACCTTCTGTAATATTTTTATAGACAAAGAAGTACTTGTTCGCTGGAGAATGTCGATATGGTATTAGATTTAAAAAGCTCTTGTGCACAAAAAGCAATCACTTTCAAGCATGTTGTATGTCTAAACGGCAGATTGCAATTTTTTGCCAAACAACCATGATTCTTAAACTAAACTAATGGGGAATTGATCATGGATTACGGATTTCGCAAGAGACTACAAAATGTCAACACGACTGATATCAATTCCTTCGTTGATGTGTTTCAATTTCAATTCAACCGGACATTTCGCGCTAGCAGTTCCCTTTAAATACCGAATAATCCTCTTCACGGTTACGGACGTTTGTCTGGTCGAAAAAATTGAGACGCAAAGAGCATACTGATATGATATATTCATCATTTTTAATTTATATTGTTCCTAGTCGGTCGATATTTTACTTTTCACACAGAGCGCGTGTGATCTATATTTCTAGGCAGTAGCTTTCTTCTCCGATGTCTCTTATTTAGCGTATATAGCCTAATATTTACCTTGAGTATTACGGTATATTTTGAAAATCCCCTTGAAGAAGCTGGGGCCTTTTTCGGTGGTAGTGAGTTTCCAAGTGTCTTTTTACATAAGATTTTCATGTTCTTCCATTGCGTTTCTCAAATTAAACCCCATTTAATTAACAATAAATCACGACGGAAAGACATAGAATTAATATAATTCTCCATTCGTTTGTGAAATCCAATGGTATATAGTAATAGGACAAGTTGACTATGCTGTGGGGTGCTATACGGCATATACGCTTCAAAGTATCAGTCAAGGACATTTTAGTCAAAATTAGTAGGAATACGCTAGTCAAATAAATTTAAGACTTAAATTCCATTTTAAAAGGTCTTTTACTCAATAAACTGAAAAATGCTGATGCTTACTGCTTATTAAATCCCTAATAAGAGGATCGTCCTGTCTGGGTTTATTTTTAAATCATGGTCATCAAATGTTGCATAAATAATAATGCTTCACTTTCTACAATTAGGAGTGCATGTAAATCTCTAAGAAATATAACTTAAGATCTTGTGTATCTAATACTAAATAATCCTGCTTCGATATGCGTTGACGTTAGTATACGATGCGACCTAAATGTGTACGATGCGAAAATAATTACCAATAATGTAATATACAATAATATACCTCTGTCAGTCTTTCTTCGAGAATCGGTACGTGGTAGGTGCTATAGTAGAACCAACTTTCAACTTTATCGTATGGTACCTTTTGTCAAAAACAATGATTAGCATAAGTTCCTTGTCAAGAGCAATGAATTCTTCCAAAGTTGCCCGTGAAGTGCTAACTCATATAGAAACCGTCTTAGTGACCATTATCGGAAAGCCATGTTCATTACCACCAGACAATTACCTGAAACCGAGAAACCAAACAGAACACAACACAACAGAACAGAATTATTTACCGAAAGTATGCTCCATTTGCAGCTACAACTTTTTCCCATTTTTCAAGCAATTTATGGATTCCCTTTCTGAAGAAATCTTTGCCTTTGGAGGCGATTCAATCAAAGCCAATTTTCGATCTCTGGATTTTCGGATTGACCGAAATAAGTAGTAATCTGAAGAACCTATGTCTGGTAAATACTGCTGGTGTGGTAGAACTTCCCAGTCCTGTCCTTTTAAATAATTTTTCACAACGTTTGCAACATGTGGTTTTGCAATGTCGTTCACCAATTCTAGTCGTTTTTCCTCTATAGATCGCTTCAAACGTATTAGTTGACGTCGGTAGACATCGTCATTGATAGTTTCACCTGATTCCAGCAGTTCATAATATACTATACCTTTCTGATCCCACCAGATACCGAGCTTAATCTTATTGCAATGAATATCTCACTTTGGTTGCGATGGACCAGCTTCACCCTAGATTTTTTGTGTTTGGGATTCTCATAATAAAACTTTTCTTGGTTCCACAAAGAACCCAATTGCTAGCTTTTTTTGATTGTTTGTAAACGTTTTGCAACAGTTGATCGATTAACATTTAATGCTACAGCCAATTCTGATTGTGTTTAAGAAGAATCTTCAGCCAATAACGTTTCCAATTCAATGGTAATGTTTATTTGTTTTTGTTGTAATTGAACTGCGTAGGCAAACAAAATATATTTTTCTCTATCTGTCAATATTTTTTTCAGAACAATACTGGTGTGCGTTCACGAGTCTACGTTGTAACAAGCGTCATTGTAGAAATGACGGAATAATTAACAATGAGATTGGTTTAAGTGTCAAAACAAACGAAAACAATAAAAAAATAATTTCTTATTTTATATAAACATCATTTTTAACATGCAAACATAACATAAGGAGTGACATGTTTTGGAGCATCCAAATATAATCGCTGTATCCATAAAACACATTTTTCTAAAAATTAAATATATTGACAATTGAGTTTTGGTCTTTAAATTTATTTTTCATACATATATTACATCGCCTGATAAGTTCCCGGTCTAACAAAGGCAGCACAATTTTTTGGGGAAAAATACATTTTATTCATCAACATAATTTCCTTTTTTGTTATTTCTTCAAAATAAGCTTCAGTTTCGGCAATCACTTCCTCATTTGAACCGAATTTCTTTCCCTGAAGCTATTTTTTTGAGTTCTGCAAAAAAATAATAATCACTGCGGGCCAAATCTGGCGAATATACAGCTCCAAACAGCGCACGGAATCATCGATGAGTTGTCGTTTTTCGTCCATTGTGAGCAAATGCGGCACCCACTTCGGACACAGCTTTCTCATGGACAAATGTTCGTGCAAAATATGACCACCACGTTCCATTGATATCTTTACAATGTCAGCTATCTAACGCAACTTCACTTTACGGTCTTTCGAAACAATTTCGTGGATTTTTTTATGTTTTCTGTGGTAATTCCCGGGGAATGAAAATTTTAAATTTTGTAGCAGATTTATTCCCTTTTTCCCCAAAGTGTATTTTGGCTTTTGGGAAGAGGTTTTCCTCATTATAGCAGTTTTGACGTTTATTATTCCATACCTACTTTAGGAAAGAGTTAACTGGGAATATAATTTAACGGAAATTTATTGTATTTACTTATAGCAATAACATGACTGTAAATTTATACTGATAACTGGTAATATCAATTAGAAATATCGATATCCAATTTTTCACTTTAATAAACAAAATTTATTTTTTAAGTAAAATTCGATTAAAATATCAACAAAAACCAATAACTATTAACTTATAACTAGTAAACTATTTTTAGACATTTGTTCGCGTGCCGGCCGCGAATAAATAATTTTTTCTCTCGTAAATTTATTCCGCAATCGACAGAATTAACTTTTGGAAAACGGGGAATTGGGGAAAATGTCTGGGGAATAGCTGCTACAAAAAAAACATATTCCCAATTCCAAATTTTTTGTTTTTCCAAAAACATATTCGTCGGCGGTTGTATAGCCACGTTTAAATTCAGCATACCAGTCAATGATTTTCCTGGTGCAGAGTCCGGATAACACTTATCAAGCCACTGCTTTGCTTGAACGGTATTTTTCCCATCAAAAAACAGTGTTTAATGGTATTATGACATTAGCCTGAAAAAAGTGCAATAAAAAAAGTAAACGGTGACTAGGATAGAAACAACAAAAGAGAGAGAGATAACACAATTTTTCAAATGCCATGTACGCATTTTGTAGGTAAACAAGCATTTTGTGTACCAATAAAAATGTTAAAATAATATTTTTCGTTTGACTGTAATTTATAAAAAAAAATTGAAGATGTCAAACAAAAAGTATTGCAACATAATTCTAAACTGCTAGAATTGCTCGTTGAGTGGTTTTTAGCTCAAATTTGGTACAAAATTGCTTATTAATACTTTGTATACAGTTGCTGGAAATTAGCCAGTGTCATAATACCATAATCAACATACGAACATTTTTTTTCCATCGTTTTGAAATTAACAAAAGCAGCGTCACTAAAACAACTATAACTTGTAAACTTAATGAACGAAATGTCAGGTATCATTTGAAGGTTGGTAGAATTTAAAAGGCTTATGGGTTTGAAATTTGTGGTACCATCTATGTGTCAGACCGGGAACTTTTCAGACGATGTCATATATAAGGGTTGTTGTTTAATAGCAACAAATACCTCTACAAATGTCATTTTTATTGTGTAGTTATCAAAACCAACATGATCATTTTGATAATTACAACAATAAAAATGACATTTGTAGATGCAGTCTCGAGTAGGGTTGACAATGACGTGTGTAACAATGTAGAGTAATAAAATGCACGTGTTCATTGTTAAAATTGAGATTCATAAATGATTTAGAGCTGTCATTGTTAATAATATCGTAACAATGGGCGCATTCAGAGCACCCAACAGTTGGGAGCATGTTGAGTAAAATCAAAGCCAACGTTCTGAAAATGTTTAGTACTACGAAATTTTGAAATGAAATTGGCGATGATTTCACTAATCATGATGCCAACAGTTGGCGGTCCTGAACGCGCCCAATGTAGAACTCGTGAACGCACTGCGTAGTAAATCGTGTGCGTTCGGTATTTTCAAATAAATGTCAAAATTTATGAGAGAAACTATTTACTCCAGGTTTTGGACGCAGTCTTAATAATAATTTACGGTGAGAAATTGGTGAAAATATCTGGTCGAATCGAAAAAATAATAAATAGTTTCAAATATTAGGAATAGGAAGGTATTTTAAAAGGGTATAGTGATGAGCAGACTTGAATTCAATTTTTACATTTTCCTTATTAACTTAAAGAATTATTGTCTTATTCTCTTTGATTCTCATTTCCTTACTAAACTGATTTCTTAAAAGCCCTCGATCATTGAAAAGGCAATATTTCCTTTTACTTTTTAAAGAAATTGATCTTATAAATTAGTTTTACTTTACAAATTGGAAAAAGTCGCTTGTCTTTATGATTGTTTCTGGAGTAAAGTAGAAAAAATCAAAAGAAATTCAGATGTGTTAGAGTAAATAATATCCAGTTTTCGGATCTCAACCGTTTCATTCTTATCTCTAAACATTCTTCGGGAGAACTATATTTAATTTTGAGTCATTGACGTGCAGCACACGTGTTGTTGATATGTCAATTATCCAAATTATGTGGCCCAACTATTTCTCAAACGTCACAGCATTTGACGAATAGCTAATTCTATGGAATGTCTTTCTTATTTAAAGTATGATAAAAATTCGCATACACAACTACTTAAATGATATGTATATATGTAGCATTATAACAATAATTATTTAAATTCTTTGGCTTACTTCAGTTAATTATTTTTTCACAACATGAACAACACAATAAAATTTAAATCAAGGTCGTAAAAAGCCAACGATACTCAAGAAAAACGTATACATTATTCTTATGATTACAAGAAAACGTTGTTGGCGTGCGATCGGCTTGCCCAGTGCTGAATCAATGATTTTATTTTATAGTTTTGATCATTGTGGCGGCGAGTAGTTATGCAAACTATAAATATATCGCTATAAACTTAATTTATGACACAAGTGTTTTATGTTTAAGATATAAATAGAATCAAGCTATAGTATATTAGAGATGTATATATATTGCGTGTATTCATATAAATCTAATATTCTAAACAGGGCAGTCTAGACTAGAATTGAAAATTGATTGTGGTGTTAAAACATTACTAGATAAACTTTTGATACCAAATGCGCCTACGTAAAAATTAACGACATTTACATAAATTTATTGATATGATAATGCAGATTATCATACCTACAATATTATTTGTTTATCTGATTTACAACTTAGAAAAGGTAAAAAACGCATCACACTGTTGCCAATAACAAAGCATAATAATGTGCATCGCTAGAGAGAATTTTACTATAGCGTACACAATAGTCAGCCATTGCTACTCCTTCCAGTATACCACATGAATTCTTAATGATGTTGTCAGACTTTGTATACACAGTTTGGCCATGAAAAACGGTTTTTCGTTTTTAGTTATGTAAGCAAATTGGCGTCTATTTTTAGTTTTGGAATTGAAAAAGAATTTTTACACAGAATATGTGTTACTTTATACACATTTAATAATTTAGTATAAAATAAGTATACAGCGCCCTTGTCAAATATGTACATAGTAGCTTTTTGGAGTACGAGAGTATCTCCCTCTTTAAATAAATAAAGGTCGACCGACCTTCCTAATTTTCATGTTACTGTTTTGTCACGCTACGATATAAATCGACATCAACTACTTTACTGAATGCGAATTAATTCGAATAAAATTTTAAGAAACGTTTCGATTTTGAACTACATATTGTTACGATCTATACTCTACAGAAATATAACAAACACATTTAAGTGTTGCGCCATCCCATAGTTCGCTAGTTCGAGTCCAACCCGAGGCCAATATTGATTGGAAATTGGATATTACAATGACATTCCTTTTGGAGGGTGAATATGGAAACAACGAGCAATCAATTGTGAACTGCGGCGATAGTCATTATGAAAAATACTAGAATTACCAACTAATCATCAAGACGACTACAGCTACATACAAGTAATTTACAATTGCACAATATGGAGCGCAGACATAGTTGTGATTTAATAGTGAACGGTGCAACTTGGGCAGTTAAAACTGAACAAGGTGCAGTAAAAGTAAAAAGTGATAAATTGTGAAATTGCTGAAGAAGTTAAAGGTGTTTGATAAATAAAGATTGTCACTTGAAAGGCTGAGTGTTTTATTTGCAAAATTCATTACGAATCGTTTCGAATTCCCGAAGCTTATACGTCTAAAGCTTCAGAGTTTCGGGTTTCAAGGTTGCGAATCCACACGGAAAGAGATGTTGCAAACAGGAGGGTGTATAGATTGCGACAATCATCATCGGCGCAAGGGCCATCAGGGATCCCAAATGATGAGCAGACTGCCCATCCTTGCGATGAAAGAGTAAAAAATTAGTGAAATGGAACGATGGATCAAACAAAAACTTTCATTTCTGTATAGACGCCTACTCCTGAACAACAAAACCATCCTTGAGCATGGGAGTTATGATGAAGGCTCTCTTGCGTCAATTAGAATGGGCACTAAATTCGATGCCAAATTAGAATAGTAAAGTTGCAAAATTCGACCAACTCAGCAATGAGCAAGGCGTCAAATTAGACCAACAAGCCGCAAATTCAGCATACTCAACAAATTAAAATTAAAGAAATTAAAGGAGACATCCCTTTAGGAAAAAGTCCATAGCCAGCTCAAGGAATTTGAAGGACAAATCGGGCAGAAACTTAAAAATAAAATTAAGCAAGTAGAGGCCCGCTTTAAAACATATACTTCGCAAACTATTAGAGATGGCCAGCTAAATAGGATTGTTTGAACTGAAGCAGACGTAAGCTCAAGAGGACTCTTAAAGCCTCCGACTTTCGAGGGCGAAATCCCATTTGAGAATTTTAAAGTGCAGTTCGAAGAAGAGTACAGCACTATTATTGGGCACAGATGAGCATCTCAACACACTCATGTTGTATCTTCGAGGGAAAGCAGCAGATGTCTTGCAAACTGTATCCACAACTAAAAGGAGTTGGAACTAAGATATGGGCAGTAACACATCTGAGGATTATGTATGATGATTTAGAATATGAGGCAACCAGAGCAGATTTAGCAACTGAATTAGTACTAGTTTACTGAATAAGTTGCGCAAACTTGATTTTAAGGATATTAGACAGATAAAGCCACTAACAAAAGAGAAGGTAAGGAAACCACGCCA
This sequence comes from Nephrotoma guestfalica, assembly GCA_963691935.1. NCBI lineage: Eukaryota > Metazoa > Arthropoda > Insecta > Diptera > Tipulidae > Nephrotoma > Nephrotoma guestfalica. The sequence goes on from OY829914.1 coordinate 260,289,190, forward strand.
AGCTTTTCATGCTAACGTAAGAAACTAATCGCATTCCTCGTCTAGATGTTTCCAATGCCAAGGAGCCAAGCGTAAAGCGCCTGAGAGAAGTTGCCACACGAAGCAAGAAATGCGAAGAAATGGCGCAGTTAGACATTGAACCAAACGAGAGAAAATACCTGTCTCAATTAATGAGCATGGATCCGCTCGATCCATGGAGAATCATGGATACGGAAGATAGAGAATTAAGGAAAATTATGGATCCGGAATACTAAGTTACACCAGTTTGGAAGGGGTGTAGGCTTTTAAAAAGGATAAAACGTAAAAACTATTAAAATCAAGAAACTGTGTGGGACTACAAAAGTGTAGCTGTAAGCTGTTACTGACTTACCGGATACCGGAGCTCCGAATCCATTGTTCGACCTGATATAGTAGATCCAGAACAGATTTATTGTATCGTCCGCTATAATTTGCTAACAGAATCTGCGGTAGCCGAAGGAGAGTAACTTTCCAGTAACGTTCGGACGAATGCGGTTCAAACATCGGTTTATCATAGCCTAGCATAACTGACATTCATCAGTTATTGGACTGGATTTTATGAAAAAGCACCTTCGACCGATGATACTATTGATGTGCGAGGAAGTAATCTGCTTGGCTATACCAAGATGGTATCTACAATTACCGTCGAATGTCAAAAACAATGGCTTATTGTGTGCGAGAACATGAGTGAGATTCCAGCAGAAAGTACCAGTACGTGTTTTAAACGTGTGCTCATCACCAAATGTAATCGAGAAAGATATGATCATTGGTAGAGCACCAAACCATAAATAGAAGAAGATCGTTCGCTCACTGTGCATTGTGTATAATTGCTCTTAATGATGACGAGTTAGGAAAAGCTAATATTGTGCTACATAGAATCAACACAGGGAATGCTACTTCAATCCGGCAAACAGCTAGCAGGCCATGGAGGCCAAAAATTATTTTGTAACACGCAGAGAACTGTTGGCTGTGGTGGCCCCCGACGATGTATGTTACACAACAATGAAGATAAATTATCCAGAAAGCCTGCCCAGTTGAGTATAAGCAATGCGTAAGAAAGGAAGTAAAGAACTGCTCCACAGTTATTGCAGGAATGCAGTTTGAAGCAAAAAATGGCTGGGATAAGGACCATTTGAAAGAAGACCAGGAGGCTGATGAGTTAATTGAGTTAGTAAGGAAATCGCAGATAGAAGGTAGACGACCACGTTGTTAAAACTGTAAATTTCACAATGTTTGCTATAATTTGTTTCATTTTCCAATAATAAGGTCATATCCTGGTGCCTTTTTCCAACTTATGCATTTTTAATATGAATCTTCTGAGGTTCGACACTAGAAGATCGTTATTGTTTTCTTAACGTGATGGGAAAATATTACCCTTAGAATGCGAAAAAGCATTACATTTTCTTCCTCATTTCTCCCTAGACTCCTCCTGACACTCAAACGTTATTCTCTTGCCAATAATCCATGTTATTATTTTTTTTGATCACCTTAATTTAGTTTTATTTCCGGCTTAGACTATGTCATGCATAGTATGTTAAAATTTGTTAACCTTTAATTAAAATTTTATTGTTTAGGTCGACACTGAAAAGAATTTGTGAATTAAACGCTTTTATTGATTTTTTATTTACATAAAAATGTTGCACTCGAGTGAAGTGTGTTTCGTTTCTCATCTGCTGTACTTCTTTTAACCCTACAAACCGAAATTATATATTGTTAATTTGTTACCACATTATGCCCTTTTATTTAATTGATCTGAGCTCCAACTTTTAAATGTCAAACCTATTCTCTATGGTCGGTTGATTTGTATTTCGGTGTAAGTAAAAATTGTAAGATATTCGATAAATGAAAATGTATTTAATCAAAATCACAAATTTTGAATAGATTTGCCTGTAGTATTTGACACTACATAGGCAATGGCGAAAAATGTGTCTAGTGTCAAATAATACATACAAATCTAATTGTATATAATGTCCAAGCAGTGTATAAAGAAGATTAGGCAACGTCTAAATAATTTGAAAAGATGCGAAAAGAACACAGATAATCATGTCTTTTTTGTTATGGGTCGTAAAAATACTGTACGTAAACTGTTCGTACAAAGTACACTTTGTATGTATATGTTTTTGCACCGAGAGGGTATCTTTTTTATGAAAGAATTAAATGGGTATATCCTTTAACGAAGTGGTACAAACCACCACCATTCTGTTTTTCTATCAAAATTATGTATACATATTGTCAAATATAACGGATAACTTTAATTTTTTTTAAAATGTGTGCAACCAATTAGGATCCAAATTCTCAACACTTAAAAGAATTTGTAATTAGATATAAGCCTGGGACATGCATGACATGTTTGGGCAACAAAACGAGATTACTCTAAAATGAATCTTTATAGGCCACTTAAAATATTCACTAATCTTAAAACGAAATATTACATATTTTGGAATGTGAAAGCAATTATAAGGGGGATGGAGTGAAGGATATTTGTGACTGGCGTTTATCTTTCTTATCCAATATTACAGTAGTAGATTAAGTTTAACGTTATGTACCTGTTCTGCCTATCCTTTTTTTGTGGCCCACCAAACAAGTTTTAGCGATCTTTGCGGTTATGTGTTATTTGTGTCATTTCTTGTATTTTGGATCATAATAAACTGCACGTCGCTCGTTATTTTAAATAGCAGACTGAGAGGATAGTCTTATATCATTGGTTTCTAATTATACCATGATGCGCTTTCGAGTCAGCGAGTGGGAGGTGGTAGTTATATTTTATTACTATCAGAACATAGTCCCTCATTTTATTGTATCTGTATGTTAGGAAACGTCATTTTTACACAATGATGTGATCTGTTTGCTTGGCCATTACACCATCTTTTGATGTCAACTGTTTTTATCCAGTAAAATACGTAATGTAGGCAAGCGTGGTGGCTGTTCCGTTGTTGTTTGAAGGATGATGTTGTGGTATTTTGCTCAAAACGGTTTTGGGAGGTTTGTAGAAACAACTTCCCATTGCTGCTAATGTTATTATTACCAATAACACTTGTGTCTTGCTGAAGATTCTAATTTCTGTAAAATCCTAGGATTCATCGAAGTTCGGCCCATTCTCGTTTCTTATACACAATGTATCTAACCGTTCTAAAAGAGGGGTCCAATTACCTTGGACATCTCTAGAGAATCGGCGGTAATTAATCGGTTTAGACTGTCAAAAAGTACGGAACTGGTAAACTGCTCATAAATAAATAAAATTATTTCAGGGTTCCATCGAACGTATAGTGGTTTGACTGATACAGATACATCAGGTTTCACACTGTCAGAGATCTCCGTATTCTTGAAAGTTACAACATTTTAAATTCTGTAAAACATGGTAAAATTCATCGTGATTGTGATTAGGGATCCCAATTGCAGTGTTGGCAGGATTTACAGAAATTTTTTGTATGCTCTTTTCTCAAATATATTTCGCTTTATAGATGATTATGACTGGCTATGCTTTGTCTCCCTTGTTATGTTCAAAGCCGTCATCAACACTTTGTTAGATTATTATTATTATTGCATATGCATTCAATAGCTGTAAATAATAATATGACACAGATAGGTATGATTTACCATGAATACAAGTTGCTTAATATTGAATGTAATTAAATTTGTAATTTTGCTTTGTTTGTTAGGCACAAAGCCTTTATAATCGCGCATGTTTTGCAGAACAAAAGCCTTATCTAGTGTGTGCTAACGTATTACACTGTGTTTTTACATCGCACACTCTCCCTAATCTGACATTCTGTTTAGGATAATAATTGGTAAACGAAGAGGCTGCTTTTTAAATCAAACCGTACGGTTCACTGTACATTTGTTTCTTTTTCTAACTCACCGCAAGCCTGTAAGAAAGACAAGGACACATTTTTTTATAATGAACGCGATTCTAAAAGAGATTTATCAAAACAAAGCATATTACGGTCAAAATGTATGAGTTCATAAAGGGACTTACAACCCCTGTTCACTATCTACTTGGGTCAAATTAAAAATATACTCAAATTTACATTTGAGGATTTTCAAAAATAGATTTTGAAGTTAACAGAGTAATGTGTAAACAAATATTACCCGATCAATCAAATGTGCAGAGTAACTTCAAGGTCATTAGAAGTTGTTATTATTATTTAAATTATTTTATTAATCATTTCGTCATGAAAATTACCCAACAGTTCGTTCGTGGACTTTATATACGAGTATAAGTTTTCTATTTCCGAACATGCCTATTATGAACATTATTAGGAAGTCAAAGTCCTGAATGTATTTAAAACTATTATTGTTTCTACTCTTTACGGCAATGCGGCTTGCACTTTGAATTGCAATTAGATATTAGATATAATTATTACAGCTAACAAAGTGTTCAATTAGCATTACTTATGTAGAAGCAAAATATTCTAATACATTATTTTCTGTTAATATTGCATACAGTTTTAAGCGTAATCATTTATATTATTTGTAATGCCATGACGTATTTCGTTTATAGATTTACAATTTTCCTGTTGGTCGTTTCTAACAGAATTAATATACACAACTTAAAAACTCGTGACTAATCTATTTAAAACGCTTTCCGAACTTCATCAAAATCATTCTGTGCATCATGAACTAAGAAAGTTGATGGCCTTCAAAAATGTTTACATTTTACGTGTACCATACATACATTGAAAGAAGCAGACGACAATATTTTTTCGTAATATGTTTTGTTTACGTACGATCACGTCACTTGCATTTTAGTTGTATATAGTGTTTAGTTCAAAATAAAATAGAATATAAAAGGTAATTTTACATTACGACATTGGATACTTCCTGAGTTGAATTTATAATTTGTTTATAAAGAAATAATTATACATTTTAAACGTTTGCCATGGCGATGGTAATGCAGCGACAGTAACTGTCAATATTTTGTTTCAAATTACATAAAATATTAGAATCTCACAACGTTTTGACGTTATATTTTAAACCCCGCAAACCGAAGGTTCTTTATCTTGGATTTACGAGTATTTAACTTATAAATTGTTTTTTATTTATTTAAGTGGTTATCGTGGTTCAAGTATTTAGTCGGCACGAAATCTATCTATATATCAATACATACGAAAAAACTATAAGGTTTGTTATTGTCTCGTGAGTGATATTGTAAAACAGCAAAATACCATTTAAAAAACAAGTTCAACGGTATCATCTTATCTTGGAAACGGGTTTGAACGGGAACCATGAAAAAACGTCACATACTAAGTATGACGAATTTAATATTCTAATGAAACAAACTGATTTAAAAAACGCGAATGGCAAATCAAGCTAAAGTTTTTCCCAATAATAATGTAAATAGCTAAAATTTGTTATCAAACATTAATTATTTCTTTTCGGTTCATATTAATAATGTAGGTCATGTTGAATGTGTATTACATGGTTCGCATTGTTTAATTTTAACATAAAAAATGAAATTTTTAACTGCAAATTCATCAGTATTTACGTTTATTTGGTTTAATATGGGTAATAAACAAAACATTAAAATTATCTGCTTTAAGTGAAAGTTGTAAAATTAAATACTGAAAAATGTATAGCGCTACCCCGTATAACATCGGCGCTTATATGTTTTGCTCAAACCGTGCGTGTTTCAGTGAAATGAAATGTTTTGGTAGACCCTCCCTGAGTCCATTTGAGAAATTAATTCTTTATTGATTTGGTATAGTTGTGTTTTGTTGAAGGAAATATTCAACTCTATAATTCTTCGAAGAATTTCAAAGAACTTTTGCTTAACTAGTTGGATAAGTCTTTTCCTTTACATAAGGTAATTTTTGATACAAAATGATTAAGGATCATTCACTTGTTTGTACAGCCAAGCCTTTGTCCGGTAGTACTTCAAGCCTCATTACCTCTGGCTGCTACCCAACTAACTGGCGGTTGATGAAATCCGACTATCCGCGATTCCATCTCTAGCAATCCGAAATCTATAAATCAAAAATATCATTGTTTGATCGTTCGAATTTAATCGATTTGAATGTTCAATCCTTTTAGACACAGATACTTTACTATATGCTTAGGATGTATAATGAATTAATTTGCTTATTTTGCTGATATATAGCGCCTATTTGAGGACATTGCAGCTAAGACGAATTAGCTATATGGTTTTTCTTAAAAAAGACTAGTGATAATTACTAACGTGTGATCTAATATGAGTTTCCTATACAATACTGTAAATCAAACTGCTGTAATAAGCACATTCAAAGCGTTAAATGTTAGTCTACGTGAAACGTTAAATTTAAATATCTTCATTTTTGGCGAGGTGTACATGCCCTATCTTTTTTATCTCTTATCTATTTTCTATATCTATATCTAGCTATATCTATATATAGCATGAAAAATTGTCTCATGTGAGGTGCAGATAACCGAAAGTGAATAGTTGTTGAAAGTGGTACTTGATAAGCGATTAGTTCTCACCCATTTAGTATACAGCTTCTGTTTGTGTTCGACGTATTGGTGGCATTGCTCGTTGAACAACTCTTTTTGATGTCTGGCTATATATTATAACTTGTGCTACGTTAATCAAGCTTATATTTTAAAAGTTTTTTTTTTAACTATGATGATGTCGATTGATGTGTAGCTGTATTTTTGGGGATTTGTCATTAATTTTCGATTTTAAATGAAAAAAATAGAAAGTGAACGTTAATTTGACAAGAAATATGTACGTAACTGGTCAAAAAAATATCTTCCGAGTTAACATTCATTGTGGCTTGAACTTTTTTCTGAACGTATAACAAAATTAAATTTTGGTATTACACGGCTTTGATTCATTTTATGGGCGTCGAAAAGTTAAATCTTGAATTTCAATATTTCGTCGCAGTTTCTTTTTTGAATATTTTAAACTTTTCTGCGGGCTGGTCAAGTAATAAATACCATGATAATTGACCGTCCAATGCTCTTTTTTCCTGGTATGTAAATCACAATAACCCGTAATATAGATTCAATTTCATTCTTAGTCAGCTAGCTTCTTGTTGTGGTCATATTAGTTACTATCTAAGACTAAATTAAGCAGCTATGAACAGTATTGTGTTGAACATAACTTCAGTTCGATCTTTTTCATTGATTCCTTTCCGCCTTTCCTTGGTCTTGGCGTATTTTCTTCGTGGGTTATTTTTCATTTCTGTAGCTTGGCTGAAGTGATCTTGGGATTATCGTTATTTGTATCGGTTTGTAACTCGAGCTAAATGAATCATAGTACTTGATAGTTGTGAATTTGCCCGGGCTTATTCTGGGAATGGACATGGTTTTGTGATATCTGTTTTAAATGCGGATTTATTTTAACCTTAGTGTCAGTACTCGTAACATTTCTGTCGGCTCCTCATCTATCTTTAAATTTTCATTAATTATTTTCCATTTTTGTTTTTGCGTTAACTGCGAAAGATATTCGATCGTTGACCTGTCACCAATTATCACTTTGACGAGTTTTTATTTTGATTTGATTTAGATCGGCTTTTTTAAAAAAATAAACAAAATTAAAAATAAAATTTTAAAAAGCTTCAGTTTATTTTTCTGTTAAATTATGAAAAGTCCATTTTCTATTTTGTTGTAGGTGCGCCAACAAACGTTCTTCCATCATCACTAAATATTATTGAACAGTGACTGTTACGGGCACTAAATCTCCTATAAACCGCAAGAAATGCTTCGGAAGATAAATATTTACTGCTTCTAGGTGGCTAGTGAATGAGCTTACTTGACATACATAAACAAATATCGCGATGTTTGCCTTATAAGCCTGAACGAAGGTGCAGGAGTTATTCGTTCTAGTGTTAATCTTCCATTATTTGTTGGGCTTGAAACCTGAAACACGCGTATTGATATAGTGTTTTCTTAATAGGTATGCGTCGATTTTGTTAGTGGTTTTTATAATAAATCGTGTATCGTGTTTGTGTGCTACTCCCAGCACTGGTCATAACCATCCGTGAAAATGCGTTCTTCGGCAAGAGTTGAAACATGAGTTTTAACATTTTTTGCTTTAACCTCTGAATCAAATTCGATAGTACGTGATTCATTTTTCTAGTTTTCAGAAAGCTTGTGATCCGTGCCACCAAAGTACTGAATTTTTAATCTGTTCTGCATGATAGGAGGCCGGCTGGATTCTTCTAATTTGTAATATGGAACCACTGTGTCGGGTTTGTGAGCTGATGTATAGTCGATATTCGAGTCGATATGGATTTAATTTTAATCGTGCTAGATACTTCCTTGATCTCTTCGATTAGTTGGAATATTAGAACTGTTCCACAAAACTCCAATCGTGGTATTGTTTTTGTTTTATTTAATGGTGCCACCTTAGTAAAAGATTCGGCAGTTAATCATTCAAGCATTTCCCGTTTGTAATGTTCGCCAACGCATCCAAAACCGCCTAGACTAGATGTTCTTGGGAGTAATTTAATTTTTCGATGTCACATTTATAAAGATCCTTTTAATTGATGTCCACTTGGACGAGTTTTCATTGAAGAACCTTCATTTGCTTTTACAATTTCCATTTATTCTTAAAAAATGAGTAATGTTCCATTAAAGGTTACGCTTCAGTGTATCCATTCGATTACCATTATAGGAGCGATTAAGTGCTGCCGTTAAGTTGAACTTCATGTCTTTAATTTTACGGGATACTCGGAAAACAATTGAAGTTTTATTTACAACCGACGATTGATTTTTCAAGTTCGTCGGTGGGGTGGTTTCAGGCGTACCACCTTGTTTTCAATGGAATCGGGCTTACTCCGTTGATTTCGGATCCAACTCATTGGAAGTATGAGGTTTTTATAGATACCGATGATTTAGCCTTAGAGAAAAAAATGAAGGATGCCTTATTAAAGTTCTAGCAGTCCTAGTCTAAAAAAGACTAGGTTGTATACAATTTTTTCTTTCCTTCAATAACATTTCATTATTAGAATCTCAAATAAGTAAAATTGTACTCCTGGCGATGAATAGTATGAGAAAAATAGTTAAATTCGGACCATCGGAGTATTAACTTTTACGTATAATTTAGAATTAAAATTATAATGTTACATGCAATTCGAATCTTCAATCGCTGGTTTTTTTTCGTTTGGTTACGATGCAACAAAGATGCTATACCCATTCGATCTGTCTGTCTGTCTTTATTTATAAAGGCTCTTTTACACTACAACTTTTTATTGTTGCACTTACTTACGACACTCAAATTCATAGTTTTTGTTTTATGGAATTGTTGGTGACCTTCAGTATTCACTCTTAATTTTCTATTGTACTGGTTTATAATTCTGGAATGCTAGTTAGAAATACTGATAAGGCTTTATTTGATTTCTTCCCTCGTTTTATGCACTGCTATAACAAATACGAATATGTTTATTTTATAAGGCAACAATATCGTAATCAAAATATGCGTTATCATGTTATACATAGATAATATAGATAAATATGTTTATATATTACCTACATATATTTAAATAAAACATCTGACATGCTAAAATTATATTGAACATAGCTCGTTCATAGCCGGTGATTTTATTTATGTGTAAATATACAAACCACTGATAAGATTATATATTCGCATACATACGATTATGATTAGATATGATGGAGATTTACAGATTCGATGATTACGACCATTTTATGTACTTTTTTAATTAATAAATATTATTTTCTCTATATTTCTAGATACCATGTCAGTGAGTGATATGGGCACATCAAATCCAGCCCTAACCGATGGTGATGCCTCAACGATAAGTACGCTACGCATAGAAGATCATAATACAATAAATCACAATAATGGTAATAATCATAATAATGATAGCAGTAGTGGCAGTAACCATTTATCCGTTGGCCGTTTAAATGAACCAATATCACCCGATTCGGAATATGATGAAGAGTTAGCGTTTCCCGATTCGGTAACCATCGTATCGATGGGCGGTGATAATCCAATATTAGTTGAACGCAAGGAAGGTGACACCGAGAGTATTGTACCTGATACAGAAATTCCATTTCCACAAATTTATAATCCGCCTGTTAAATTTACATCGTATCAACGAAAAATTTATATACCCGGGGTCGAGACCCAAGTGGCCGTGGTCGATAATGAACGGAATATGACAATGCATTTATTGAATCCTAATTTGTAAGTATTTAGTATACTATAGTAATTTATTGTTCCATGTAGATGATTCATGTTTTACAAGTCGTATTATTCACTGGTTATCTATTATGTACACTAAAGACGGCAATTTATCAAATTTGACTAGATCGAAGTACTGATACATGGACATGAATCATACTGCAGTACTTACGGTTTAGATCTTTATAATATGTTTCAACGTTATGCGTATTTAAGATATGTCGGTATATTGTTGTAAACCAAAATATTTATAATTGTTTATGGCGATTTGGTTTGTGCGATTTACGCAAGCAACAGCATAAATCTCTGTTTATCAATCCCATCGTATTCGTTTTGAATGTTTATTCTTAGGCTATTCCGATATTCGATAAAATAATTTGAATATTGCGTATTGTTACGTAAATGAAAAATGAAATTAACTCATTGGCTACGTAAATTTATTAGGTAGGTCATTGATAAAATTTTTGCGAAAAATTAATTGGTATTGTTCGTTGAAGTGGCTAAACTAGGACTTCCAGAAAACTCAAATATCGATTTTGTGGAAGCTTTGCATTAGAATTTTGCAGAAACTACGTGGATAAAGATTACGAACCAAAAATCTGCTAAGTATTGGGGTGCCTGACTGTTCTTTGAAACAGTCGTGTGATCAACTCGAGATACAATTTGATAATCTCCAAGGTAATAATTGTCCCGGGGACGATCTGCAACAGTAAAGTGATCACAGAATTCGTGTATGATCCTAACAATGAACAGAGAGAGAGAGAGAGAGAGAGCTAGATACAAAGAGTTATTCGAAAAGGATGCCGAAAAATTGGATGATGCGGCAAAAGTTAGATTGCTGTAGAACAATCTTTCAATTACAGATCACACTAAAGACGTCAATATTATTTTCACAAAATCGTCTAGTGATTTTAATTTCACTGAGACTCGCGAATGTTAAAATCAATTTTTGATCCAGAACTTTTTCGGAAATATAGTACAGTTGAAATAAACGACAACTTCAGTTACATTACAGTTTGATACCGCTTCAGATATAACATGGAAAGAAATTGAATAGCCCGAGGATGATAAAACCTTACATGGTGCCGAAAACGCCTCTGATCAAAAGTTTACCTCTAGATTTTGATTTTAAATCAAATATTAAATATCGTGGTGTTTTTCATTCAGGTGTATGTTTCATTTCATCTATTCCAAAATTGAATATTTTCGGGTTAGATATATGATTCAGAAATTTGGTCTGTCGAATTGACCCATCAATAACATTATCCATACAAGTGATATAGTTGTTTAATCAAAGAACAGTTTCCAGAAGTATTCAAGGGCACGATTGGGTTATTAAAGGAAATCCAAGTAAAACTTTATTTAAACCCAGATACATATTAAACCTTCCTGTTTCGTCCAAAAACACAAGTCTCCTACGCATACATGTGAACTGTTGAAGCTGAGCTGACCAAACTTGAAGAATTTAGCATCATATTAAAGGTTAACTATTCTGACTGTGGAGCTGCGATCGTTGCTGTATAAAAGCAACATGGACGGACTATTTGCCTGGACTTAAAAATGCGCTGGAACCTCATTAATATCCAACTCCAGCACCTAATGATACTCAGATTGGAACCGCATTTCTTCAAGTTGAAATTCACGAGGATTACAAAAAATTGCTCTGCATTAATACACATAAGGGTATGTACCAGTTACATATATTACCACCAGGAATCAAGTAGCACCTGGAGTGTTTGTGGCTCCTTACATTAATGATATAATTGTATCTGGGTCTGTTGTGGTCTCATTTAGAAACCCTTCGCAAAGTGTTTAGAATAAATCAAATATTTGGGCCAAATAATAAACAAGGATGGATTAAAACCAGATTGAGAGAAGATACAGGCAACTATCGAAATGTCACCACCGTCAGATGTATCCAGCCTTCGTTCTGGTTTGGGCGCCATAAATTATTTTGACAAGTTTATTAAACTGATTCGCATACTCGGAGAGCTTTTTGATAGATTGTTGAAAAGGACTCAAAATTAGAAATTATCGTTGCAACTCGTGCATTAAATCACGGATTAGGCGCTTGTGTTCTTCATCGCCTGTGAGGCGGTTCAGTCTAGCACTGATTTTCATGTTTAGAAAATTCCATCGGATGAGTTTTGGTAGACAATTTACCTTAGAAACGGGCCATAATCTGCTATAATCTATATACAGCAAACCGGCTTCAGCGTTGAGTATTACAATTTATGTTATATGATTTTAAAATTCGTTATATTTTTACGACAGAGTTTAAGCAAGCAGACATGTTATCGAGACTAATCTATAAAACGTCACGACCAGATGAAAATTACTTGGTGCTTACTTCACACTAAAAAAGGATGCACGGCAAATTGTAACTAATGCACTAACTCAGCTTCCAATCACTTCAGCAATGATTATTAGTTCTACATCAAAGGATAAGGTACTCAAAGCAGTTATTAAATGTCTCAATACATAGTGATCCACTCAAACAGCTGTACTCCAGACGTGAATCGCATTCATGCTTTAATGGTTGTTTGCAATGGATTCTAATGCAATTTCATAAAGGTGATCCAGGTATGGACCGAATAAGAAGTTATGTTTATTGGCCAGGCACCGTGCACATCAACCAACCATATGGCAGCGAATACATTTTGACTACGCAGGACCACACTTTTTAAAATATTATCTAGTCGTTGACTCATATATAGAGTGGCCTAAAGTTTTTAAAATGTCATCCACAACAGCATTAAAAACAATTGAAGTACTTAAACAAGTGTTTCCTAGATTTGGACCTTCAGACTGTATGGTGTCAGACAACGGAGCTCAATTCATCTCCGAACGCTTCAAAATGTTTTTTAAAATAGCATCTAACATCTACAAACAGCATACCATCCTCAGTCGAATCGGCTAGCTGAGCGGTTTATCGACACATTAAAGTGATCATAAAATAGAATTCGTGAAGGAGAAGACGTACCAGATACCTTACATGTATTTTTAACCAATTATCATAGTAAACCAGATCCAAGTGCTCTATACGGAAAATCGATATTGTATATGCTAAGGTTTATCGCAATAATCGCATGCTATTAGTGTACCTGGTAGAACTGGTTCACAATCACATGAGAAAATACAAGCGGTGATAGATCAATCGGATCTCTCACGACGTGTAATCACCAGTGGATCATCGACGATCCTCACGTTCAACTCGAACAGTGCCAGCTTCCCAAAAAGTTCCTATGTTTACTAAATACGGGAGGTATTGGCAGCAATGGAAAAACAACAATTAATTAAGACCAACTTCATGCGTATAACAGATAGAGAGTAGAGAGGTTGCAAGGATGACATCGTTTAATTGAGGTAAATCTCTGGTGTAGAGCAGGTAAAGAATAGGTCCCAAAACACAACTCTGCAGGACTATTCTTCATATTTTACCCGAAAGTGGCGATTCTCTATGTATGATTTTAAAATCATATAATATTGTTTTGGTAAATCTCAATGTAGTTTGGATAATAAACCTCTGTGCCACACCTTAACGAAGGCCTGCGCCACATCTAAGAAGATACTAGAGCAAACATTTTTCCTCTCTAATGTATTCTCAAAGACATCAGTAAGCCTATGAACGTGCTTAATAGTTGAGTGTTTCTCTCTGAAAACAAACTGATATTCTGCGATAAGGTTTCTTTGTTTTATGGTTCTTTTCAATCTTTTGAGCAACAGCCTTACAAACAATTTCACTAGTGTTGGTAGAAGTGAAATTGACCGGTAAGATTTTCTATCATTCAGTGGCTTGCCCGGTTTCGGAATCATTATTATTACTTCTGCTACTTTCCACTGCATTGAAACATATTTTTTCCTCAGGATCACATTGATTATGTGCAATAATTTACAGATGCCTTTTTCAGGCAGCTGTTTTATTATTTACCGTGTTATCAGATCGTAGCAAGGAGCTTTCTTTGCTTTTACGTTCTTAATTTAAACTTTTAGTTCTTTCAATGTGGTAGGCCTGATATCTTCGAAGTTAGATGTTCTGGGCGTATCAGCAGTGTTTTCATAACTGGCCTGCCGACCTAGAGGTGGAAATATTTCTTCAAGATGTTCAGCAAACAGGTCAGCTTTATCTTTCGCACTTCTAGCCCATTTCTCATCGTTTGTTTTGATTGGAGGGATCTGCATTTTTGGTCGTTTTAACCCTTTTATTGTTTTCCAGAGAGGGAATAATTTTTCACTGCTTTTATGAGTGCCTTAAGTTTGATGCCCAAGTTGTTTAAGGTAGTTTTATCTTGCGGCGCACGCGTGATCTGCCAATTTCTTTCGAGCTTTTGCAACTTTTATTGCGTAAATAACGGATTTTTCTTTCCTGGATGATGATTTGGGGGTGCATTCCCAGACCGACCATTATATGACATCAAGGAACATGTCTAGTTCCTTTTCTATTTCATATTCACTTTTGATTGGCACTTGAAGTTCTAGTTTTTCCTCTACTAGCTGCTACTTTGTTGTTTGTGAGCTGTGGTGAATTTGTTTTTTGTATTACATTGCCACTAACCGTCATAGTAACAGGAGATTGATCAGATAATAGACTTTCATCATTTTCTAAGAAGTTGTAGCGTTCCGATATGACTTTAGTGATGTAGAAATCTATAAGGTCTGGGATTTTGTTAGGATCAGATGGCCAGTACGTTGGTTTCCCTCCTGGGTAAAATTCACAGTTTGAGTATGGACCAGCTGCAAGTAATTACTGGCCTTTTGGAGAGGTTAATCTTGAACTCCAGAAGGTATTTTTTTGCATTAAAGTCACCTCCAATAATGAAGTTTCTTCCTAATTTCTGGAACAACTTAATGTAATCTTTCCCTCGTGGGGGGGGGAATATATTTCAGATATATTATAGGTGTTGTGATAACCATATTTAACCGTCACGGTGGTTACTTGCCTGGATTCTTTTTCTATTTTTAATTCTTCATGATGATTAATATTATCTCTAATAAATATTGCTGACCCTGCTCTTGCCCGTTCTGCTGGATGTGTGGTATGGTAACAAGTATATCTACAGATTGCTACGTAGGAGCTGCTGTTAAAATGTGTTTCTGATATTAAGCATCAATATCAGAACAACAATCCGTTTGCATTCCATATGCCTATTCTTAATGAGTAGTTTTGATGTCTGGTTTCTGCTCCGGAATTATGAATTGAACTATGTATTGCCGACATTATTTATTTTTAGCTATTTTGGAACTTGGAATTTCCAGCAGATTGAGTCGATCCTGAATTAACTTATTTAGTTTATTCAGTTCCTCAAAGCTATTTAAAATTGCTTGGACAGTGTTTTTGAAATTTTCGGTACCGTTGGTGTCATTTCCTTTCGAATTTGAAGAGGCCTTTTTATCATTTTATATAAATTTTTATGCTTCTGGCATAAAAGTAGGAACAAGACTACTGTTACCAACTAAAACTAATTTTACCCTTTAGTTTGTTGAATTATGTTATGTTTCCTATCTTGATATTTACTTAAGAAATTACATAAGAAACTTAAGTTTACATAACTTTCATTATTAATAAACAATGTTAACGTAACATTAAAAATATTAATGAAGATACTAATCAATTCTATTGATTGGTTGAGGTTAGGTTGAATTCCATTTTATTTACATATATCGTTTTCTTCATCGCCAATCTTTTCTGGTTGTTGAGAACGACTTAAAAATAATACTTAATTTGAAACCTTTTCTGAAGAATGAACAGGGAGTGTAGCGACCCCCGCTTTCCCATGAGAGCTAACTAAGCCACTAGTTCCCAAAATACATAACCGTGTAAAATATTACTGTTGCATTACAGTTGTATATTGCCGTTTACCGCTCTTACCGCCAATAGTGCCAGTTTCCCTCAACCTTAATAACTTAATAGTTAACAATTATCTAACGCGTTTAATTTATCAAATTGCAGATACACAATCCAAATAACACACGGGCCGTTCACATGGACAATCAAAAAACGTTACAAGCATTTTAACACACTACATCAAAGTCTGCGCATGTTTCGTACTTCGCTTAATTTTCCATTCCCAACACGAAGCCACAAAGAGCGACGTGCCAGCTTTCGAACGAACGAACTAAATGTAGCAATTGAAAAAAGTCCAAAAACGGGGAAACCAAAAAAGCGAAAAGCGGCTCTGCCTCGATTCCCAAAAAAACCGGATGCCTTAGTACCCGCTGAAGCGGTACCAACCCGAATGAAACAGCTTGAGGAGTACCTTTATAATCTACTGAATATCACCCTATATAAAAATCATCCCGATACGATTTCGTTTTTGGAAATATCCAATTTGAGTTTTGTCTCGGCGCTTGGCGACAAAGGGAAAGAAGGTCCGGTAAAAAAGCGAACGGGGTCAACGCGACCCGGACAATCGGGATGCAATTGCTTCGGATGTTTTGGATTTTGTAGCAGTGGATGCTGCGTTCGGTGTAATTTTTTGTGTTCCGATATCATGTGCGGTAAATGGAGGAATCGATGGTTTTTTGTAAAAGAGACATGTTTTGGATACCTTCGTCCGAATGATGGTTCAATTCGCGCCGTTATTTTATTCGATCAAGGGTTTGATGTTTCTACAGGAGTTTATACGTCAGTCACAAGAAGTGGATTACAAATACTGACACACAGCCGACATGTGGTTTTAAAGTGCTGGACTAGGAGGAAAGCACGCGAGTGGTTACATCATTTTAAAACGGTTGCAAATACTACGGCGAGAGATTTTACGACGCAGAATCCACACATGTCGTTTGCACCAATGCGATCGGGAATTAATGCAGGGTGGTTTGTGGATGGTGCAAGCTATATGAGTGCCGTGGCGGATGCAATGGAAAATGCTAAGGAGGAGATTTATATTGCTGATTGGTGGTTAAGTCCAGAAATTTATATGAAACGACCTGCAATTAGTGGCGATTACTGGAGGTTAGATAAAATTCTTCAAAGAAAAGCGGTAAGCTAATTAAAGTTTAATATTTCCACAATAACACTAAACTTATTGTAAATTTCACAGCAACAAGGGGTTAGAGTTTTCGTTCTGATCTACAAAGAAGTCGAAATGGCACTTGGCATAAACAGCTACTACAGCAAACAAAAACTAGTACAGGCACACGAAAATATTAAAGTAATGCGACATCCGGATCACGCTCGGGTCGGCGTATTTCTATGGGCACATCACGAAAAAATCGTGGCAATCGATCAAACCTATGCGTTTTTGGGGGGAATCGATTTATGTTACGGACGATGGGATGACTATCGACATCGATTGACAGATTTAGGCAGCGTTACAACAACTAGTTTTTCTGCGAGTGGACAAATCCGTAGTAATTCAATATCACTGGGCGATGGAAAAAGTCGCAGCGTTAAAAGATTAAATTTCGATACAATCGATAATGCCTCGACGCCAATTCCAATCCTCGAGCCGGGTGATAAATTGATTATGATGCAGGCGTCGACTCCCGAGCCATGTCCCGAAAATATGAAACAAAATTCACCCGACTTAGAGAGACGAACAATGCTGGAGAAAATCAAAACCAACGTAAAAGTCAAAAGCAAACATTTTATGAATAAAATTACGTATCACGAAAACGAGGAAGACGAAGGCGATCCTAAGTCACCCGTACAATCAAGAGATCCAAATCGAAATATGTTTTTCTCACCAAATGAACTAGGCGAAAGCAAAAAGGGTTCAAACTACTTAAGCCCACTGCCATATCAAAATACATTTATTGAAACGCTCGATGGGCAGGCTAAATTATGGTTTGGAAAGGATTACACGAACTTTATTCTCAAAGATTTTTCTAATTTGGATGCACCTTACGTCGATTTAGTTGATCGCACCACAACACCCCGTATGCCATGGCATGATATCGCCGCAGTTGTAACTGGGGCGAGCGCCCGTGATGTATCTCGACACTTTATTCAACGGTGGAATGCATTGAAATTGGGCAAATCACGTGAAAATCCAACGTTTCCGTATTTGATCCCAAAAAGTTATCAAAACATTCCGTTCGATGAGACGTTCCTTAAACACGTGACACTGCAAAAAGTAAGTTGTCAAGTGCTGCGCAGCATATCGAGTTGGAGTTGTGGATTTATTGAGCCAGATCTGATCGAACAAAGTATACACGAGGCATACGTTCAAACGATATCGAATGCTCAACACTATGTTTACATTGAGAATCAGTTTTTTATTAGTCTCGAGGTGGGGAATCCAAATGTACGCAATCAAATTGCAGAAACGTTGATTAAACGGATATTGCGGGCGCATCGTGAAGGCACTATATTTCGAGTTTATGTAGTTTTGCCGTTGCTACCCGGGTTTGAAGGTGATGTTGGTGGAAATACAGGCATCGCACTCAGAGCCATAACCCACTGGAATTATGCGTCGATATCGCGCGGAAAAGGTTCGATTTTGGCCAGGCTTAAGGCGAATGGAATTGAACACCCCAGCGAATATATTTCATTCCATGGTTTGAGAACAACCTCGCTACTAGACGGCTATCCAATCACAGAACTAATTTATGTGCATTCAAAGCTATTGATTGCCGACGATAGATTTGTGATATGTGGCTCAGCTAATATAAATGATCGTTCATTAATTGGTAAACGTGACTCTGAAATAGCCGTACTTATAACGGATGAAGGATTCGAAGATGGGCGCATGAATGGTAAACCATACCCTTGTGGTTTGTATGCAGGAAAATTGCGCAAGTTTTTGTTTAAAGAACATTTAGGACTACTAGACCCCGATCCGGACCATCCAATCGATGTAACCGATCCTATTGCGGACGCATTTTGGAACGGTCAATGGCGAAAAACATCAACACGAAATACCCAAGTGTACGACGAAGTATTCAAATGTATTCCAACGGACGCAGTCGACTCGTTTGCAACGATGAAAAAATATCAAGAATCACCATCGCTGAGTAAAACCGATCCACAAAAAGCGATCGCAGCACTCGATCGGGCACAAGGTTACATTGTTGATTTACCGTTACTATTTTTAGCTAAAGAAAATCTAGCACCAAATCTAATAACAAAAGAAGGTATAATGCCTACCTCCTTATGGACATAATTAGCTTTCGGATTTATTTTTGTTATATGTTTAAGTTATATTTTAATGTTATTTCCTTATATTTTATTGTTTAAAACAACAAAATGAGATTAAGCAGAGAACAATATTGATTAAATCAGTCTTCCATAAAATGGGTAGCCATATTTTATTACGTCAATTTTTACGACATAAAGCGGCGCAGCCACACACAAGTGAACGCACATTTTGATAAAGTTCAAAAATCATGTAAATTTTATATGTAGGTAACTATTTTTATTAATTAAAAATTATATTATGTATTTATATTTTTTATAAATAAATTAAACGATTTATATTTACATGTCCATAAATAAGGCTTGTTTTATTTTACTTTTAAATAATATTCCAACGAGTAAAATATTCAAAATAAACGCGAAATACAAATTATGTGATTTTTCAAGGATAATTTATTTTTCCGAATTTTTATAAACTGAAACAAGTATTGTGACTTTAGTTAAGCTTAATTTAATTTTAAATATATATTTAAATGATTTAACGGTAATTATAAAGTTCACAAAATTAACGTCAAAACTGCTATTTAATAAAATTAATCCATAATTATGAAAATTATGAATCCATTTCCTCCATAATTATGAAACTGACTTGACATTGATAAAATCATTGAATCCTAGCCAGGCACAGAACTACTAGCATATATCACAAATGCCCAATTTACTTGAGAAACTCAGAATAGGGTCACAGAGGATAGATTTTGATTAATGGCTTTTGATCTTGTAGCTTTGTACTATGAATAAACTGCAGTTACGACACTGCGACTTCTTCAAAATTTCAAAATTTTCTGATCGGTCACCTGGTGATTTTACATTTTTGATATAATCATTTTTCATACAGTTGGGGGTGTAATTTTGCAACATCACTTTTCGATACTTATCGAGGATTATGTCTTTTTTTTTAAAATAATTTTGCTTACTTTTTCGCTTTTCGATTATGCTTTCCCTATAGACCTTTCTCCTACGAAAAGTTTAACACAAACTGTTTTTTTTAATGTTTCATGACACAACTATTGATATTTAATGTCTAAAACATAAACACAAACAATTATCCTGGTAAATTTTTATTACATAATGACAGTTATGAATAAAATGAAAACATATAATTTTATTTTTATTGTAGCGTTTGACTCTCGAATTGTTATTTTGACGTTAGACGAAAAGGGTATTTTGCGATCGCGGGCTACTAGGTAATAATCACTATCAACAAGAGATAGAAACAGACTAGAAAGATATGAGTTTTATTCGGATAGGCTACTGATCGCAATAGATGCAACATACATACTTGAAAAAAGAGAAGGCATTCGTGCATGCTATTCGTGCAGAAATTCCACCACTGGTTTTGTATCATAATCTAGTCTAGAGTTTTTTAACTGAATTTTAGAAGCTTAGATTATCTAGTAGATCTCACTCTGTTCTTTCCTCAGTGTGTGTCCTATCCCACTTTCATTTGTTACTGACACTGTTGTATGTGGAATTAGGGGGCGTTCGAATATTAGATCGAAGAGAGTATATAGATAGAATAGAGAGCTAATTACGCTGTAAAAACGATAATATCTAATGTGAAAACAGATATATTAACTAGTATGCTTTGGAATTGAATTCGGAATTGTCAAAACCACAATGTCAGAAGAAATTTTCCATTTTCGAAATCGAAATTTTTCGAATTTATTTTATTATTCTTTATTTTCTATTTTAGAAAAATTATTGACATTACATATGTAAATATCTGAAATATCTATCACAAATGTACAGCGTAAATTTTTGTGCTCCGACGAGTAACAATAATACTCTATAATAGTCTTTAATCCGATATATCCGATAAAATAATAGAACGCAAAAGGCTTTTCTCCGCTAATTAATCGAACGCAACAGAGTATTTTTAATTCTATCCGATCTTTACTCTCTCCGATCTAATATTCGAACGCCCCCTTAGCCTACATAAAACAAATAAAATATGGACCCTGGAGATGGTGTCAGGTGTTAAAGAGTAGATGGTGGTGAGATATCAGATCACGAATCTAAAATAAAGATAAATATAAAAATAAGATTATACGTGTTTAAATGATATTAAACTAATAAGAACAATAATAAAAGTAACGAATAGAACAGGCACGCTGAATTTTGATCTGTTTTGTTTGCCGCGGAAGTGTTTCGTTTGTCTAAGGTATCTACAAAATACCTGTAGTGTTTTGTAATCGTCTGCATGTGTTTCACAGTCACGTATTGGTTTTACTCGGATATTAAACTTTCGTAGCTTTGTTAATCTTGACAAGACGGATACTCGTACAACTAATATATATGAACTTGTCCCTCATCCTCGATGGTGTCATTGTTGATGTATATTGATGGCCCCATGTTAATGAAATGTTCTCTGTTCCATTCCGCGAGTACCATTTGAACCGCTGTCTCGGTAGAATGTAGCTCTCTTAAGCCCAACTGATGTATGGATAAAATATTACTCCCAGTATTATAACCCAGCAGCTTTTCCAACATTTTTGATTCCTATATCTTATTTAAGACGTAGAATATTTATAGGGCGATAACCAGACATAAGAAAAATATTCATAATTTTAGACACTGGAGCTACGCAAAATACTTTGAAGCTTATGCTCTATATAAGTTTATAAAATTTTGACATTAAATATTTCTACTAAATCTCAAATACATTTATTCAAATATTGTTTTAAAAAATTATATTACGCAACTTAAAAGGAGTTGTTAGTCAGAATTTTATATTTTTATACATGTATTGATTTGGATATCGTTCCGTTTCCGTTTAAATCATAATAAACAATTGGCATCCAATTCAAAACGTGATTAACTTTGTTGTATTTTTCATAAGGCAAAAGTTAGAAGTTCGATACCTTTTCCCATGAGGCAACCACCAACTTAACGAGCAATCATTTTTTTTCTCAAAATATTTTTCATACTTTTCTGTAAGGCAATGTCATAAGTTTTCTAACGGAAATTTATTGTATTAACTTATAGCTATATTATGGCTGTTAGTTCATACTGAATTGATAAATTGGAAATATCAATATACAATTTTTCACTTTAATAAACAAAATTTACGTTTTAAGTAAAGTTCGATTAAAATATCAACAAAAACCAATTAAACGCGTAAACTATTTTTAGACATTTCTTTTCTTGTTTTAATGAGATCACTTCTCGGCCGCGAATAATTAAATTGTTTTGCCCTAAATTTATTCCCCAATTGAACGAATTAACTTTTGGAAAACTGAGAATTGGGGAAAAATGTCGGAGAATAGCTGCCACAAAATAAATAGGGGCCGCAGTAGAAACAAAAGATTGGTTTTTGCTTTGCAATTTTGTATAAAACTTTAGGAAAAGAAAATATTTTAAACAAGATTAATTTTCAAACAAACTTGTAATGCAGAGTATATCTAAAGTGCAAGCTCTGTGACTAGCGAAAGATCTTCTAACTTTTTAATAAAGGTAAATGAAATCATTAATCAAAAACAAAAAATGTTTCCATATAATTTTTTTAACGAAGTCACGTACTTTTAACACCAGTGAGTTGTCATCCACTCCATACCTCATTAACAAATTCCATTACAATTGGTGTATTTTCTTGACACGATTACAACAACTACACCATGGCTAAAGCAAAACTAAAGCAAATCGAAAATTTTGCTTCAGCTGAATATAAAGAAAAACTGTTTTACCTAAATATCCACTAGATGTCAAAATATATTTTCTCCATCTATATATGATGAATAATATATAAGTTTCTATAATTATAAAGAGTTTAAAATAATGAATTTTACAATTATAAAATATTACTGTTGAATAGAAGAATACACAAAAATATAATTTTATAAAATTATTCAATAGATTTTTAAATGATTTTGCAGTAAAAAAGATTTATTTCTCAATAAAATACGCAAAATGGCTTCAACACAAATCTGATATTTCGCTTAACTCAGGTTTTTTTGAAAAATCTTATATAACGATTTTTTGCCGACTTGCCTAATGGCTGGACTATAGATGGAATAAAAAGAATAAAAAGAATAACGTAAGAGAGCGAAAGAGAGGATTTACATGCAATCGACTATACTGAGAATAATAAATATAAAAAGAATAACAGAAATTGCGTTTAATTTTTTTTCATTTTTGCTGTCACTTAAAAAGAATAACCGAGCGATAATTTTCGCCCAAAGAATAAAAAACTTAATAACTACAACAACAAAACTCAAATAAATTTTAGTGCGTTGAATATAATATGCATATTTACTTTTTTATATAAGGGAATTTTAAATTATTCGTCTGTTTTATCTTTTCTATTTATAAAATATTCATGTATGCATATGCTAATATGAATATAATATCAGAAATAATTTTCAATACACTGTAGAATTGAATTTTTCTAAACCTAACCTAAAAAAATAATTTATCGAATTGTGGTGATTTAAATCGCATATAAACAATTTTTATAATTTTAAAAACATTTATTTGTTGATATAAATACGTTTATACTCAAAAATATTGTAGTTTCATTCATAATTGTAGGAAATATATCAAAAAAAAAAAAAGAATGAACTTAATTTTTCAAGTCATCTATGGCCGTAATGTCAAATTGGAATAATAATTTTTTGTCTTCGTTTCTTACGTTATTCTTTTTATTCTTTTTATTCTATCTATAGTTCCCACATAAACCAATCATAAACATATAATGAAATAACATGTTTTTAGGGTTTTTCACTTGTCTTGTCAATAATAAACGAACCGAACTTCACTGTAGTCCGAACGGTTTGCGAACGCGAAGTAAATTTGTACTAAATTTTCAGGTATGAAATAAAACATTTTTAAATATTAAAACAGTTAGATTAATAATGATTTTGCATAATTTATACATTTTAAAATTAGTTGTTTTTATTTACGATCGCGTGAAAGTGAAATTAATACAATTGCAGATGTTATTTTAGACGAGAATGAAAAAATACTTTTTCAACTTCAATTTTTCTCGGAATGAATGGTGATAACGTCTCCTATTTACGGATTTCGTTAGGCCCCCCAAATGGTGGTTAGACCATTAATTGAGGGACCATGTTATTAAAACTGATGCCACGAAGAGTGTGCAGATTTGTAACAATAAAATTAGGTGAGCCACTGAAACAAGAATTCCATTACAAATCTAAACATGTTTATCGCTCTTGAGGCCCAGACAGGATACGATTTAGTGTACGAGCAATTGCAATATTTAGATTACTGGGTGATGTTCTTACAATTTAATATGAATCACAGATCACTCGAATGTTTATTTCCAGTGGTCTGACGTTATCTACTCGTGAACATTTCATATATTTTATGCAAAACGTAAATCTGTATTAAGTTATTTAACTAGGTGTGATTCATCATTTACTATTAGTGCGCAAAACTTCAGGGATGTACCTACAAGTCATACACCTACATTTGGTGTTTGGATTGGGGTTGTTGATCTGTATTACTTTATCGGACGTATTTCTCTCTGATCGCTCTCCACGCATCGGGCCCCTGCTAGTACTCTTCGAACATTCCTTCCAACAGTTTTCTACGAGATTGGTTTATGTATGTTCTCGCAGCTCTCTCGTACATTCATACACTATCATCCCCGTGATGATAGTGCAGGCTAGGTTATGTTCAAAATATCCTTACAAACTGGACTGACTCAATCCTACCAACCTCCGTGCCCCAAATATTTCTTGTGAATTGTCAATATACGGTTTTGATTATTCTTGGTTCTTGGAACTCTTTCGTACCCACAATGATATCTTTATTTCCATTCTTTCTCAAGGGAACAGAGGTACGTATCTCGTTTATTTACGCCCTTGTGGTCTCCATCCCTTTACAAATTCGTTATACATGTCTTCATTCGACCCGACGATGTGATATATGCATCCAACATTATTTTCTTTTTTTTCCAACCTATAAATCCAAAATTTGATTTTCATTGCCTATTTGAGTGCCAACCATTTAGATACTTATATTCACAATCACATCGATTGCGAGTTTGATTTTTCAATCGAGTTCGAATCACCGTGGATAGAACGATCGATTTTACTTACAGCAACAATTTATTTAATCTATATTCTTCTGGAATAATTTTTAATTCTTATTCTTCTTTCTGTGGTATTATTGCGCAAACGTACAATAAAATTATTAATTCACGAAATTATATTCGCGCACAATAAATCAAATGCTCATTTAATTATTTATTTTACTGTTCAATTTGAATTTTACTGGTTTTGAAACGATCGCGTATCAAGCACTTAACTAATTTGTTCTTTAGCGCCTGTCTTGCAATCTTACCAGAGTGAATGAATGTCCTAGTTTAGTTCAGCAGAAACCATTCCATCATAAAATTGAATTTAATATGTATTTTAATTTATATTCTGAAGGGTTCTATTCTTATTCCTTGCTCAACATATGGCATGGTGGCTCTTCTTAACCTAAACTAACCAGTATTAACTTGGCCTCGTGTTACTCAAACGTTTCATTCGCCATGGGATGTGGCTCGGACAGCCTCCCTGTCAGTTACAGCAAATCGCGGAGAATTACAAAATGGAATTTGTCCCTTTTTAAGGCCAATTGTCGATACGTCTCTTTTAAGTTCGCACAGCACCATACATCAGCCCATCTCCACGTTGCAAACTCCATGTATTAAACTGTTTACTGATACTGTATACTGATGTAAAATTCGCTCTTGCATCCTGCGTTTGGTGGGATTCGAACTCGGTACCTCCTGGCCCAAGCGCTGGGCTTTCGCCACTGCACTACTTATACGGTTAATTGATATATTATTTAGTATTTGTAATAAAAAACAAATTCAAAATCAAACATCGCGTAGCTGAAGTCATTATAACAAGAATTATTACCATGAATTGGAAAAGTATAAGAAGAAACACTTTCAATGCTGATCAAACGGCACAGTGGCTAAAGCTTTGGCGTTTGGATCAGGAGGTACCGGGTTCGATTCCTGTTAGGGTTTGGGGTGGCGGGAGATGTTTCATTTTATCAGATTACGATTTGTGTTGAAAATAGATACAACTCTAGCGAAAGCAATAGTGTAACTAACTTCAGCATGATACTATGGCATTTTTTCCGAACTAACGCACCATTAAAGTGAAATAAATGACATGTGTAATGTATAAAATGTATAAGCTCTCGAAGCTGCACCATATATCATTCGCAACATTCAAAGTTTATATACCTCCATTTGATGACTTTTATAGATTGAAGCTTTTTTTAGTGAATTTCTGATATTAGCAAACAATTTTCTAACAAATTTCTAAAAATTCGCGCTTGATTTGAGAGAGGGGTGTGGCCGTGTCTCTCCTGGTGCTGGAATATTCAATTATAGTGCTTCTAGTATTGTTTTGACTAAACGATCGATATCTAGAACATTCAACATTTTACTATTTATTCTTTGGGTAATCGATTTTGCACCTTCTAATGTCCTTGAGAACTGATCCTCAGTTAAGCGAATTTGCTTGCGCTAAATATTTGTTTGATGCTGTTCGAGATACTTATTTCAGCCTATTTGTGGACGAACAACATAATTTTCTTATAAACATATTAAACGTCTGTGCATCATTTGATTCATCGGTGATTTAAAATCTGCATTGGGTATGATAGGGTCTTTCCACATTAGTATTCAGCTCAACACATAGTGACAACAGAAAAGGTGAATATAAACGAGTGTACGCAATCGTTATAATTTTTCTGTTTTTTGTTTTTTTCAAATTTGAATAGTAGGCAAAGTGTATTTTACTCATTTATGTTTAATGCTATGATAAATAATAAGAAGAAAACACAATTATGGCGAACTCTCGTTTAAATGTGCCTTTTGTCATGACATGTTGTGCTCAATACAAGTGTGAAATGGCCCATTCGCTTATTGAAGTTTATAATTCTTTGCTAGTAATAAATGAATTAATAAAGAATTTAAATAGAACAAAAGATAATAAGTGTGGCACTTCCCTCCAAATGTTTAAGAGCTCCAAATGTCTAAGCTCAAAAGAGAAGATACAAAATTGAATTAACAATCGGAGCATCACGGATTCCGTCAAGCGGATTTTCAATAAACTTGATAACTAAAATTTTTGACATTTATGCCTCATGCCTAAAGATAGTAAACACAATCAACATCATTCGCGATAATTTATTCCTTTTACAATAAATAAAATTTCACAATAAATGGGATTTTAAACAAAATCAAAATAAATTTGTAGCGTTTAGCTAATTATTTTATTTGCTGATGGATGTTTTAAACTCAAGTTTGGCATTCGTCATTTGAAATTTCTTAATTATTAGTGGTACGATCGCGCCTACCTACAGGAAAAATGCGACACCAGTAGTGGGTGTATTCTTTGGTGAATGTTTGCTGTGTCATCTAGGTTTGAATTAGTACAAAAAAGAACGCTTAATATGTTTTGAGAATAGCGGAGGATATTCTAGAATCAGATCATATTCGACATTTCGAACGACAATTTTTGGAAAAGCACTAAAACTAACCTTATTTAGTAAACTGAAACATTCTATACCTTTACAACTTCAAATTGGGACTAAACAATTTCAAAATGGGAATAAAAAATAAATAATTTATTCCAGTTAATTTAAAATTTATTAATAAAATTATGAACTAAAAAGTCATCATTCATATTTATCGCGTCCGGTATAAATTTTTGAATATGAGCAACGTGCCGGTTACAATTAGGAACAGTAATCGTCGCAGTTATGTTTTCGCGAATTATATGTGCTAGCCGTAGTAGACGCAACTCTGTTTGTGTTAAATTTTATCTACCTTCATCAGCTAGGATTCGCGGTAATTGGACAGTAAAATCGCTTTTGACTCCAGATTTTTAGTTTGACCAAACATATTCAATTGCATTTAACATTGGACTATATGGTGCGAGTCTTAGTAGGTGATTATTAAGAAATTCTTCTTCTAGGAATACTTTCTCAATGGCAGCATGACATGGTGCATTATCAATCACCATTACGATTAATTTCTATTTGTAATGCACATATATTATCTGCTTCAACTTCCATATATTATCTGCTTCAACTTTCTTGATGTAAGACATGTTTAGGGATGAATTAATTAAGAATGAAACGATTAATCTTTTATTTTTCAAAAGCCTGCTCAAATTTAAAATTGTTATAATACTTGTTGAATAAAATATTTAGTCCCAATTTGAAATTGTTTATTCCCGTTTTGAAATTGTTTCGTCCCAATTTGAAATTGTTTAGTCCCAATTTGAAGTTGTAAAGGTATAGATGCCACTATCATATACAGAACGTAATGAAATGTAATCATTATCGCTTTTAATATAAGAATGTAATGACGTAAAAAGCTAAAAATATTTAAAGTGTCTGACATCTGGTGGAATATTTTAAAACCAGAGTCAAGTCGATCAACTTCTATATTGATATGAAAAATGTTCTCATATAAACGAATATCGTCTTTGGCTCATTGAAAGTGGCGCTAACTAGGCGACGTTTAAAAGGCTAAAATATAGTTCGTTGTAGGTAATGGAGATTCAGTACGTTTAAAAATAAGTTACTTACGAATAAAATAAAAGGGAATATCGAAATAAATATAGAAAGTGGTGATTTACAGTGAAGAAATTAATTTAGTCAATTATGTGTGATTACAAGGGATTATTAGTAACATTATTATTATTGTTATGTATACGCTCGTTTGTATTGTTACAATTTGGCCTATTGGGAAAATATGACTCGTCGTCAATTTATTACTTGGGTTAATATTTATGAAAGTAGTGACATCTATATTTAGATATTAGTATTGAAAGGTTTTCTTGGGAATTCGAGGGTGCTTTCCTCTATATAGATCTAGGCGAACCTGGAATATTCTCTCCCATGTATGTACATACATAAATAGTATATTCTGTCAAAAAAATAATGGAAATTGTTCAGTAAAACAAAATATTTATTTTTCTTTCAAATTTATTGTATCGGCTTCAAAGTAGACCTCTTCCGAAATAATACACTTATGTCAACGAGTAATCCAATCATCAAACATTTTTCAACGCATTTTCCGGAATCAATTACAGTTGGAATCAACTACAGCTGCGAATTCTCTTTTATGTCTTCTATCGACTGAAATCGAATGTCTCGAAGTGTTATTTTGAGTTTTGGAAAGAGAAAAAATCAGCCGGAGTCATATACGATGGTTGTTCGATGATATTTGTTGAGATTTCGGCCAGAAATTCGTTCACAATAATAGACTTGTGAGTGCAAAATCCATTAATTTTCTTTTCCAAAAACCTGGCATTTTTCGGCGAATTTACTCTCTCAAACGCCGCATAGCGCCCAGATAATACTGGCAAGAATTCCAAGTGCACAAATCAAAGAAAACAGTTAACATTATCTTGACTTTTGATCGTCTTTCACATGGTTTTTTCGGTTTCGGCTCAGTTGGAAGGGCCATTCCGAAGCTTATTGACTGGTTTGTACGTTAAACGGATTTACGAGTTTCATCACCAGTCTTATGAATTTTGGGTCGGAATTGACTCGTTCTAGCATGTCTTCAACGACCTTTACGCGATTGAGTTTTTGAAGAAAATTCAGGTGTTTAGGCACTAGTCGAGTGGCAACGCATTTCATGCCCAAACAATCGTGTAATTGATTCGTGAGACACAGAAAGTTAAGCGGCTATCTTTCTCAAACCTAATGGCGATTTTCCGTCACGATTTCCTTCACTTTATTGATGTTAAATTCATTCAAATCTTCCACCACTCGACCGCTTTTGAATGTACTGCACCACTCATATGCACGAGTTTTTGATAAAGTCGATTCATCGTAAGCCTTCTGTAACATTTTCAGCACACGATTCGGCACATGAAATTTCATTTGCAATACAAAATTTGAGACATTCTTTGTTCGATATTTCTATTCATTATAAAAATCACAAAACACGTTTGAGATGAACTGACAAAATAGAGCACTGTAAACAAACTAAATGACAGATCGCTCTCAAACTTCACGTCACGATAGAGATGTACGTAATGAACAATAATATAGGAGATCCATTACGCAATAATAGAGGTGGTGGCGGATAATTATTGATGGTGAATAATTAATATTGATGTTAATAGTCAAATTAATTAAGGCGTGAAATGAAACGTCAATATATTGAATACGAACGATAAAAATATATATTGCATCGGCCGGGAATCGAACCCGGGCCGCCCGCGTGGCAGGCGAGCATTCTACCACTGAACCACCGATGCTATGTAATTTACTTTAACGTTAGCGAAATCAAAGTTTAAATAATATCCAGTGGAATTAGTGCAGCGTAACAAAAAGATTTATAACTTTTTCAGTCCGAATTGCGAATTCATTGTGAACAAACCAATTTTGACAGCGATAATAAATAAAATTTCCTTTTGCGATAGTATTCTTAATTTTAGTATAATTTGGTGTTGGTTAGTTAAATCGTTTAAGTGGTAATTGGTTTTAGAATAAAATAGTAATAAAAGTGGTATATAGGGGTAATAAATAGTGATAAGGTGATTTTGTTGTGTATTACAACAACAAATAAAAACATTTTGGTTTTTGGCGCGTATACATCAAATTGTGTGGATATCGACAGGGTGTCCCAGCACCGATACACAGTTTTTTTTGTTAACTTCAATCCGGCAACTGCCTTCGGGCAGGATGTCGTTTAAAAGTAAAAACCGGTTTAAGCCCCTCATGAATATGAGGGCATACACTGATCCTCTGCAATTGGGGGAAATTAACAATAAAAAAAGGAGACTTTTTTTCGAAGAATGTACGATGAACCAGAGATATCTAGTTATTAAAAAAACGAATAGTGAGCAAAGCTTCAGAGGAATTTCGCCTTTCCTTATTCAGAAAGGTCTACAAATGATAACAGAACACATCAAAGAAACGCAGCGACTACGAAGTGGAGATCTTCTTGTTCTGACTACTAAAGAGGAGGGATACACAGCTTTAATGAAAGCAACAAAATTAGCGGAAATGCCCATTCAAGTCGAAGAGCATAAGTATCTGAATAGTAGCAAAGGAGTTATATACAGCTTTGATTTGATGCATGTTAACACCGAGGAGATAGAGAAAGAATTAAAAGAACAGAAAGTCATAAAAGTCGAAAGAATCAAAAGGAAAATAAATGGAGAGCTTAAAGATACCCCGTTACATATAATGACATTTAATACTATAAACTTACCAGATTATATAAAAGCAGGGTTTTTGAGATTAAACGTAAGGCTGTATTTACCTAACCCGATGAGGTGCCACAACTGCCAGCGGTACGGGCACACGAAAAATAAGTGCTTCCGAGTAACTACATGCCCTAAATGCGCGAAAAATATTCCGGATGGACATGACAATGAGAATTGTGAACCCGTAAAATGTGTCAATTGTGGAAATAGTCACACTGCCTATGATAAAAAGTGTCCTATATTTGAGATGGAGAAACAAATTATAAAGATAAAAACCATGGATCGGATAACATACTTCAGAGCAAAGGAAATTTATTATCGCGAAAATGCAAATACCACGGGAGCATCGAAGGCAACGCAACCAAATGAAACATACAGTAAAGTACTACAACAAAATACAGGAAACGCGCAAAACGAGGACAACATTAATAACAATACAAATAAAAATAATATCAGCAGCCACAATAATAAAAACAACAATAATAATAATAATATTGAAAAGAATAAAAGTAATAATAACAGTAATAATAATAATAGTAATAGCAAGAACAATAGTAATATCAACAATAATAACAACAATAATAGCAACAATAACAACAACAATAACAACAACAACTACAATAATAGTAACAATAATGAGATCAATAACAACAAATCAAAACCTTTAAACAACGAGAAAACAAAAACAGAATTAACCAAAGAAACAATAACAACACAGGAGCCTGGACCTGGTACAACAAAAATCGAGTTCGGAGCATCAGCAGCAAAAAACATTGAAGCATTGAAGTTCAGGAGGTACACCTATCTCAACCCTAATGAGTTAGGAATTTTGCAACCAAATGTTGATATGAGTGATGATGAATGTTGAGGGAAGAAGGTTTTTCCCCTTCTTCTTTTCTTTGAATGGCAGAGCGTATGATAAGATCCAAGGAATGTATGACAATTGGTCAGATAAACATCCGCAGCATGTATGCCAATGGCGATATGCTGCGGACTTATCTGGCCAAAAATGATATGAATGTGATGCTTTTGTGTGAAACTTGGGAGCGTGAGGGTAAGACGTTTCGTGTAAGTGGGTATAATTTACTGTCCAGACCGAGGGCCGATGGCTTCGGTGGTGTGGCGATATTGGCACAGAACAAAATTAGCCTTGTCGTGTGCGACACACCGACTTTCGAGCGCATCGAAGTCATCGCTGCCAAAACTCGGAATCTGGACAGAGAGTTGTTATTTGTGAGTGTATATGCAACTCCAATTGAGTCAGTGAGTGATAGAGGAAAAAACCTGAGAGATTTTCAAATTTTGTTTGATTGGGTGGAAGGAAAAAGTGACGTAATTTTGGGGGGTGATATGAATGCGCATTCGAGAGTATGGGGGTGTGAAAGAAATGATGCTTGGGGCACCTTGTTGACTCGCCTCATTCTTGATTCCGATCTCGTATTCCTGAATGATGGTGGGTCAACTATGATGCCATCTGTGGGATCGACAGCCAGTGCAATAGATTTGACGTTAATGTCTAGCGGGCTGTCGGCCCAAGTCACTTGGAATGTTACGGATGAGAATTTGGGTAGCGATCATTATTTGATCAGGATGTGTTTAGGTGGTGTGAATGTTGACATAGACCGTAAGGTCATTATGAATGGTAAGAAATGGATCGAACGTATGAATGAGATTCTCATAATGAATGAAGCAACTGAGGTTACCCAACTTGAGGATGAAATAGAGAGAATAAATGAAATGTGCACTATACATGTGGGAGGGAATGAATATACTGTGAAAGGTTGGTGGAATAATGAAATCCAGTATTGGTATGAAAGGAAACGGATAGCACTGAGTGAGTTCAATAGGTGTATATGTCAAGAATGTAGATTAAATTATGGAAGGATGAATGCAAGATTGAAAAAGGCTATCCGTAGAGCGAAAAGGAAAAGTTGGCGGGACTATGTGTCCAAAATGACACATAGGACCACAACTAAGGATTTATGGGATAAATTTAATAGAGTGAGAGGTTATAGAGCGAAAGGCAGAAATGCAGTGCTAGATGACAGAGAGAAAGGAGGTGTCTTTTTACAAATGATGATGGATGTTAGAAACAATTTGAGCGATAGGAATGAAGTTTTGTTACCTGATAATGAAAGAGAATTTATAAATGACATGTGTAAGGAGTTTGAATGGGAAGAGTTCCGTGGGGTTTTAGAAACTTCCAAATATACTACCCCCGGAACTAACAGAGTGAGCTATAAAATGATTGAGAGATTGGATTTCGAAGCCAAGGTGGCTTTGCTTCGAATTCTCAATCAAGTATGGATGAGTATTCAAATACCGGAAAAATGGAAGGAAAGCAGGGTGGTACCTATTCCAAAAAGAGATCGGGACCAAAATCTGGCAACAAGTTACAGGGGAATATGTATGTTGAATGTATTTGTCAAAATTGTGAATGGTATGATGAAAGGTCGTTTGGATAAATTTGTGATTGAGGGTAATTTGTTGCCGGAAACCACTTTTGGGTTCCGTCGTAACCACTCAGCTAATGAATGTGTAGAAAAGTTTGTATGGGAAGTAAGAAAGGAAAAGAAGTATGTTGTGGCGGTATTTTTGGATATTGAAAGGGCATATGATTACGTGGTTCCGGGGAAGGTTTTTCAGGTCCTTATGGAGCTGGGGATTCCTTGGAAAATTTGCAAATGGGTGTATGAGTTCATGAATGACAGAAAGTTAGTGTTGTGTGGTAGAGGGTATAGGTTGGAGGGAGCGGTGGATATAGGCCTCCCCCAAGGCAGTAAAATCTCACCGACTCTCTTCAACCTATACACGAGCGCGGTACATAGGTTTAACTCCCCGGACAAAACCATATTGCAATTTGCAGATGACTTTGTCCTGATGGGCAAGGGGAGGACCATCGAGGAGGCTTTGAATCATGCTCAAGAATGTGTGAATCAGGTAACAGAATGTTTGACCGAATTGAATTTGAGTGTAAATTCGAGAAAATGTTGTAGTATGACTTTTCGAACAAATCGTATGGTAGATGTGCAAGTATATAATGAGAGAATAGAGTGTGTAAATTTGACTAGGTATTTGGGAATCTGGATTGATAAGCGATTGAATTTTAGAGTGCATATGGATAAATTAGCCGATAATTGCAAGAACAGATTGAATGTGATTAAAAGGGTGAGCAAACCGAAATGGGGAGCCCAACCTAGTGTGACGGATATGTTGAGAAAGGCGCTAGTGTCGTCCAAAATTGCGTATGGAATGAGTGTTTATGGTGATGGGTCCAAAGTCGGGTTTAAAAAGTTGATGACTGTCGAGAATGCTTGTGCCAGAGTGGTATTGGGGGCGATTAATTCAACCCCAATACACACTCTGTGGTCTGAATTGGGTGACTCACCTCTCAACTATAAGAGGAAGTGGATCACTATGCGCGAGACTGTGCGGATGTTGACTAAGGACAATAAATTGGTGAATGAAATGAAAGAGAGGTTGCAAAGAGGGGCGGATTACCAAAGAACACAAAGGTCAAGGGTGATGTTGGAGAATATGAATGTATTCTCCAAGATTCGGCCCGTAAATCCGAAAGTCCCTCCGAGCAATCTAATTGTGCGTTTGAAGTTTGGTGATACAACAAAAGCGATGATGAATGAGTTATCGGTTAAGAGTGAGTTTTTAAAAATGCGAACAAATTATTTTGCACATGTGGAAGTTTATACAGATGCTAGTGTGAGTGGTGATCGAGTAGGTGTAGGCATTTTTATTCCGTCAATGAGAAAAGAGAAAATGATAAGAGTGAATGACAGTATCTGTATAATGAATGCGGAGTTGATTGGAATTATGGAAGGTATCAAGTTGGCAATGACACAAGGGAGGAGGAGAGTAGTGTTATTTTCCGACTCCCGGAGTGGGCTAGAATTAATTAGTAAGGGTGGGGGAACTCATGGTAATGTGTATGTGGAAATTTTGTATGAGTACCTTCAATCTTGTGGGAGTGAGGTCATTCTTCAATGGATACCGTCACACCTACAAATTGAAGGTAATGAAAGAGCCGATATGCTTGCAAAACGGGGTTGTTTGGTTGAGGATATAAATGAATATGAATTTATGGATGCAAGAGATGTACTTCGCATGTTTCAGGTGAATCTGTGGAGAAAATGGGAGAGAGAGTTTGTTGAAAAATGTCAGGTGAAAGGCAAGAAGTACTTTGAGTTGGTTAGTTCTCCTTTGAGCCAACCTTTCTTTAAGGTGCTCAAAGGAGATACTAGAATGATACGAACGATGGAGCGCGTAAGATTGAATCATGGTAATTGGAAAGAATGTTTGAAGAAACGCAATTTGATTGAGAATGAATTATGTGAAAGTTGTTTGGTTGTGGAGGACATCGAACATTTGATTCTGAAATGTACTGCATTCAATCAGAACAGACAAATGTTCGATGTTCTCTTGAGAGCAAGGAACTTGACTGAGATATTACGAATGGGAATGAACGTATATAAGAATGTGTATAATTTTATAAGAATGAATCAAATAGAAGTATGAAAGGGGATCGATGTGTGAAAGGTGAATGAAAGAATAAATAAAAATTAATTTAAAATTTGAAAAATTGTTAATTTGAAAAAAAAATTGTAAAAATTGGACCAAATGGCACCAAATCTTGGGGCTAGTGTCAAATAAAAAAAAAAAAAAAAAAAAAAAAAAAAAAAAAAAGATTTATAACTTCCCAACTTGAGGATGAAATAGAGAGAATAAATGAAATGTGCACTATACATGTGAGAGGGAATGAATATACTGTGAAAGGTTGGTGGAATAATGAAATCCAGTATTGGTATGAAAGGAAACGGATAGCACTGAGTGAGTTCAATAGGTGTATATGTCAAGAATGTAGAATAAATTATGGAAGGACGAATGCAAGATTGAAAAAGGCTATCCGTAGAGCGAAAAGGAAAAGTTGGCGGGACTATGTGTCCAAAATGACACATAGGACCACAACTAAGGATTTATGGGATAAATTTAATAGAGTGAGAGGTTATAGAGCGAAAGGCAGAAATGCAGTGCTAGATGACAGAGAGAAAGGAGGTGTCTTTTTACAAATGATGATGGATGTTAGAAACAATTTGAGCGATAGGAATGAAGTTTTGTTACCTGATAATGAAAGAGAATTTATAAATGACATGTGTAAGGAGTTTGAATGGGAAGAGTTCCGTGGGGTTTTAGAAACTTCCAAATCTACTACCCCCGGAACTAACAGAGTGAGCTATAAAATGATTGAGAGATTGGATTTCGAAGCCAAGGTGGCTTTGGCTAAAAATGGAAGGAAAGCAGGGTGGTACCTATTCCAAAAAGAGATCGGAACCATAATCTGGCAACAAATTACAGGGGAATATGTATGGTGAATGTATTTGTCAAAATTGTGAATGGTATGATGAAAGGTCGTTTGGATAAATTTGTGATTGAGGGTAATTTGTTGCCGGAAACCACCTTTGGGTTCCGTCGTAACCACTCAGCTAATGAATGTGTAGAAAAGTTTGTATGGGAAGTAAGAAAGGAAAAGAAGTATGTTGTGGCGGTATTTTTGGATATTGAAAGGGCATATGATTACGTGGTTCCGGGGAAGCTTTTTCAGGTCCTTATGGAGCTGGGGATTCCTTGGAAAATTTGCAAATGGGTGTATGAGTTCATGAATGACAGAAAGTTAGTGTTGTGTGGTAGAGGGCATAGATTGGAGGGAGCGGTGGATATAGGCCTCCCCCAAGGCAGTAAAATCTCACCGACTCTCTTCAACCTATACACGAGCGCGGTACATAGGTTTAACTCCCCGGACAAAGCCATATTGCAATTTGCAGATGACTTTGTCCTGATGGGCAAGGGGAGGACCATCGAGGAGGCCTTGAATCATGCTCAAGAATGTGTGAATCAGGTAACAGAATGTTTGACCGAATTGAATTTGTGTGTAAATTCGAGAAAATGTTGTAGTATGACTTTTCGAACAAATCGTATGGTAGATGTGCAAGTATATAATGAGAGAATAGAGTGTGTAAATTTGACTAGGTATTTGGGAATCTGGATTGATAAGCGATTGAATTTTAGAGTGCATATGGATAAATTAGCCGATAATTGCAAGAACAGATTGAATGTGATTAAAAGGGTGAGCAAACCGAAATGGGGAGCCCAACCTAGTGTGACGGATATGTTGAGAAAAGCGCTAGTGTCATCCAAAATTGCGTATGGAATGAGTGTTTATGGTGATGGGTCCAAAGTCGGGTTTAAAAAGTTGATGACTGTCGAGAATGCTTGTGCCAGAGTGGTATTGGGGGCGATTAATTCAACCCCAATACACACTCTGTGGTCTGAATTGGGTGACTCACCTCTCAACTATAAGAGGGAGTGGATCACTGTGCGCGAGACTGTGCGGATGTTGACTAAGGACAATAAATTGGCGAATGAAATGAAAGAGAGGTTGCAAAGAGGGGCGGATTACCAAAGAACACAAAGGTCAAGGGTGATGTTGGAGAATATGAATGTATTCTCC
This sequence comes from Nephrotoma guestfalica, assembly GCA_963691935.1. NCBI lineage: Eukaryota > Metazoa > Arthropoda > Insecta > Diptera > Tipulidae > Nephrotoma > Nephrotoma guestfalica. The sequence continues at coordinate 260,327,199 of OY829914.1, forward strand.
AAGATTCGGCCCGTAAATCCGAAAGTCCCTCCGAGCAATCTAATTGTGCGTTTGAAGTTTGGTGATACAACAAAAGCGATGATGAATGAGTTATCGGTTAAGAGTGAGTTTTTAAAAATGCGAACAAATTATTTTGCACATGTGGAAGTTTATACAGATGCTAGTGTGAGTGGTGATCGAGTAGGTGTAGGCATTTTTATTCCGTCAATGAGAAAAGAGAAAATGATAAGAGTGAATGACAGTATCTGTATAATGAATGCGGAGTTGATTGGAATTATGGAAGGTATCAAGTTGGCAATTACACAAGGGAGGATGAGAATAGTGTTATTTTCCGACTCCCGGAGTGGGTTAGAATTAATTAGTAAGGGTGGGGGAACTCATGGTAATGTGTATGTGGAAATTTTGTATGAGTACCTTCAATCTTGTGGGAGTGAGGTCATTCTTCAATGGATACCGTCACACCTACAAATTGAAGGCAATGAAAGAGCCGATATGCTTGCAAAACGGGGTTGTTTGGTTGAGGATATAAATGAATATGAATTTATGGATGCAAGAGATGTACTTCGCATATTTTAGGTGAATCTGTGGAGAAAATGGGAGAGAGAGTTTGTTGAAAAATGTCAGGTGAAAGGCAAGAAGTACTTCGAGTTGGTTAGTTCTCCTTTGAGCCAACCTTTCTTTAAGGTGCTCAAAGGAGATACTAGAATGATACGAACGATGGAGCGCGTAAGATTGAATCATGGTAATTGGAAAGAATGTTTGAAGAAACGCAATTTGATTGAGAATGAATTATGTGAAAGTTGTTTGGTTGTGGGGGACATCGAACATTTGATTCTGAAATGTACTGCATTCAATCAGAACAGACAAATGTTCGATGTTCTCTTGAGAGCAAGGAACTTGACTGAGATATTACGAATGGGAATGAACGTATATAAGAATGTGTATAATTTTATAAGAATGAATCAAATAGAAGTATGAAAGGGGATCGATGTGTGAAAGGTGAATAAAAGAATAAATAAAAATTAATTTAAAATTTGAAAAATTGTTAATTTGAAAAAAATTGTAAAAATTGGACCAAATGGCACCAAATCTTGGGGCTAGTGTCAAATAAAGATAAAAAAAAAAAAAAAAATATTTAACTTTTAAGATTTAATTTTAAATTTTTATAACTTGGCCGGCGAAGGTGTTTGTAAAATTTGGCAAACTTAAGTAACTGAAATGTTTATGGTGACTGGGCAAATGGATAGGTCGGTGCCTAGATTTTGGTAAATATATTGATCGATCTATTTGAAAATATTACTACTCTCCGTCAATTAGTCATTTGCGCTAACATTTATGAAAATAGTACCGTCTATCTTTGGCACCACTTGCTCGCTGTCATGAAAAATGATATCACGCAAATGCAGGTGAATTTACAGACGTCGATCCGATGGTCAAAATTTTTGATGACATTTTCCAATAGGGACGTTTCTATGGCATTTATCTCGGCAATGATGTTGTTTTTTAGGTCTTGGAAGTTCGCTTGGCTATTAACGTACATTTTGCTTTTCAAAAATTCCCATAAACTGTAATCTAATGGCCTTAAATCGCATGATATTGCAGCCCAATTCACATTTCTGCGACGCGAACTTAAGCGATTTTCAAAGAACCTTTGCAATTTGTTGATATTCTTACGCGTAGTGTGGCAAGTTGCATGTAAATTCAAGCCCTTGTACGTAATTCGCAACAAACTGGTTCTTGAAATGCCAAATTCAAGTGATCGACTCGTTGATTGTTTCGAACTATCTCTCACGCTTGTTGCTTTACAACAGCGATATTATCTGATATGCGAACAGTTTCTGGCCTGCCAGGTTTTGGTATATCCACCACAAAACCCGTAGCCTCGAATTTATTTTGTTTATTATTTATTTATTTAATGGTTGAAGTTGTTAGCAAGTTATTTCACAAGAATATAATTAATTTTTCATATAGGAACTATTTAAATATTATTTGTATCACATAAACCTATAGCCCAAATTATAAATATATTTATTATAATAATAATAACAATAATTGTAATAGGTATATAGTCCCTGCTCTGTATTTGGAATTACTCAAAGTATTCTTTTTCGAAATGATGCTGGTGTGTTACAATTCTTGCAGCCAACTGATAAAGAATTCCACAAACTGATTCCTCTCACAAAAACGGAAGAATTCATTAACTTCGTACTATTATTGATGATCTTTGTCGAGTCTGAAGCCGATTAGATCTTAATTTTTCTAATTTATTAACAATGTATTCAGGCTGTTTATACTGTTTTATTTTCTTAGTCCCATGACGTATCTTATGCATGAGTTGAATAATAATTGTAAATAATTGAAATATTGCTTCTGAAACAATGTCTCCATACAGATAATGTGATAAGATATACGTCTTAACTAGTTGAAGGCGAAGTGTAGAATTTAAATGTTTCCTAAGTCCATAGTAGTCTTAGAAGGAAGCTTATTATTTTGCAAACGATTTCAACGTGATGGCTCCAACATAGGGTTTTATCAAAGTACACACCCAGGTTATTCACAGTATCAGAAAAACTAATCACTGTACAACAATATTGGGAAGATTATCAGTATTGCGATCTGATGAAGTCATCAATATACATTGTGTTTTATTACTATTAAGGTCCAATTTATTATTTGTTGACTATTGAACAATGCTCTCAATGTCTTGGTTTAATATCTCAATGCAATTCGGGATGTCGTTTACACCGAGAAATTTATATATTTGCAGGTCGTCAGCGAACAAGTGATATTTACATTTCTCTATTACACTTGTTATGTCGTTGATAAACATCATAAACAAGAATGGTCCAAGAACAGAGCCTTGTGGGGCTGTTGTGGTTGTCCTGCATATACTAGATGTAGATGAGTGTAGACAATTGTTTGGCGACGATCGTACAGATACGATAACGTCAGACGTGATGCAGGCAATGAAAATAAAAAATAATCGCTCAGTTTTTTTATTAGCAATTCATGATCATTGAATGCCTTGCTAAAATCCAAAAGCACCAGTGCAAATGCCCGTTTGTGATCGATAGCCCAGCGAATATCATCACTAAAACTCGAAACGATTTCGATGTTATGTGAAGATTGTTGATTACAAAATAAATTGCAAATTTACGCACCAAACGACTGATGGTTGTTTCATTTGGGCAGTTATGGCGACCGAAATATCCACGAATTGCGCGAAACGTGTTTTTTTTACCATTTTTGTAGTGCTCTTGAATAACTTTAAAACGGTCTTCAATCGAATACGACTCCATAGCGATAAATGGCAAACATTCAACTAACAAAATAACAGAAAACAAATATGGCGTCTTTGCAAAATAATTTTTTATTTTTGCGTCTCATTTGGACAACCCTTTAGTTCTTCATGAGGACCCCGGCAATATCCCGCTTGATTTTTCAGTATCTTCGAGCTGGTTGAGTTGATTCTCCATTTCTGGTAGTTCCTCGCCATCACTCGACTACATAAAACCAAATGGTTCCTCCCGACCAATTGATGATTAAGTACTGAGTGGACATTTGAGTGATTGTTGTGAGATTTTTCTGGTATTTTCGAGAATATTTCGGAAGTTGTGTACGTTAAAAAACTGTTGTTGTTAACCGACAAACAATCGCAATTCAAAAAATAAATCTGCATCGGCCGGGAATCGAACCCGGGCCGCCCGCGTGGCAGGCGAGCATTCTACCACTGAACCACCGATGCTATGTAGAACATCGTGAACACAGAATGTGATAAAACTAGCGGACTAATGTTACCTAGTGGAATAAGTGTTCAATTGTTTAAATAATATATAATGGAATTAGAGAAGCGTAATAAAAAACAAATTGACAACTTGGTGAAAGTGTTTATAATATTTGGAAAACTTAAGTAACTGAAATGTTGTGCTGACTTCAATTACTCTAGATTGTGGTGTTCTAGGCGAGCGATAGATGTGTGGATTCCACCAACAATCAAAATAGTAATTTTGCTTTTAAAAATTAAAATTACATATTTTATGGTGGAATATTATTTCTTCTATAAATAATTTTTTGTAAGACTTACAGTTTTGATATTGACTATTATCGTACGATCAAACGTGTATTGATAATGCGATTGGTTAATTGGTTTTGTTTTATTAATAAAGGGTGTCTCAGCAAAAGCGCCGGATTTAAATTTGCCCCCATTTTGTTAATACGAGTTATACGGTGATTTTTTTTTTGACAGTTGTCACGTACAGACCACGCCATTTAAGAATATGGAGAAGTATATAAACCAACAACGTTTAATTATTGTAAAACCACATTACAAAAATGGTGAAAGTTTTGCGAAAACAGTTCGCCAATTACGTCAACTTTTCGGTGCGATAAATGAATCGACAGTGAGGCGTTTAATTACAAAATTTGAGATCAAATTTACGCTGATGGATCAGAAGATCATTATTCGTCGTCGTCCTTGTCGGTCACTCGAAAATATAGCCACAGTAAGGTAGTCTGTGGCCGAGAATCCAGGAACTTGGGTATCGCGAAATGTTAACGGAGTTTTTCTGGCCTGAATTGGATGTAATTGATGTGGAGGACATGTTTTTCCAACAAGACGGTGCGACCTACCACACAACACGTGAAATAATGGTGTTACCGTAGACTAAGTTTCCAGGCCTTGTCATTTTTCGATTTGGCGATCAACATTGGCCACCAAGATCGTGCGATCTAACACCGATGGACTTTTTTCTTTGGGGCTAATTGAAGGAAAAGATGTATGCGAATAAGCCTGAAGCAGTTGAACATCTTAAAGAGAACATACGGCGCGTTATTGGTGAAATACAGCCACATTTATGCGAAAAATTTTCGCCTTTTTTGTAATGTGTTTTTACAATAATTAAACGTTGTTGGTTTCAATACTTCTCCATATTTTTAAATCGCGTGGTCTGTACGTGACAATTGTCAAAAAAAATCACCGTACAACTCGTATTAACAAAATCCAAATGGTCACGGGAGTTTTTTTTATTGATTTGACGCTTCCCAAAAAATTTGACATCACCCTGGCCCGGTGTCAAAATTTACAACTTTTTATAATTTGTTCCAGCATTTTATTTATCTTTCACACATCGATCTCCTTTCTCACTATCTGATTCATTCTAATAAATTAATAAACATGCTTATACTCGTTTAGTCACATTCGTAATAATTCGGTCAAACTCCTTCGATCGAATTGGTTAGTTATATCGAACATTTCTCTACTCTGATTAAACGCAGAATATTTTAAAATTTAATGTTCTATATCCTCCACAACCAAACCGCTTGCACATAATTCCCTCTCAATCAAATTGCGTTTCTTCAAGAATTTTTCAATTTCCATGATTCAATCTCACACGTTCCACCATAAAGAAACGTTAACTCGAAAGAGAACTAACCAACTGAAAGTAGTTCTTTCATTTCACCTGCGAATTTTTAATTCAACAAATTGGCTCTCCCTATTTTCTCCACAGCTTCACCTGAAACATTCGATAAAAATTTCTACATCCTTTAGATCGGTTAGATCCTCATTTACACTAGCAACTGTATACTCTTCTACATGTAGAAAATAATTTTATTCGCGTCGTACGAAATTCACTCCACCGTATCACCAAACTTCAAAAGTACAATTAGAATGCTCGGAGACACTTTCGAAAGTACGGGACGAATCTTGAAAAATATATTTATATTCTTCAAGGCGACCCGTGATCTTTGTGTCTTTTTGTAATACGTACCTCTTTGAATTTTTCTTTCATTTCATTCCCAATTTATTGTCTTTAGTCACCATTCGCACCTGAGATAAATATGTATTGGGGTTAAATTGATCGCCCAAAATATCACTCTGGCACAAGCATTGTCCACACTCATTAACTTTTTAAACCCAAACTGGGGTCCATCACCATAAACACTGATTCCATACGAAATTTTGAATGAAACTAGCGGCTTTCGTAACATATCACAAGAGGATGAGCTTCCCATTTCGGTTTGCTCATTCTTTTAATCAAATAGCTGTTCAGAAATAAAAAGTGCCTTTTCACGTCTCTTGGCTTTAGTTGGTACGGCACTCACCTCAAGTTCACCTTGTGTTTGACACGGGTGTTTAATAAGTAACCTCTGCAATTGTTCTTCAATGCGGATGGCCTGACATTCCTTGTCTTTCGTGCCGAAACCACCACTTATAAAGTGTCAAAACCAGTATAAATGACTTTAAACAGCACGTTTATTCGAATTGAAAAAGAAAATTAAAACACACCGTCAATGATGTTTTGTTGGTACGAAATTCGACATGTTTAATACTACAAAAAAACTGTTTACCATTCGGACAAGTTACGCGCTCTTAAAAATCTTTCAACATTAATGCACGGTCTCAATACAATATAACTCAACCCAAAGAAGATCAACCACAAATCTTGAAGTGGACATATTGATGCTAGCGCACACTTATTGGAAAAAAACATACACATACAATACACAATATCTTGTTTCAGATTATTGAAAAAGGAGACATCCCGAATAAAATCGCATTACTCCTATACATGAGTCCCGGTTCGCGAATATAGTATTCTAGTACTTAATATAATTTTGTCAAAATTGAAAACTAAGACTATTGTAAGACAAAAATTTATCATATCCGCGAAAATTAAAATTCAATAATGGGCTTAGGCAAATGGTTGATAAATAAAAAGATGAGAAACGATACGAGCTTGCTTCCACTTTGGAAAGTGAGTTTAAGCGGAAACCAAGGGGTAAATAACGCGGCATGTTCAGAAAATCGAATGAAATTGGCATTGCGTTTCACAACATTTAATTTGCTTATAATTTTTTAGGGTCGGTTAACGGACGGGGTGGTTCGTCGTAAGTATACATTTTATTATTATTATTTAATTATTTATAATATAAATAAATTTACATTAGTACTTTCACTGAGACAAAATCAGCTCTATATACAATAGAAGCCGTTAAGAAGTATATTATATGCAACGGCTCCAATTGTATTCAATTGATCTGATGTTGTCTTCGTCGCAATAATGTATTTTTAATAACCTGCATGTCGAATTTCACCAAACCTGGGCGCTGCGCGTGGATGATCGAGGCGACTGCTTGGTACTTATAATCTTTCAAGGAATCGAAATTATATTAAGGTAAATTTCAGATAAATGCGTTTGGTGTAAGTAGATAAATTAATATAAGCAGAATAAGAAACAACACAAACCAGGAAACACGATCATTGGGTATCGTAACTAGGCAAGACATAGTTAAAAGAAAGTACAGCAGCTAAACCAAAGAAAGAAAGAAATTATTTGTTGGAATCAACATCGGCATGGAAGTCAATATTGGGTAATGAAGCATTCGATTCCCGTACAAGAATATGCACTGATTAATCTAAGGAAATTCAACATCGAGAGATTGGGAAATACTGACAAACATTTACAACAAAGCGCTCTTACACAATCTTTGAAATGACGAAACTATCGAAGTTCTATCGATCAGAAATGGAACAAATTGAAAAAAATGTGGGTCGAAATTGTTTCATACGAGCTTGGCTAACAAGATTAAATAGAAAACAATGAATAAGAAATGAAACTAGTAGCAGTAGCAGCAATAGATCAATGTTTAAAAACCGCCAAAATTAACACCACTTATCACCAATAATGGATACTTCTGGCTAAGTCATAACCCCGAATAATCAACAGCTAAGAAGTAAGATAACTGCAGGGATAGTGCATAAAGTGAGGAGCTTCCTAATAATATCTATAACGAAACAATCAACAAAGCTGAAGACAACAAAACGAACGGGATGTGAGAAATACTCAATAGTTATCGCATTCTATTAGATCCAATATGTCCAATTTTCGTAATTTGGGCAAAAAAGGATTATTTGCATCGGCCGCTACGCTACAATATTCTCGCAAAGAATGTGATAAAACTAGAACTGAACTGAAATGTTACCTTGAGGTGTTACCTTGAAGGTTACCTAGTGTAAGTGACGTATTTAAATTGTGGATTAAAAATGTTTGGAAAACTTAGGTTACTTCATCAAAAGTCAACCAACGTATAAAGAATGAACAAGTTAAACAACTCCGAGTATCATTGAGCTCGCTCTGTTAAACACAAAGCTTCAAATGTTCAACGACTTTGTAATAACAAGGCTGGTGCAAGGCGGTAAAGCTTGGAAGCACATACAAAAGATTACAAATACACATCGGACAGATAAGATGCTTCTGCCTAACGAAACACAAACGAGAAAATTTATAGAGATATGTTATGGAAGTAATTAAAAGTAAGTAATTAAATTTAATATTCGTTAAATTTTCTTAATACAAATTATAATAAAAATTGTATTTGCATCGGCCGGGAATCGAACCCGGGCCGCCCGCGTGGCAGGCGAGCATTCTACCACTGAACCACCGATGCTACATTAAACCACTTGGGCAAAGAATGATTAAACCAGTGAATACAAATTTTAACTAGTGTAATAAGTGAAGTGTTTAAATAGTGGAATTAGTGAAGGGTTATAAAAATTAGATTGATAATTTGGTAAAGTTGGTGAAATTGTTTCAAAATGTTTGGAAATCTTAGGTAACTTCATCAATAGACAACCAGCGTATAAAGAAAGAACAAGTTGGTTTTAAATCCAAGGAATGTATCATAGTTCTATACAAGGGGGAATGAAGTGATAAATACTGCAATACATAAAATGTTAGGCAGGATGACTACTTCCATTGCTTTTTCTTATAGTATTGGCCAATGTGACGCGTAAAGTAGATATTTAAGATAGATATGGTAGATATTTAAGGTAGATATTTACAAAGATTCGAGTATTCAATGGTCAACACCGTTACCGGACAAGTGCTGCAGTGATTAAAGTTTCGGTACTTGGACCGGGAAGTACTGGGTTCGAATCCCACCAGAGGCGCACTATCAGTGATGTTAATAAACACAACTACGGCCCTCTGCTATAGTGCAGAATTCAGCGTCGACCCATCATCCACGTCAGTGTACAGGTTGACATGGACCTTGCAATGTGCAGGTAGTATACTATAATTGTGTGAATGGGTGGTGTTTGCGTGAATGAAAAGGGGGTGTTAATTGACCTTCAAAGAACATTAAATCCACTGGACAATTAATACTTTCTATATTTAAAAAAAAAAACGGAAACACATGCAGAATATTACAAATACACATCGGGCAGATAAGATGCTTCTGTCTAACGAAACAAACGAGTAATTTCTATCGATATTTTCAATTCTCATATATGTTTCTAAACTTTCCAAGTTATTAGTAAAACATATTTTATTTATTATTGTTACCGAATAACGTGAACAATATATGTTCAAAGCTCTGAAAACGGCCCTAAAGTTAAACAAATAATTAAGAGTAAGGCTGTTTTCCAAACACCGACTTATTTGTGGACAACTCGCGAGGAGACTTATTTTGATAAGTACTTCTACACAGAAATGTCTCCAAAAATGTGCCATGACTAAATATAACACTTGTAGTTTTTATTTTCAAATCTAACAGCAACGACCAACATGTCGATAAATTTTTTTCGTCCATATAATAGAAATTGCGTTTTGTTTTCTGTTATTACGTCACAAATAAGTAGGTACAATGAATTGGAATGACTTGGCCGACTTTACAAGATGGCACCAAATAAGTCAAAAAGTCTTTAATAATGCACCTAACTAATTACATGTACTATTGGTTAAATTTTAATACAAATAATTAAAATACTATTTGCATCGGCCGGGAATCGAACCCGGGCCGCCCGCGTGGCAGGCGAGCATTCTACCACTGAACCACCGATGCTATGTTAACATAGTCAAACAATAAACAACAACTTTGTATTTTATACTTATTGTACTGAAAATGATCTTTCGTATCAATCGCGATGTCTTGTTAAACTTAGTATAAATCTAATTTAAACTGGAGTTAATTGATGTCTAGTTGAAGTACTTTTTAACGTTTTCTGTACCTTGTTATCAAAAAGTTAGTTATCATATTCAACATCCCATGTTGTCTAGTGGCTAGGATATCTGGCTTTCACCCAGAAGGCCCGGGTTCGATTCCCGGCATGGGAATTTTTTTTTCATAACTTTTTCAAAATCATATTACGATTAATATTTTTCAGTATAAGTAACTGCGTATACATTCAATTGTGTAATTAAACTAATATTGTAATTTACTCAATATATTCAAGTAGTGTCAGATCATTTATAAAAGTACTTAGTGTAAAATTTCTATTGTACGCTAGATGTCACCCTAATTAAAATAATCTGTTATACAATTTTATTCAGTTTTATTATACAAAACCAGCCGAAAACCAAATCAAAACAAGAAGCAAACCGAAAATATTTGTCACGCCTAAATAAGAACTAACCATATCTTGACATCTTATTAAATCACAAATTGTATATCTATATTAGTTAAATGTATATTATATCTTGGATTCAAAAATATACCAATATTATTATTTTGTTTTCATTGTACATTAAAAATAGTCTCGTGTCGTTTCGTGTCATTCCACTCTAAATACAGTAAAACAAAAAATACAAGTAACATACCAGTTTGATAAATCATTAGACGCGCGTTCTTTGCATACCAAAAACGAGATATATTGAATAAACGCACATACAATTTTAGTTCCGATGTTAATCTCACGTGAATAAAAATATAAAAAATCTATTGAACTTTTTTTTTTTTTTTACTTTGCTTCGGGTTTTCGACGTTTTTCGGTTTAGTTTTTAGTTTAGTATTTGTTTTATTTCGGAGAATATATATTGCCGCCGTTTTAATGTTGTGTTATATTTTTTAATTTTTTTTAAACTTTATTATAATATATTAAAGTGTTTGTGCTGTTTATATATATAATTATTATATAATATAATTTATTTAATATTATTATTTTTAATAAAAACACGTGGAATTGATTTATTTTGTGTAATTGTAATTTATTAAAGTTAATTACGAAAGAAAGAAAAATTTAATTATCAACTTTAATTTCTGTGTGTGTATATACGATATAAAAATAGTGTGAGTGGTTGTGTTGTTAGTATATACAAAAATTTAAAGGAAGAGATTCTAAATACGTTTTTATTATATACCGAAATAATATAATAGTATGTGTTTAGTTAAATAATCACATTCGTGTTTTTTAATAAAATAAATCAACGAATCGTATTACATCGTAACCCGAGCACACGATTTCCCCTTATTTTACTCACGAACATGATACGAAAGTGTAGCGACTTGGAACAATCAGTGTTCGTGCATTCGTTCGTTTATGATAAATTAAAACAGTGTGCGTGAATTTTGATGTAAATTAATTTTATATAAATGAATTTTTTTTATATATTTCTCTAGTTTGGTTGGATTAGTGTAAAATATGCCTCTGCGCGGATAGCACAATATTTATAATCGGGAGTTTATAAGTAAAAAAAAAAAAGAAAAAATATTTATGGAGTGTTTTAAGTAAAATAAAAATTGTTTTTTTTATATGTTTGATTATGGTAACAAGATGGCAGATTGTATGAATAATAAAAAAATTATAGTGCCGTGTATTAATAATAATAATCTTTTAAGTAATAATAATAGTTGTAGTAATAAAAGTGATAAAAATAAAAATTCAATAATTAATTGTAGTGATAAATTTAGCAATAAGAATAATGAACGTATTAAAGTGAATAATTTGAATAATAATAGTAGTTTTACGAAAAAAAATGTTTTTAATAGTGGCTCAACCATATATCTGCCAATAAAAAATAATAATTCATCCTCACTTGATACAACAGGATCGAGTGTACTTCAAAAATTACCAGCTTTAGTAGCAGCATCTTCATCACAAACATCATTAAATAAAAAACCAAAAATGGAAATAAATAAAATGATCAATAGTAATATAGGAATGCAAACATTAGTTAATAGTGTTGGTGTTAATATAAACAATAATAATAATAATTTAATTAATAATAACAGTAATAATAAAAAGGATGGACAATCAACAAATATAGTGGCGTCATCTATGAACAATAATCATAAAATGAATTTAACACAGGAAACAGATGATTGTCGTAAAAAACGATGTGCTGATCGTTACGATTCGTCCGAATCTTCAGACAGGTGAGAAACTTTTTTGTTATTTCTAACATATTTCTAATATTTATATTTACATTTTTACCCCGCCTTAATTTTTTTTTTACTTCTTTTTTTATCAATTGGTTTTCATTCTCTATTCTGATTATACAAAATGTAAAAAAAAATCCAAGACCCGTTTATTTTTTTTATACATTTTTTTTATTTTTGTTTCGGTTTAAAGGAAAAATCATAAATTATTTGTCTCGTTTTGTTGTTGCATATGTAATTGTTGATATACATATATGGGATTAGACTGAGATGAAATATTATGTTTATGTGTAGATTTTTGTTTGTTTTTGATTGATAAGTTTTTCATGAATCCTTTTTTTTTGTTTTTATCATGATCACATCACGATGATGGTGATGAGTTGAGTTCAGTGTGCGCCATTTTGTATACAACATGTAATTTTTTGTGTACGGGGTTTACGACAGACTGTATAAGTTATAATTATAAATTTTTGGTGAGTTGTATTCCCACAGGAAGTGTGTATCGTCTCGTAAACTTGTGTGTTAGTACGTAGCGAAATATGGGCGTTAAAATCTCACTCGTCTTTTTAAATGTTAGCGGATTCCCTTAGGGGAACTTATAAACATTAAAAGTAGGGTTTTGGAGATGGCGAAAAATAGTTTCTCTGCAAATGTTAGATATGTTTTGTTCTTAGTATATAGATAATAGTGCATTGCCCTTAAAATACGACATGCCTTTATCTTTCGTTTAGTGCGTAGAGCAATGAAATTTTAATGTTTGTTTTGTCAGACTATTGATTTCAGGATTTTTTTTGTGTGGAGCGTTGTACAGAATCTTAGCTCAAAATTTTATTTTATAAGATCGTTAACTATAAAAATTTCATCGTATCAACTTACTTAATTTGTTCTTACTTCAAAAAGGTGAGCTCCATTTTGAACATTCTGATTTCTGATGGCGCAAATTTGGAAAAAATTCGTCCATCTATTAAAACTTGTTTCCATCTGATAGACATTTTAAATCATCGTAATCTTAAAAGTATTGGTGGCTAGACGGTCGGTTCTGCGCTCCATATGGTGTTCATCTTTGCAAAATTCGGTATGCCTAGTCCTAATCATTAAATTTTGCTACATCATTAACTACTAACATTCATTATTATGTTTCTTGTGGATTTACAAGAGAATAGATGCGATTTCAGGTTTGACCGTTGCATTCTGATGCGACAACCGAATCTTTTCAAATATACAAAATCTCATTAGTTAGAAAAAACATTTAGTAAATTCATTACGATGTAAAACAAATATCTAGCTATCATCTACCATAACAGCATTTACTAAAGTATTACGGCTGTCAACTAAAATATGTATTCAAAGTCGACACAGTTATAGCTTGCACAGTCTATGTATTTCTCGTTTTCATAACATCTACTTTTAGTCTTATAAAAATAATCCCTCCACGAGATTTACCTAAATAGACCAACATTCGAATGAATCATTTAATAAGAAGGCTCAACATACCACAATTACACCATCATACTTTAGATGAAAATTACTGAAAATTATCGTTTGATCAATTTCTCACCACATCATGGTGACCTTAAATATAAATGGAAAATAATGAAAAATTGAATAGAAAGTGTTAAAGATTAGACTAAGTTTGATCAATTAAACTTATTAAAGTTAGTTCGTAACTAGCACAATATAATTGAAATACATAAACAAGGTCTTAAGTTCTACATTAAATCGTCAAAATTTAGCAAGAAGCTCTTTATTCAAAACACCTTGTCATCATGGTGAACAAGGTAAATAGGCCAAACTGGGCCATTTTCCTCCACAGACGGATGAGGTCGACCTACGATGACATCTCATTAAATTATTCAAATTGTAGTGCCTTATAAACCATTAACGGTAAAATAAATAAAAATCATCAACCAAACAAACTTATTTATGTTGATATTAAGGTTCTGGCTTCAGCCTGAAATATATTTGCTTTTAAGGTAATAATAAAAGCAAAATCAAAAGAAACACCGATTGGCACTAGTAGCGAATAATGTACACGTACGAATGTTTGCAAAGAAAAAATAAATAAAAGGACTGACTGCATTATAAAATCGTATTGAAGGTTATTCAAATTTAAAGTTTTCGACGTCTTACAAAATAAAAAAAATTACAAATCTAAACAAGTCGGAACTAATTTAACCATCATGCGTAAAGCGGTTACATAATCGCATATCACGATCGCATTCAATCTTAAAGACAATGTGCTCATCTTATATCCATTCCATTAAGAGAACCTGTTTGCGAAATATTTATTTGCAAAAATAATATTATTCTTTCTAAATTAATGCAAAATACCGTCTATAACCTTGATAGGCTTATTTTTAAGATAAACACAAGTCCGTGCCCGGACAGCGACATTTTTTATATATTTGATATATTCTTATTCGGTAATTTGTCTATCATCTATATCAAGCCGAGCTTACCTAAACCGACATTTTTGTTGGGTTTTCTTCTTACACTATTTCTCTAGAAAACACGAAATAGTAAATAATTTGGTGATTAGTCATTATAATAAAGCTAAAACTATAAAAAAAAATTTATATAAAAATTTCACCTAGCTATCGTCCGCCGCTCGCTTACAGAAACGCTCAAAGCCAATGTACGTCTTATATATACATATATAACAAATTATCATCGCAGACTTTGGTATATTTCTTATTCTTAAACGTCTTCTTCTTATTCTTTGCAACAAAAAAAGAATATCAAATTTAAACCATCAACCTTTTTTTTTTGTTTGTGGCTCGAATATTTCTAATAAACCAAACCGAGTTTTCCTTTTTGCTATGTCGTTATAGAGTAGACCAATAAAAATGCCCGTTTCGGAAGTCATGTAAATTCCGTATAATTTGCGACTGAATTGCGATTATCTAATCCACTGTATACAACAAAAGAAAATAAGCGCGCATAGCATAATATTTTACATAGTTAGACTTCTTAAAGGCAAAATACGAGAAAGAGATATGATCTTTTATATAATTTTTTTATTGCACAACATCATTAATTTATTTACATGGATACATAAATGCAATTTATTTAACTAATAGTAAAATAGTTTTTGAATATCTTAACGTGATTACGAAACTGCCGCGCGATATACAACGGAAAATTGCATTTTATGTATATATTCAGCTATATGAAATGCAGTGAATGGCAATGAGTCGAAAAGTATAAAATAAAAACGAACATTGAAGGAAATCGTGTAGGTTTTCTAAGATTTAGTAACTTTTTCGTTTTGTTGTTGTTAGTATTACTAGTTTTGAAAAGTAAAATTATGTTTAGTTTTTTTGTTTAACCTAAATTGGAATTGTTGTTTTCGTATAAACAAACGTCTATGAGAAAATATAATTCGCGTACCCTTTTATATACCACATGTGTGTTTAGTCGAAACTAAACACCTTTTCTGTATCCCGTTCCCATATACTCAACAACTGGTTTTATTACGAATCAAACAACTATTGATTTTTCACACGTAAGTAAATTAGTTCGTATCAATTTTTTTTTATATTAACTATCGAATTGGAACTACATATTTTCAGACCTGATTCATCTCAGGAGACTACGCGCTGTTGGCCCGGATCAGTTTAAATTAATTAAGAAACTGCTATCAACTTACGGCTTTCAAAGATTGTATGACTTTATCTAACTCAGTGGTAAATGGAAATTTGAAACCCCAAGGCAGCCAAATTGCAGACTCAAAACACTTTCACACTTTAACACTTTAAGCAAAAGTAAAAAATTTTATAGATTGCCTGCCTATTAGAATGTGATAACTAGTTACGAGAATAACTACAGTATTTTGAATTATCTGCTTAATTCGACGTGATTCAAATCAATAGTTGAAGCTTTTTCTTTCTAAAGTTTGTTCCGAATATTAATGAGTTCTGGTATTTTAACAACCATCAAATTCTATTTTCCACGGTAACTTTATTCTCTGTATTGTTGTTTCATAACATTATGCTTGTGTAAAACTGCCGATCGTTTGCGCAATTCACATCTGTTAGTCGTCGAACTATTAAATTGCGGAATTGGTGGATTAAAGTTTTAATTTGGAATAATAGTGATCGATATCAACACTGAATGTAAAGATAAGTTTTAATCGTTTTGCGATGTGACCAGTTGGTAAATTATGTCTTGGAATATAAGTTATACAAGTTTTGGTGTAAACCACCTCATAGTCTATTGAGTAGGATAGTTTATGTTAAAATTTTCAAATAAAGTGGCCTCCTTTCTTCGCTACTATAATTTTTAGTTTTCATGTTTCACGATAAACTATAGAAATCTGGTTTCTCTGCATTGAATGTCCTTGGCAAAATCTAACTTGTGAATCTTTCTAAGGCAGATTTATAGTTATCCTTACAAGGTGTATAATTTACCAGTATATAGATTAGTTGTAAATTTCTGTGATAACTTTCCTACTTTGTCTATTGCATTATATTGTAGGACATAAATAAAAATAAAATTTATATGTAAGACGTTTTACTTTTATCTTTGGTTTGTTGGGTTAATCTCCTTAAATAACCAAATCGCAGATTACAAAGTCCTGTAAATTCAATGTTATCTATTTGTACTTAATGAAATTTACAATTACCTTATGCCAGGGCTATTGGTGATCCAAAGTGATGACCTTAACCATGATTTCAATAATAAGTTTATCCGTTCAATTGGTTTTGCAGTCTTCAACTATTTAGGGATAATACTAGCTTCATGTTTGATTTAAATGTGATTGGAACGATTCTTATTTAAAATTATAAAGGAATCCTGTTCTCTCGTTTTTGAGCCAAATTCCCATATAGTCCCTTAAGAATTATATTTTTGCTTTTATTAAGAGCTATTTAATATTAAAATGAATGAAAGCTTTGATTTGTAACATTTGGCTTCGTTTGTTGAACCTTCGACTGTGTTCAAATAATTTACTTAAAATACTATATCAATATTGATTCTTTACGTGCCAATTTGTCATTTAAGTAACATTATCTAGTTGTCAAAAATTGCATGTCTAATGTATATATTAGGCCTTTTAGAACTAATTGAAACGTAATCGACCTGGGTGTTATACTTATGGATGGTGACCTTTAGTGGTGACCCTTAATATATATCTGTACGTTTAATCGCTTTATTAAATTATTTCGGTCAATTTTAGGCCGTATAGCACAAGATTGACTAACAATATTCTCTTTCATTGAATTAAATTGATCCCAACTAATTTCATAATTCACTGATCACAATACAATTTTTTATAAAAACTTTGTTCATCTTATAATTACGTAATGGAAAATGATACAAAAATTTAGTGCATGAGGGTGAACAAGTTTTTTTCTCAATGTCACTTAATTCAAAGCATTGAAAGTTGTGTCACTGCAATCAAAATATTGTAATTTTCAATGGATGCATTTCACTCAGACAAATCTTTCATCGTAATTTCCCGTTTTATATGTACAATTTACACTGCCGCACAATAAAACATTACACTGCCGCACAAACAAATTATATGCGGAATACCAATTAAAATAAAACTTTAATTTATGCCATTATGCAAATTTATAGATAAACGTATGTGACTAACTGTACTTACTATCATAAAATATAAATTTATTAATATCACAAAAACAAGTACATAACTTATTAAATCACTTTCAATTGCAGCAGTTAAATAAAATAAAAACAGTACAACATAAAAAAATATGCAATAACTGTTATTCAATTCACCTTAACCATCATCATACCGTAACCTTGTTCCTCGACTATACATACGTATGTATCGTTTATACAAACATAAAAAATTGGCGTTACCAAAAAAAATAAAAAAATTATAACAATTACCCAACTATTCTGTACACAATGAAATGTCCCGCCGATGAGATTATAATATTTTAAATCTCCCTTCTCATCACGTTTTTAATTTCTTTTTATTGTATTTAACAATATAATATGTTATAAAATTGTTCACACGACTAATACATATACGTAACGATATGAACGTGTTTAGTAGGTACTTATATTAATATTGAATGATACAATTTGATTGATTATTAATTATAATTAAATTATATATATATACACACACACACAATATAATATTTATTGTTATGTATAATAAAAAAATGAGAAAAAAATGTATACACACATTTTGTGTAGTGTGCGTAAAAATTACACATTTTTTTTGTTATTATATAAAAACAAAAAAAATTCGGCACATTTTTTTGTTTTATATATACTTTCTGTTTGTTGGTGATTGAAAGTGAAATTGTTTGCAAAAAAATTTAATTTTTGCTTCGTTTTTTTTTTGTGTGCACTGGTATTAGTAGTGTCACAGTCATGGTCATTTCGTATTACGGTTTTTGAATTTGTGTACATTTTTTCGTTTTTTGGGTTAGGTAAGATAATTTGATATTTTTCTTGTATATCTCTATGATTGGAAATTATAATCATTTTTTGTTTCTGTTTTTTTTTATATAACCTCCGATCAATTTTATATTTAGACGCATTTTGGTGCAAATGTATATAATTTCGAAGTGGTTTATAATTAAATTCGAAGATAACATGGCGAATACGAATATAATATTTCAGTTGAAGTGGTTTTAGGGCGTCATATTAAATTATGAGATAAGAAGTTTTTTATTTTTCGGGATCAGTAGATTGCAGATAAACGGTAATATTATATTGAATTTCCTTAAAGGAGTTTTATAGGTAATATGAACACTTGATCCACTAATGAGGTAACAGGGCAGTTTAAAATTAATATGGCTGCAATCGGTAGATGTTAATGATTCTAGGAAAAATAATCGTGTAAAAATATATTTTAATTTTATTTTAAAACTGTTTAATGCGTAAAAGATGCATTTACTTTTTTTTAATTACAAATCTGGTCACTGTACTATTTGTCACCAATGGTGTTTTTCTCTTTCCTACATTCGGCAAACCATATGTTTACGACACATATTTACGGTATTTTCTATTGTCTCTGAAGAATATACGAACTTGTTAGAATATAAGTTTTACAGTATTCCAATATTTTCTTGTGTTGCTTTTCTACTTTCAAATAAATGTCATATAGATATTTATTATAGTTTTTAATACAGCTGTTCACCGACCAAAATTTTCCTATAATCAAACCGAAAATTGTTTAGAAAGAAGTGTTACAGTTAGGAATAGGTAGGAAACCATATCCCGCATTTAATATATCTTTCAGGAGATCTAACGTTAAGGGCTGCCAGATTCTTAAAGTATGGACAAAATCATGTTAGGGCCATACCTTACCATACTAAATAATATTAAAAAGTTCTGCTAACTTTTAAGAAACATATTTATAACAATTAAAATTTATAAAACTGTTGGTAACAATTTATTGGGTATATAAATGTAAATCCACAATCCATTCACGGAAATCCATTCCGTAAAAAGTTAATCTTTACGAATCTTAAATGCACAATTTACTATCATACACCTAAGTCTGGCTCACCTTAAGTTGTAAGCGAAAAAAACCGTCCTTGTGTAGTTAATAATATTTAAGATTAAGATCTGGACACAGATCGTCAGAGACAATTCTGTAAAAAATTGATACTGTGTCAATATCACTAAACTAAATAAATTGTTACCAAAGAGTGATAATTGCCAACATGATTATCTCAGAATTACTTCTGTGAGATCATTTTGCTGGTTGCATTATCATCGCTCTTCTTGCTGATGCAATCGAACAGCCCAATACATGGATTTCTCTTCTGCATCGTAAAAGGCTGTTGGTTCTGATGGAATTTATACTGCCGAATTTCAGCATGGTTATAATAATGGGTTGGAGAAAAAGAAATCAATTATTTTTTCGCTAGATGGCTTTAGTGACGTATATCTCGGGATGTATTTGTCGCAGTAGGCCATATTTATACTCGTTGGAAAAAGGGATTCATGTACAGAAAAAATTATTTTGTTAGTTTTGATTGATCGGGTTAGTTGTGACTAATAGCGCGTCAAGATGGAGGTAAACAAAGAAAAAAATCGCTATATTTTACAATTTTGCTTCGATAAAGGCGAAAACGCAAATCAGGCTGCTGAAATAGTGAATGGTGTCTATGGTCCCGATACTATCCCAGCCAATCACACGCAATTTTAGTTTCGTCCGTTCCGGTAATTTCGATATCAAAGATGCACCACGCACTGGAAGGCCTATTGTCGAAAATTTCCATAAAATCCCTGAAATTATCGAAGTAGACCGGTATGCGAGCTGTCGTAGCATCACCTAGGACCTGAAGATCGACCACAAAACCGTTGTAAACCATTTGCATAAAGCTGGCTCCTAAACGAACCTCGATGTTTGAGTGCCGCACGAGTTGACGCAAAAAAACTTGATGGACCATGTTTCCGTCTGCGAATCATTGGCCAAACGGAACGAAATCGACCCAGTTCTAAATCGGATAGTGACTGGCGATGAGAAATGGATCACATACGACAATGTCAAGCGGAAACAATCATGGTTGAAGGCCAGTGAGGCAGCCCAAACGTTATCCAAACCAGGATTAACGGTCATGAAGGGTTTGCTGTATGTTTGGTGGGATTGGATGAGAACCATTTACTATGAGCTGCTGCCCAATGGCCAAACGCTCAATTTGGACCACTATTGCCAGCAATTGAACCGACTGAAGGCAGCAATCGACCAGACGAGCGAGCCAATAGGAGTGGCGTTGTGTTTCATCAGGCAACGCCAGGCCTCACACGTCCATAATAAGCCGCTATTATGCATCCACCTTATACTCCGAACCTGGTACCAAGCGATTATCATCTCTTTTTGTCCACGGTAAACGCTCTTGGTGGTGTAAAAATGGCCTGAAGAGAGGCTTGTGAAAACTGGCTTTATCGGTTTTTGGCTAATAGGGACAAGTCGTTTTGGAAAAGCGGAATAATAAAATTGCCATCTAAATGGCAACGAATTATCGTAAAAACGGCACATATTTGAGCCAAAACGAATGATTGTAGCCATGTTAAATAAAGCCCCGAAATAAACGTAAACATAATGGATTTATTTTTCCCCAACCTTGTATTTTAAAAGACCAAATGTGCATTGATCAAAAGATTCAACATCGTCATTCACAACAATATTGGGAATTCTATGTATAAATCGAGAGTTGTTGAGTTTAAGCTGCAACACATAAGGTTGTCAACATGGAGATATACTGTTACTCTTAGTTATCGAGGAACTTCTATTTGGTATACAAATAAGTCTCCGCCGTTCGACAAAAGATGGTGCCACCAGTAAGCTATATAGTTAAAATTTCCTGATGTAAAACGTCATATTCTAAGGTTGAATATCTTTCAACAACATAGCCTTAGAATATTAGCGATTTTGTATCAATATCATATTTTTTTCTTGTGAAAATGTCAAATTTTGAGCCGAATAAGCGTCATTTGCGGAAACTTTTGATTTACTTCTTTAATTTGAAGAAATTTGCAGCTGAGGCGAGTCGATTGCTTGTAGAAGCATATGGTGAA
The DNA here is from genome assembly GCA_963691935.1 of Nephrotoma guestfalica. NCBI lineage: Eukaryota > Metazoa > Arthropoda > Insecta > Diptera > Tipulidae > Nephrotoma > Nephrotoma guestfalica. Next base: position 260,348,868 of record OY829914.1, read on the forward strand.
GCTGCCTTAAGTGAGGAAAGTTGTTGGGAGTGATTTCAAAAGTTTAAAAACTGAATTTGATGTTGAAGTGTATGAAGACGCGGAATTTGAAGCATTATTGGATGAAGATTCGAGTACATCGTTTAAAATCATTGGGAATGATTGGGAAAACAAGGAAATTGTGTTCCATATCAACTGAAGTCCGAGAGATGTTGAACGCCGATTTGTTTCATGTTTTCATGCTGCGAAAGGGTCTCATGCTGTGTATTTGGTGGGGCCAGCTTGGTGTCGTGTTCATCAGTTGCTAAATCCGAACGAAACCATTACTAGGGCTATCTACCGAACACGATTCCTGTCTGCGCAGCACTTCACTTCATATGAAGATACGAAATATTGTGTTGATTCATAGATAGCCTTAAAATACGAAACGTTCTTCCGACGTGATATTCGTATGCTGCCAGAAAGATGGGAACAAGTAGTGGCTTCTTTCACAATAAATACCCAATTTTTGATGAAAACAACAGAGACTTATTTGTATACCCAATAGTTCAGTTTCAGCAGTTCGGGTTTATCGCTTAGGGTTACGATGATCTTATGGTAACTTTATCAGACACACACTTAAACGTCATAATCCGAGGTAATGCAAAACGCTCTTTCACTGACTTTGTTCGACGTCTGTTTGTTCTGACGTTGTTTTTTTTTACTAATCTTTTTTCTACCTCGGAGGAGAGGATTTACATATTACAGTGCCGTGGAGCGTGGAATGATTTCGGTCCACTTATGAGGCATCGGCTAATTCTCGAGAGTTCAAATTGCGATGAATATGAGTCACTTGTTTTCTATTCAGATGGCTCGCGACTGAGCTTCAGTGGTCTGGTGTCGAAATTTACTGTTCCATGTTCCACAACCTTAGATCGTCGGGTAATCCGGGTTAATGCATTAAGCTGAGATCACATTATTTTATCATGTGCACTGATTGAATGTGCTGAATTTATTTTTAACCTTTTAGCCGACTTGAGACTTATCAGGAAATGTAAACATCTATCAATCTTTTGTCAGAAGAATAGCAACACGGTTATATGGGGCCCAGTAATCGACCAATCCACTGTAATCAACCATTCACAGACAATGAAAGGAATGTGATGGCCAATTTTCTGGCCAAACCTGGTTCACTACTAAAACTAATTGGTTCTGTTGGTGGGAATCTGGTTCCGTTAACATATAACTGTGGTAAGACGCAATAAATAATTTATATTCAGGCGAGATATGGCAAAAGTGGCTTGCGTCTTAACTCATTTTAGCCAAATACGCGTTTGCTCGAAAAAAGAATCGTCTACGGATCTTTGTGGCGATTCTAATAGGTCGCTTCAAACAAAGTCTTTACCGTATGATACTGGCCTTGGACGCTTGTGTAGAGTTACTTGGAAGAGATTGATGATAGTTTTCATTGGATGTGTACTATTCTGCAGTTGCCACGATAAGATCGCTGTTCTTTAATTCTTACTATATTGCAAATAATCAATTGCTTTCCATTCTTTTTTTCCATTTATCGTCCATGTTTTTTAATTTTGAGATCGTTCCATTTTAATGAAACTACAAAAAGTTTCATGGAGTTATTTTTGAGTTCAAGTCCTCCTATGATTTCAATATGTTGAGTGTTATAGAATGTCCACGTTGTTATGAAGATGATAGGTAGTTTCATCAATGTTAAAATTCTGAGAGAGCTTCATTTCCAAGAACACGTTGCGTGTGTTCCAAGTTCTGTAATCTTCGAAAAATATCTTATAGTCTCTGGACTGTGGGATTGACATAATTGTATGTTCCAATTATCCTGTTTGCAGTACTTGTATATCGCGTAAAGCAATAATTCTGGAATTTTATATCGAGTGGTATCGATGTACCGACTATGGAAGATTGGCATTTGTATTTTTGCTATTTTTCATCTGACGCAACTACTATAATAATTTGCACACAATTTTTCGTTATCTGCCAGTTATTACTTTTTGCTTCATCAGGTTTTATGAGGAAATCCTAATTACATTCAATGCACAAATTTCAGATAAAACTTCGTTGTGCTTTTGTGCAATTAATTTTAAGTGAATTTCAACATTTACTGTGGGTTTATACATGCGGAAATAAAAATCGATGCACTCGCTTCCGCACTCTAAACCAATCAAATTTCGTGATATACTTTATGCCCCGCCTACTAGTTCCATACTCGAGTTGAAATATTTTTAACTTTGTTGTTGTATTAATACTTTAAGTACGATTCTGCAGAATTTTTTCCTCAATCGCTTCCGCAAGTATAAACGCACAGTTAGAGAATTTTACCAATCATTTATAGATCACATTAATTCGCTTGGTCGATATACGTGTCTTTCTTCATAAAACCATGGGTAGGTACAAACAGTTTTTTGATAGTTTTAATTTTAATTAACTAATTTTTAAGTTAATTCAGTTATTTAGTAAGATAAAATGGAATTTGTTTAAGCTATCGAAGACCCAACCAAATTTTAAAGAATGCTAGGCAGAAAAAGAGTATTGACTTTAAATTGATATGTGTCTGTGGGCCGTCTACCTAGTGAGGTTCTCGAATGCTATTCAGATTTTTTTGTTTCCTTTAAAGTAATTTGTTACATACTTTCGTGTGGTTCACGAAACAGTGGATTAATTGCACTCTAAAAATAAAAATTATACTTGTTGAAATTTTCATCGCTCATGTTGTCGTTTCCTCTTCCCTTCGCCTAGTTACAAAATTGATTTCGATTACTAATAGATCAAGGAGCATATGCATTGAAATGATTTTATCTTCAAACGATAGAATAGTCCTGCTCTTTCAAAGTGTGGGTGCTCAGGATATCGTTCAACGTATATTGTAATAAACTCACTATAAATTTTCACTTATGTTGTTTATGTTCACATCAAATTAATAATTTAATCAAAACTCACTTGATGCGATTTATTCTAACAAACGGAACAACGTAAAACTTACAATAAATTCGTTTGTTCTAATGAATATTAATTTCTGGCCATGCTTTAGTAGGCATTTACTACATTGTACAAAAAATTGTAAGCATTTAATTTTATAATAACAACATTTTGAAAATTCTGATTGTGATGGGAGGATCGTGAGTAAGATAACCATTATGCTTCAAATATTATGTTTACATATAACAAATATCATGTTTACATATAAAATAAATTACTGACCATTGACTTAGCGAATTATTGTAAATTCGCTAAATATTTGTTAAGCCTAACGAAATGAATATTTGTTTGATAATAGAAAAACTAGTTGACCAATTTGGGTTTAGTACCGCTAATTAAATTTAATAATTGGAAGTGTTAGTACCTTACCATAATTCGTTATTCAAACACAAAATGAACCCTACAAACAAAAACAAAATCAACAACGATAATAAAAGATCGTTAGTTTTCCCAATTTTGCTGATATACCTTATTGCTAATAACAACCTATAAGATAAGTCGCTATAAGATCGTATACTTTCTATTAAAATTAAGAATATGCTCGTACATTTTCCGTGCTATTTGTATAATGGATTTTAAATATCTATATCAAATTTTGACATTTTAAATAAACGACTAATGAGAGAACTTCGACTGTTTTAACTTGTGTATATTACACACGTTTATTTTTATTAAGCCGTTCTAAGATTTATTTCTAACGTAAATAGCGTGCGCGCGAGATCAAAAGTTAATCACCTGTAAATCTGCTATTATTGTAAAAAAATATATCTAAAAATAAAATAAAAATATTTTGGCTATTCGCCAAACACCAAATTTTTTTAATGACCCATTTTAATATTTTTTTTTTTTGTATTTGTGTGTGAATATGTACATAAAATAAAAAGTGCAAAATCGAATTGAAATCAATCTTGACTCGCGCGCAATTTATGTTATATAGACTGTATGTTTTCACTAGTGTTACACCCCCAAAAATATTATATTTGTGTATAGAGAGCGCGCGCGACTAAATGTCTGCATAAAAATTATTTTGGACGTTTTATAAATATGTATGTGTGTGTGTATGTGAAACAAAAATACATACAATGTTATAATTACGTAGTCGTTTGAATAAAAAAAAAATTATACTTTTTTCTTGTATTTTATGCAAAATGTGTGGGAAGAATTTTAAATTGTACACAAAATAAATAAAATTCTGGCCGATTGACAACCACTTTTCTTGTATACGCGCATTCCATTGAATAAAAAAAAAGTTTTTTCTTTCTCAAATAAAATATATAAACGTGATTAATGACTACAATAAAAATGTTGTATCTTATTATTATTATTAATATTGTGACAAAGGATGAATAAAAGTTGTGTACATGTTGTACGGTTTTTTGTTGCAACCCAGTGTACGTACGTAATAAGTACCAAAAAAAACCTATAAAATTTATAGAGTTTAATTAGGCGCTCTGTTTTATTTTATACTTAAAATAAACTTCTAACATAGTCGTATATACATTTATATATCATCCCGATCTCTCTCTTTGCACACTGTTTTAAGTATTTTAAAAACCCTCACACATTTTAAGGTATTTTCATGACTCCGCATCTCTTCCCTATATAATATATAATACCCAACACACACATAGCACTGTGCACGAAGAAGACCAAAAACAAAATTTACTAAACTACACCAAAAAAAGAAAAGAATCCCAACTAGACAAACTGGTTTGGTTGGGTTATGTTTTTTCTTTTACCCTCTTTCACTCTATACTCTACATCATCCTATATCTTTTCTCTTGTTATATATTTTTTTATTCCATTATTATTATTATTTTTATTATTACAATTTGAAAATGTGCGTAAATTTTATATAAAAGTGTTTGTATTATTAATGATGTACGTTTCGTGTACGTAAGTAGTGTACATCGTGAAAAAAGGAATTCTATTTTATTTTAAACGTACTAATTTTATTAATAAACGAATTGATGTCTTTGACCAGAAGGATGATTATATATGTGTGTGTGTGTATAACCTACACACGATATATTGTTTGGGAAAATAAATCTGCACTCATACAAACATCAAAAATGTTTTTTTTTATCGAGTGGCGTACGTGATTTTAGTATACATACTCGGTATATTTAAGGGAGGTAGGATATAAAATGTAGATTATGCGCTCCACGCTTGGTCGTTTTTCAAAGCATTTTGTACCTCACAATCCTTGACTTTAATAGCCTTTGCTCGTAGTGATCCATTGTCATTTCAATGAGCAAGTTTTTTTTGTTGTATTTATGAAGAAAGTGTTAATTTTTGGAGTATGGTGTGTAGATTAAAAATTAACATACCGTATACAACAAACACTATACGCCGCTTTATCGAAAAATTTTCTTATTTAACTTCTTTATAAATCTTCATTACATTTCTTCTTATATAATTGTTGTGTACTTGCCCTAAGATATATTCGTAACGTTTATACCAAATTCAGTCACATAATAGGATTTTTATCATTTTTTTATATTTCGCTAGAAAATTGAAAAAAAAAACTCAAATACCGTATAAAAGAAGACTTGGGTATAAGAAAACGACTAAACGAATCGTCTTTTACCACTATACATTAGTTTTCTTGACTACACATCACTTCCTTTCCCCCACGTACTACATTATTTCACCTTCTAGGCCTTAGTTTTTTTTACATATACACATTTTCTACTTCTCGACGTTGTTGTTATTAGAATGAACGAACGAACGAACATCAGAGTTGTGAAATGAAAAATCGATTTGACATTTTAATGAAAAGACAAATACACAAATAAATTGTTAGTTGCTTGTTTAACTGTACTTTCAATACATACGATACACCTAACCATATAGGTAGATAGACAATATATGTTATTTATTTGGTTGGGATGATGATAAGACAAACGATGTAATTGTTTTAAGAAATTTTGATGATGGCGGATTTTCCATATAAAATTTGGTGATTATTTATGAATGAAACATAATGTTGGCATTTTTTTTCAAATTTACGGTTATACACTCACCAAAAATAGTGATTCAATATTTTTTATAGTATTTTATCGCGGTTTTAAGCGGTCTTGATATGGAGGTTATAACATGTTCCTATTCTTATATGGTCTTGGGGTTTATGATTATCATTACATTTAATTTTTACACCTCTTCGAGGTTTATGATCTCTTCTGTGGTAAAATATTGGTTTATGGGCATGCTTAATTTTATAAAATGTCTCATAAATTTCTTAATTTTTCGGTTAAGCATCTCATTTACAAGATGGGGTTCACAAAAATTGTCATGAGCAGTTGAGCTGCTCATTAATTAGCAGGGCTCGAAGTAAGTAGTAACCCTTGCTCAAAATAGATCGGAAGTTATGTTAGAGGACAGAATTGTTTGTGTCTCTTAGGTATGAGAGAAAACAACAAATAAAAAGTTCCCAAATTTTAGGCCTAAAATTCTATTAAAAAATATGCAGGTGAAGTTACAGCTACTTTAGAAATATTTCGAATTAACAAAATTTCGGTTGAAATACGTCCAGAAAACCGAAAAATAAAATTAAAACCAATAAACTTATTTGTAAGTTGGCCTGAATGGGCTTAAATTTTACTCCGTTATTTTCAAACAATTTGAAATCAAATTGTAAAGAAATTTAAGTACGATTTAGACTTTTTTCAAATCTTTTTTGGACGTAATTTTTATTTTTAAATAGTCATCGGATATTTAAAGTTGCACGTATTGTGCTGAAATTCAGAAAACGCCTATAAAATAAAATTAGTCAAATGTAATCTCCAAATTGCAGTATCTGTTTTAATTCTGGTAAATCAAGACGATTTTATTGGCTAAGAAATATTTGTTAAGTAAGTTTTGGATATCGTAGGTTTTCCAACCATTACCAAAAGCAGGGGAGAGGTATATTTTTCAGCCTCGTAAATCGAATCGATTTTATTGGTTTGAGAGTTTTTAAGTTAGATAAATTTTGGATAATGTAATGTTTGTCGGAATATTCCACTATTTGGAAATCGAAGTCTTAGACATACAAGCAAATGAGTCAAAAGCCATTTCCAAAAAAAGGGGACAAGTATCTTTTTCATTCTCGTAAATCAAATCGATTTTATTTGTTTAAGAGTCTTATAGTTTGGATAAATTCTAGATAACTAGAGTTTGTCGGAACATTCGACTACGTGAAGCCACATCTTCGGTTAACGCAAAGAAATGAGTCAAGCAAGAGTCATTTCCGACTAGAGGGGAGAGATATCGTGTTTCGTTCTCGAAAATCCAATCATTTGTATTGGTTTAAATAGTTGTAAGTTTAAACAAATTCTGGATTATTAAATTGAGTTTGTCAGAATATTTCGCTATGTGAAAATGTGAGCTTTAGGTTCACTGTAGCAAATGGACCAAGGGTCATTTCCAAAACGAGGGGAGAGGTATTCTTTGACGTTCGCGTAAATCAAATCGATTTTATTGGTTTGAGCTGTTTTTGATTAAATAAATTCTGGATAGCGTAGAGTTTGTCGGAAATGTTCGCTATATGGAAATATTACGCATTGGTTGACACAATCAAATGATTGTTAAAAAAGTAATTTCGCTAAAATATTTATTTATATATTTCTTTATAGACATTTACAGGCACTCGAGTCACACATATTATTTGGAACATTAGAGCTCATTTATAATAGATGTGTGGACCACAGGAACCAAATATATTTGCCATTTCGCTTCTTTAATAATTTATATCTTCTTGGTTTTTTGCTTCTCAATCGATTGAACTATTACTTACCAAATTTCATCTTTCAAACAGAAATTTTATCTTGCAACCAGGCAAGTTAAAGAAATAAAATTAATGGTTTATAAAATAATTTTATAAAATTTAAATTTAGAGTAAACTAAAAAGCAAGTCCGATTGAAAGTCAAATGTAACTCTTTAATGAGTTAAAAGCCATTTACAAAAAGAGGGGACAGGTATCCTTTTTCGTTCTTGTAATTCTAATCGATTTCATTGGTTTGAGTAGTTTAAGGTTAGATTAATTGTGGATATCGTAAAGTTTGTTCGAATGTTAGCCGTAGGTTGATACAATCAAAGAGTCAAGAGCAATCAAATCGATTTTATTTAGATAAATTCTGAATATCGTAGAGTTTGTCGGAAAATTTCACAATGTGCAAATGTTAGCTTTAGTTTAACACAATCAAATTAGCCAAGATCCATTTCCATAAGGAGGAGATAGGTATCATTTTTCGTTCTCGCAATTCTCCGTGTTAATAGTTTTAGTTTAGATAAATTCTGTATATCAGAGAGTTTGTCGGAAAATTCAATTATGTATGTGCAACTGTTAGCTTTAGGTGAGCCAGAAGCCATTTGAGGAGAGTAATGGTGAAATGTTTCGTTATCGTAAATCTAATCGGTTTTATTGGTTTGAGTAGTATTAATTTAGATAAATTCTGGATATCGTTATTTAGATAAACTCTGAATATACTACTCAAACCAATCGATTAGATTTGTGCGAACGAAAAATGATGCATATCTCCTCCATATGGAAATGGCTCTTGCTTTATTTGATTAGGTCAACCTAAAGTTAACATTTGCACATAGTGGAACTTTCCGACAAACTACAATAGCCATAATTTATCGTAACTAAAATACCTAAACCAACAATTTTGAGTTACGAGAGCGAAAAATAATATCAATACTTTCCGTTTAGAAAGAGTGCTTGACCGCTATCCTAAGGCTATCATTTCAACGTAGTGGGATTTTCCGGTAGACTATAACAATGAAATCCACTAAAGCAACTCAGCTCCTATTCTTAGTCATACTTTGTATTCTTATAAGAATTCACACTTATGACATATAACAATTTGGTTTAATTGGACTTTTGTTTACTTTTCATGTATTCATTTTTAGTTCCTTTTTTTAAATTTAAATATCTATATAGTAAATAATGTTTAGTATAAATGAAGTTATTGTGATAGTTATAGTTTTAAATGAATTTATTGAACTCAATTAAATGACTTAATGTGTTTTATTTTGTTTTCTCAAGATTATTTCTTACTCTTTCTATTGCTACCGGTTTTGCAAAATAAAAAAGTATGGTGTCTATTTTCGTAATATAATTATTTCGCCAAAAATTTTGGTTTTAGTGGGACAAGCTTCACAACCGTAAATTTAGGCCAAAATACCAAATTATTTAAAATACCAATCAATACTACAACAAAGCTTAACAAATAATTAGAACCAAAATACTAGATCTAAATAGTTTTGGCTCCAAATTACTTGTTCCTGTGTATCTTTCTGTAAAAATAAACATGCCTAAAATTCAAACATCTTGGTGCGGTTTAAGAAAGGTATAATGATATACATTAAAGTACTACGTATCATCTGTAACATTGTAACGTTTTTTACTTTAAAAGTAATAATGAAAATAAATTTTCTTTAAATTTCATTTTGCTTTTGTCACTTGAGAGGGCGATCTCAGTGGGTGTAGGGTACAATTTTTGAATAAGGTGCAAATTTAATCGCTAGGGTAGATTAGGTTTCAGTGGTAGCTATCGCACACTTAGGCCAATTTTGGCCCATTGTGTTGCCACAGGATCCGACATCATTAAACTCCCTTTAAAACCATCTAGTGCTATTCACATAGCGAAAAAGATCTCGCACGTTACAGCTTTGGATATCAGAGAGGCTGTCCATAGTGATTTGCCCCAGTGATCATTTTGTATGTCAGCTAGCGCAGAGCATGAGCATAGGAATACGCCGCAATGACGATTAAATTTTTGTTTATTGTGTCTGATTAATGTGACCAAGATTATTGGTCGTTAATTTATTTAATATGAGGGTTGTTTAGGAGCAGGACTAAAGAAAATTAAGAAATTAATTTATTTATTTTACACGAACAGTATAAGTAATGCAAAAGTAAATTAATTTATACAACATTTTATTAGTCAAATTTATCAAAAAAAACAAACCAGTTTAGACACAATATTTGAGCATTTAATTACCACAGTCTTAAGTATTGTTTCTGTGCGAGTCACGAATAATTCTAAAACATTATGTAATTCCCCGCTTTTTACAAATTATTGCAATATACTTTGTTATCATTAAATTATCAAAAGTAACTTATTATCGACCCATTACAATTTATTATATGATTATACGTACATAATTTTCAACCAAACCCTAATTACACTGAGATAACAGTAAAAATATATAAATATTTTAAAGTTAGACTTTCCGCCCTCAAATTTCCAATAATATTAACATAAATTTAAAGAGCGCGGCAACTACGACATTTCCTCGTTTCATAATACTAATACAACAACACGTAATGAAAAATCTAAAACGCGAATCGTATACACAAAATTTATCAACGAGGTCAACTTTGTGTGCTGGAGAATCTACTTTGCACATATAAAATGCAATATTTTAAACCACTAGCGTGAGGTATACTAACTAACCACGTTATATAAATAAAACTAAACCGTCTTATAAACAGCTAATTTTCTTATACTTATGTATATATATATATAGTACATGTATATACAATTTTTTTGTATTTAATTTGGCCTTCGACAGCGAACAGAGCACAAAATAGCAATAAAATTGCAATTATATATTGCATTTTGCTGTATTGTTGTTGTTATTGCACCATCTATCTATCTATCTATATCTTCTAACCTCATTTAATTTTTGTATCTAGTTAATGTTGTAACATTAATGTTGTTGGTGTCTTTTTGTGATTAAATAACCATCAACATAATATTATAGTACTGAATGCAACCTTTTGGGTTGCAAACAGCAGCAAAAAATTAAATGCAACAAAATTAGTCTGCATGCATGTGACTCAGCACTCTGCGCGAGTGATGGCGGCGGCAGTGATCACACACAATGAACGATTAATCATTTTATTGCATGGCCTCGAATTATTTTTATTTCGCGTATTTTTTTTTTCGTTAATCAAACGGAATTAACAAATCATTTTAATTTTAATTAGTAACTGCAGTTTGTGTTACGTGTGGTGTCCCCACCAGGGTTAAAATGAAAATCTATTTTCTGGTTTTGCGATGTGTTTGCGGATTATGTAAACAAAACGAAAATAATAATAAATGTAAGATAGGTAGTGTATTTCGTTATAACTGCAGCAATATTTATCTCGGGGTACAAGTTAATTTATATATATATATATATATATATATATATATATATATATATATATATATATATATATATATATATATATATATATATATATATATATATATATATATATATATATATATATATATATATATTTATATATGTGAACATGTTCAAAAGAAATAACCGACATTTTAAAATAGAAAAAATTTACAATACAATTTCTTATTTTCTAATACATAAAATAACAAACAGCATTCATTGTACAAAAAAAATTGCAAGAGTTCGATTTACCAACAGTCGCCATTCACATTTTTTATTTTTGCGCTTATAAACTAGTATTGACTTGTCTAAACATGTACGATACATTGTAAATGTATAAATGTACAGTTGGTAAGATATTCTTACATGTTACATCAAAGTATCAAAAGTGTACGCTACACTGCACTACACTTTTTTCGCACATTATTATCTGCAATTCATTATCGCGCGCGAGATTTGCGTTTCATTGTTCGTGGGAAAAAAATTAAAAATTCTGTATGCTAATTTTATTTTTGTGTAAATGATATTTTACTATACGCTATGTGTTGTATAATACGATAGAGCAGCACAAAAAAATGGTTAATCGCGCGCAATATGACTAATGTGTATTAAACTCGAATTTTATCTAAATAAAACATACATATACGCGAAATAAGCAGCAAATGAATTTAATCAACGCGAAAGTTTACGCGTCAATGCTGATGTTTTACTCGGTATCTCGATAAGTAATTTTTTTTTAGATTCCGATTATTATGGAATATGTTTTTTTTTGTAATTTATAGTTTAAATATAGCCTAGACACGCGAATTGATTAAGGTATAGTGGGAGGAAAATTATTCGTTTTACAGTTACAAGTCAGTAGATAAAATACGGCTAACTCCGACTATCTAATGTTTATGGTGAAGTTTCCAACTCAATTCAGTTTAGAAGTTTAGTTCATCATTCTTAAGCATAGCACCAACCAATTTTAAATTTAAATAAACCTCATCACTGACACCGTGTATTGAAAATCAATCAAATAGGTTTCGACTGTTAATAATAAGAATTCAGGTAATTTTTCTGACCCCTCGAACCAGTGTGGGTAACTGCAGCAGAGAAACTATCGAATTTAAAATGATACTTTGCATACCGATAAAGCCCAATTTATCCTAATTACAGAAATAAATTAGTGCTGGTCCAGAAGCCGAAACAATTTCACATTTCACCAAAAAGACGATAATAAAACCTGATTTATAAGTAAAACCAGAAATTATTTGAACACTAACATTTTCGAAATGCGGCTAAACTAAGGAAATTTGTGCATATCATTAAAATATAATTTTCTATTCATAAATTAAAAAAAAACAAATAAACCCCTAAAAGATACTATATTAGAAACAAAACAGATCCAAATAGCAAATTTAGTAATAAAAATATTCTAGAAACCAAAGATCTAGCCACTTTTGTGACAAGATTCTGATCGCGATCGTGTAACACATAACGTATAACGAATTTGATAGTAAATGCACATTTTTTAATTTTGTGTGTAGTGTTAGTGGCATCGTCAAACTTCGGCATAAACTCAGCAATACTGCTGCATTGAATAAGAATTGTCAGTTTGTCGTAATTACGATATCACAATGTAATTTTGAAGTGACTTCGGTATGTTTGTTTTTCGTTAAAGTTAGTTGCATTTAATTTACGAACACAAAGCATTTTCGTATTCTCGGTTGAAAACAAAAAAATATTATGTTTCTGCAGATATCATAATTTCGTAAATGTTCATTTTTAACGAAAGAATTTACCACTACATAGAAATTTTAATTAAGCAGTTTTATCGAATTTGCGTGATACGTGCGTGACGCGACCATAATCCCTTTTCTCATTCCATATCCCTATAAGCATAGAGTAAGTAATGTTATAAATGGTAACGAAACAGAGGAAAAATTTTCATCAAAAATGCGAGGGTTACGCAATTTAAATGGGTTAATCAGTATACTTACACAACAATTTTTTATTTTATTTGAATCGAATATTGTCATATTTGCGACTATTGACAGAAAACGATAACAATTACGGTAAATAACGATGCGCAAGTGTATTGTTTAACCCATTTAAATTGCATAAGCCATGCTCACTTTATAACATTAAATACTCTTTGCTAGAAGCTATGTTCATTTCCATTTGTGCTAATCCAGTTGACGCAGTTGCATCGAACAAAAGATACTGTTGGATGAAAAACTTAAACAAATAACGACCTTAAACAAATTAAACTAGTCAAACAAATAAAGTTCTTTAATTCATCTCATTTATAAAAAAAAACACCCACACCCGTTCGGAAGTGATATATGGCTTAATTAATAGTGGCATATACGAGTAACTATAACAATTCGTGTGATTTTTACTACCGCTTCAATTTCTATCATAAAACACATTGCCATCCCTCTCTTTGGAAGTGACATGATTTAATTGATCGCTAATACATTTGATTAGTTGTACCACATCGCGGGGTCTTAGACCAATTTCTGACATTTTTGTTATGCTCAAGCCGTAAAACGACAAACAGAGAACACTCTCCCCTCCGTTCGGAAGTGACATATAGCTTAATTGATCGCTAATACACCTTGAGACTTTTGTTATCGCTTAATCCCAAACACGATTCAAATAAGAAAAGTTAAATTTCTCTTACAATAAAAATACCCCAATCCCTTCATTCGGAAGTGGATATGGCTGAATTGATCACTAATACACTCGATTATTTCTTGTATCAGGATCTTAGCATAATTGCTGAAATTTTAGTTATTGTCCAAGCCGTAAAGCGACCGAATTACCTCTCCGTTCATTAGTAGATATGATTTAATTGATCGCTAATACATTCGATTATTTCTTCTACATAACCGCCTCTTAGAACAATTTCTGAGATGATGATCATTCAATTTTTATTCTAATTTTGACTTACGAGTACATTATTTAACAAATACATGTATTTAGTTTGAGATAATTCCCAAATAGTTATCTTAATCTTAATGATTTGTCTCAACAAATTTCATATTTTAACAGTGTAACAAAAAGTTAGAATTCAAATTGGAGTTATTATATTTGAGTGTTTTTTGTTCACTACGGTTGTATATTTGTGAAAATATTTGAGTGGTTTCCTTTTGTTTGTATACATTTTTGTGTTAATTGACATTAATTGTACGCTTGAATTTCACAGGATTGGAGTTGTTTTGCTTGTAATTCTCTGAGTTATATTATAATAATAAGTGGGTTTTAGGAGTTGTGTTTAAATGAACTTTTGGGGTCGTGGATAACAGCAAATAACGAAGACATTTTTAGCTGGAATCTATGTGCCCTTACAGATATTGATACAAGATTCATTGCTTTTTTAAAATTTGCTCTCTTTTATTTAAATACTAAATTAAAAATGAATTTTGGAGACTATTGAGAAATAAAAGATGGTCTATTTGACTCAAAGAGCATTAACGTATTACACATTCATGAAGGCATCTTAGAACAATCCATGATATTCATGCTATTGGTCGGATTGTAAAACACTCAAACTAGTTAAGTAGCGTACGTATGGCCATCCCATTAAAAAAATTAAAAATTGAATATTTGGGCCTATGGCATGACGTTGTTATATTCATTATTTATATTGGTCTATGTAAATACAAAATACTCAAACTAGGTTCCTAAGGTTCGTCGCTTATTTGGGAATTTGAATTAGTAAAAATAACGTAACACTGCATCGGAAAATATTTTCTAATTTATACAAACTAGGTTCTGAGATTAAAATTTTTCAGGTTTAGTATATTTTCGAAATCTAGGCCTTCAAATTTAAAATTTGCCAATCAAATGGCACCGTAGTTAAAGGTTTTTCGTTTGGATCGGGAGATAGCGGGTTGGAATCCCACAAGGGCAGAGTGCTAAAAAAAATTTTCATCGCGATCGGTGATTTAGATCAACACAAAGATATCATGTCGAATACGTGAAAAACGAAGCGCAAAAGAGTTGGGAATGCAAAACATACAGTTTAAACAGTTTGAGAATAATTCCTATGGGTTCTGTGTTATTGGTCTAAACGTAAAACACTTAAACCAGTTAAATAGAAATATTGTAAACTAAAATTTAAATATAGAGTACTTGAGAGACCATTGAGAAGTGAGACATGATATGTGACATGTGTTGTATCCGTTTGATGTCATCTTAGAACGATCATTTATTTGAAAATTTGGATTAGTAAAGACTCCAATTTCTAACTTTTATAAACTCGATTCTGAGGTTAAAATTGTCCAGATTTAGAAGATTTAGATGTACCCTCACTAGCAAACTATATAGATCTCATTAAAGTTTCAGTGTTAGCAGTTTAATCACTAATATATAAAAAGATTTTAAATTTCTGATAAAATGTTGGCAGGCATAATGCCTGCTCGAATTCGCAATGAAATTTTTGTTACGAATATGTATTACAATTTCACTCTTGCCAGTACCACCAGACCAGGTAGTTTGAAACTTGTGCGTTAGGCTTCTAAATTTTTCAACTTGTCAATCCCTGTGATTATTTAATAATTTGAACTCAGTTTAATATGGTTTTTTTTCTAATGTTTAATTTTTTTAAACTTGGTTGTATCAGTACAACATACTAATTTTTCACTTCACTTTTTTAAAGTTATTCATTTTTCACTTTCACTGGGGTATGGAAAATGTCTTTAAGAAAACGAGACTAGTTGATAACTGAAAGGGTGAAACATAGATGACATAATAATGTATGAATATAGAAAATATAGAGAGACAACAGTATCAACAACGCCATATTGACGTGAGCTCTATTTAAAGAAAATCGAATATTGTAAAACTACCATTATTTAAACAAAAGATTTTATATAGCCAATTAGCTTAAAATATTACAGTGTTAGGGTCAATACACCATTTGAAATTTAAACCTTGGCTTACCATTATTAAATAAATAAGATAAAATGGCGTCGACAGTATTAATTTATAATCCTAAAATGACCTAATAAAACAAGCATGTCACACCTGCAAACTATATATAATCACAATTTAGTTAATAAATCTAAAATAACTTTCCATTGCAGCGAATAAAAAAATGCACGCAATTTACTTTCAAATTAATTTCCATACCCCGAAAACCATAATTTACATTCTTACCAAAACCCAAATAGCATAAAAAAAAAACATTTGACCAAAAGAACTACATATACGTACATTTGTATACCCCACATTTACAGTCATGTTAAATCAAAAAACCGCATGGTTTTTTTTCTCAATAATTTTATTTTGTTTTTATTACATATGTATCTGTATGTGGTAAGCTCCTCGCATTTTTATATAGTTTTTATTAGTTTGCTTTTTTATATTTTATTTTAATTAAAATAAACAAAAACAATGTAATTATGCATCTAAATATATCTATTTCACTTTATACTAATTCAAATTCAATCAAAACTATTGTATGTGTACGTCCCGCCTTCTTTTTAAAATTTTATTATGTTTTTTTTTACATATGTGTGTAAATTAGGTATACACATGTATGCATAAAATATCGAAAATATTTAAATTTGTTGCTGATGAGGTCAATGACAATAAAATAATTTATATACGTATATGTATATACAGGGAGATAGATGGATGTACATAAGTTATATAACTTTACGCGAGATAGATGGTTGTATAATGTGACGAATGATTGAAATGTTTGTGATTAGATGATGATGATGATTTTTGTGTGCTGATGAGTGTAAAAAAACGTATATTTTTTTGTTTATGAATGAAATTTCATGGTTACTCGAGTTGGACATTTTTATTTTTGTTAGACAATTTCTTATTTTTCGGTTGGTAATGAATTTGAATTATTTTCGTAGAAAAATATTTCAAATCACCCGCGTACGCCGGAAACTGCTTTCTTATATCATGGTCATGATATCATCGTGTAGTGATGCCATGGTTTAAGTATCTTAAGAGATAAGCACCTACATGATTCCAAAAAGTAGTACCTCGAGAAAAAAAGGTTGATTTATTATAAAAATTTCCGAGAAACGTGCAAGAAGCAATAAATGTAAATAGCTTTATAGCTCTAGTGACATTCCCTTAATAAGTTTAATTCTTGGAAAATTAATAAATAATACTAAACAATAATTAGTTCTAAATATTATGAATTTGTGTGCGCGATACACTTGATGGGCTAATAAATTTATGCAAGTACAGTATGTGTATAATAAAACAGCTGATTAAATTCGCGACAAGCAAGGTACTTAGTTAATGTTGTTGTTGTGTCATACATTTTTTATCGTTTTGGTGGTGGGGCAAGGTGCGCCTGAATTTTGTGTATTGTGGTACGTACGTTTCAAAATTGGGAAATACATTATTTTAGTGCTTGGCAAACACACAAAAAAATATGTCGTGTGGCATTATGTGTAAATATATGTGACGTTTTTAGTTATGTTAATGATGTGCAAAATTTTCAATTATACGTTTGTTGGAAGGAAGTTAAATATTTGCAGTAGTTAAATATTTTTTTAACACATCATAACACAATTTTGATTACGTATGTCAGATACCAGTGTTAATTTGTATCTCCCAATAAACAAAACTAACTCATAACTAATAGTAAAAAATAGGTCACGATTTTCAATTTGCACACCACCGTGTTGTAAACTAAAACCATTACGAAATAATACTAGAAAATCGTGACGTCGATATATTTGCAGTTTACTCTTTTCTACATACACAAATTGCGCGCACCGGATATGCAATTCTCGTACAAATGCAATTTAACTTTCGATTTTATTTTTTCTAATATATTTCTAAGAAAACGGATTATTGTGTAACACACAATCTAAAAGTAAATGAAAAGCTGCTGATTTATAAAAAGTTGCAATACAATTTTAAAAAAGATGTGGGTGGCTGGTAAAGAAATTAGGTTTATTTAGTAACAAAATTATTTATAGGATTTATGCGATACTTATCACGTAATAATATTTACCCTTCAATAAATTTTCAATTACATCCTGTTCGGCTCAAGAGACCAGGGTTATGTACAAACTGTTATACATAGATTCCCAATTACTTCAACTAACTAACCAATAAAATTCAATTTTATTTTATTTTACCGTCTCGAGATTTCTTCGTTTTGCCCTCCCTTTTCATTATACTCAATATACATATACTATAAAGTATAAGTAAGTGGACTTCAAGATATAAAAAAAAACTTCCTCCACATCATGATAACATAAAATAAATACGCAACACTGAAATTGTCACAAATCTAGACGCAAAGTAAAAAAAAGAAAATCATTTAAAAATTACACGATAAATTAACTTTTTCATTTCTTTACTCTCACAATATCAACCCCTTTATATATATGTATATATATATACAGTAAATTATAATTGTTCGCGTAAATAAGTGAAATGGTGTAATGTAACCAATTTCCACCCACCCAAGTTTTCTCCAGTCTTTTATTTTTTGTTTGTTCACAGTCAAATTCATATCAACAAGAAAATCTGGTCCTTTTTCGCATCATCGAAATCAAATTTGCATTCATTGCCTGAACCCTCTATCGACGAATATGTATACTACTTGACAAGAAGTTTCAAAGTTTCATATTTTTCTGTCATATATGATATTATAAGGGTTGGGTAGATATGTATATAGGGTAGAATATTTTGTATAAATCACATCATAAATTTTATTATATAAAATTGGAGGGTGGTTTTTTATGTATATACTTCTTAAAGGTATGGGGTTTTGAAATACAACATACATGGAACCATATATCGTAAAATGTTAAATATTAAGTGATACTTCATTTAAAGCAATAATAATAATCGAGAATATTTTAGAAAAATAAAAAATTCAAGGAGTTTTGTGTATTTTTTAATTATTTTGATTAATAAATCCTTAGGGAATTTTTTGACGTAATTCGATTTCAATCTAATTATGTCTATGGTTGTACTTGGGAATAATGATATTTAAAAAATATTTTTTGGCTTTTTTATCGGGTAACCCTATCCCAATCTAGAATACAATAAGCATTATAATAATAATAACGTGGAGGAAGATGATATGAAAACCCATTAAGATGATTTATATGTCTCTGGTTATTGTATATGTTTCTTTAGAATCTCTATACATAAGACATTTCGTTTTTCCATTCTTTCCACACTACTGTTATTATTCTGCACAAACAAACAAAATATTGCAAAAATATGAAGATTTAAATGGTTTTCCAAGAAATTGAAAATTTGAAACTATTTTACATATGGTGTGCCCATGATGTTATTAACCTTCAATATACAACATATGGATGCAGTTCAATATTTATTGTCAATCCTTATTTTAACTTTTGAAATTGGGTAGTAATCAAGTTTAGTATTCCAATAGCAATACGCTGTTGAATAAATACGGCGTTTTTTTTATTTATTCTATTTAGAAACTACTTAAATATATGTTGAGTATTTTTAAAGCTATTACGAAAATTTTAAAATCTGAATTAATGTCGTTTTACGAAAATGGTATTATTGAAGTCGAATTGCGGAAATTTTCGTAACAGAATGTTTCTAAAATGATCTTCTTTATTTCCATTTGCATCGACCAAACGGCACAGTTCGACATTTGAATCCCGATAGGAGCAGGATGCAAAAGGGAATTTTAATCATCTGATTACGATCAGTAATAGAAATGAACACTGGGACACATAAACACAACTAAGACCCTCTGTTGGAGTGCAGAATTCTTAGTTGTGTTTATTAACATCATCGATAGTAATCGACGAAAATTTGCTTTGCATCCAGGTGGAATTCGCACCCAGTACCAACCGATCCAAGTGCCGAAGCTTTAACCACTGCACGACTTGTCTGGTAATTTTTTTTAATATCAATACTAAATTGGGAGGTTGTTTCATGACAAGTTCATGGCAAATGTTTAGATGGCGTCTCAATCTTTAAATAGGCCATGTACAAGTTACAGAACGATCTGCCAGATAGTTCGGTTTTTACAATAATTGAAAGCTTATAATCTCGTGAAATTGCGAGGAATCAATTATTCGCAAACCCAAAAATTCCTTTACAAACATTATGGGAAATCTTCCCTATCAAACGATAGATATGATTCGTAACAGCTAGCTATAAGCGCGTTAGATGACGCGTTTACTTACAATTGCTCACGCATGTATTCGAATGGTAACTTTAACGGAGGGTTTGGCTATGTTTAATCGAATCCTACCGGAGTTTTTTTTGTCGGTTCTTAATTATGGATGAAATATTGGTCCATTATTATTTACCTAAGGCGAAACAGTGGCAACAATTATTTGGGAAACATGCGGTGTACTTCACATCAACTATTTTGAAAAGGGGGAAACGATTAACGCAAATATTATGAAGATTTATTGGGCCTATTTCACGACGATTTACAGAAAACCGCATTTAGCGAAGAAAAAGTTATTTATCGCATCCAACAAATTTCGCCATATTTTCTGAATATGAAAAAATGGCTTAGCGGAAAAAGATTTAGATCAAACGGTGAGATAATTGCCGAAACAAACATATTTTGCATTGTTCCCAAATTCCTATTTTTTTGGCAGGGATTGGGAAATTATAAAAACGATGGACAAAGTGCTTCGATCTAAAAGGCGACTACGTTGAAAACTAAAATGGAGATTGAGTATACAAGCCTGAATACATTCATAAATTCAATATTACGCCACAGCTAAAAACTAACACCTCCACGTCGATTTAATGTTCCATTATTGGAGAAGAAGATTTATTACAATAGCAGCAATAAACCATATGGGCAGGGAGACGGTTGTGGTTCAGACTGGAGACCGTATTTTAATGCTTCGAAATGTTGTAATTACATCAATGACTCCAAAATTGTTCGAAGTCCTTGTGTGCAGAAGCTTTAAATCTATCATTTCACGTTATCTTTTATCTGCCAACATGGGTTAATATCCGGCAACAGAACACAACAAATTTAGTTTATTTAACCAGTATTATTCCATTGGACAGCATTAACAGATTGCTACCTCTTACACTAACTTCAGTAAAGCTTTCTTCATTCCATCAGCCTTACGGTAAAACGCAAGGTACTGTCAAGTAAGCGGGTAGTCCTGTGTCACCAGCTATCAGAGATTACGTTTTGATATCCTACCTACATTTTAATTACCTTATTACTTTTATTATAAAAAAAATATTCTGAAGTAGATTATATAAACAAACAATTTAGCAAGCCGCGCTATGCCCACAGATTCAAGTGGAGCAAGTTGGATCCAATTTTATCGGGCCCACCTTGAGAAACAGTGGGATAACCGAACACCGAGAACCTAGCAAATAATGTTCTCTCCACTGATCCATTGCCAATTTCACTTTTTAGATCGGTGGCATGGTGGTTTCTATAACCAGTCCTTCAAGCAATGAGTTTACAACAAAAAGGAATTGTTACCCGAGGTGATACCCCAAATGCTCAGTTGGTTAATCCACCGTCTACCATTGCATCGAAAATCTTGAACTACGCAGAAAACTGAGTGAAATATTGTAGAAAAGTGGCATCAGAACTTAGAAATGAAATCGCTAAGTTAAAGAAAGAAAATGAGGAGCTGAACAAGACCAGACTGATAATTATGAAAACTCCTCTTACTAGCTATAAAGAAATCAGCACACTTGCCTGTCCTAACGCTGAGTTTCACACAGATGATGAGGAACTTGCTCGAGAAACTGATTGAATGCACAAACAAAAGAAAAGAGCGAGGAAAAACGAAGAGCAGAATTCTCGCCAGAAGTTGGGGAGCACTCGCAAGCAAAAGTTAATGAAACTATCGAATCAGTGCATGTACCTCAAAAACACCAGCAAGAACAACGTAAGGTTGCAATGAAGACTAAGGCACCATCGCCAATTAAAGTGATAGGCATTACAGAATTTGCCAATATCCACGCTTTAATGAAACCGGTGTCCACAAACGACTATAGAGTAGTGGCACTAAACAATATTATTTGGAAGATAAACACAAGAGATCACAATGCATATAGAGCTTTAGCCACAAAACTCACTGAAGAACTAACGAGTGGGATAAGATAGAATAGTCGCGAGAACAACTGTGAATTTCGCTCTGGCGATAAACCAACAAATTGGCCTGCTGACAAACATAAAATACTAGAGAGAGGACTATACGTGCATTTAAAATAGTGAAGGACTATCATCTGACCAAACCTGACCTAAATTAACAAACAATAAAACCAATTGGGCGTTATTCAAGAAATAAGTGGAAGAGCGAACAAATCTCCTCGAACCAATTATAACAGAGATGCAGCTGGAAGATGAACCAGAAACATTCAATAATAATGTCCAACAAGCAGCTTTTCCTCATACCAAACAGGAAACAAAACTATCCACTAAAAGAGAAACGGAAAGTTCGTAGAATCTGGCTGCAGACTCGTGTTCTGTAACACAAAATATGCTCAATTGTCTGTGCAATAAAATAAAACAACTAATTAAGGAAATAAAGTATGAAAGAGAAATAAGCAACTTCGAGGTATTTCTGAACTAAAAGATGAAGATTACTCACTTTGGAAAGCAACAAAAGGGTTAAAAAGAACGAAAACTCATGTGCCACCTATCAAAAAGGATGGCGGATTTTGGGCTAAAAGCGATAAATAGAAAGTTTTACTATTTGCTGCTTATTTGGAAGAGGCTTTTCAACCGTTGCCGAGAAAAACAGCAAATAAAAATACAACCCATAAACAAACTATCTTAACATAAGACATACAACCATTAATTAATGCAGCCTTCAGATTGAATTATCTTCCACGTCAATAGAAGATGATTGAAGTAATTATGATTCCTAAATCAGGCAAACAAGCCTAATTCCTTTTCGGAATCAAACGCAAATTGTTGATTTTGTTGTGTTGCTAAAACTATAATTATAGCGTTTTGGTTGCAAACAGTATAGTATGAGAAAAATACTACCTTAACCAAAAAAAAATCCACCTTCGACGGTTTACCCATAAAGCAGTCTTACCCAGTAAATATTATAAGTATTTTGTGGGCATCTGCTGGTTAATATACTGTAATTTAATTTAAAAACAACCTTGATCAGGAACACCGTTTAAAAAATTGATTTTTCATAGACTATTATTAAATGTACAATGAAAAATGCCGGCACAACTCATGCAACAGTTTAACTAAATAATGAACTTACAAACTTACAAAAAATAGAAGTCAAAATTTATATCGTGCTAAAACTTAAATAAAATATAAAATAGTCTGGTATCGACCAGAAATACATACATTTACACAAACATACATTCATTCTATTGTTTCTGATTTTATATATGTATTTATTTTTGGAAAAAGGTTTTTCACCTAAAAAAATATTCTCCGCAATCTCTGCTCTGTTACTGCTGCTCCTGCCACCGCCGCGCCACTCTCACAACCATACACACCACACCAAAATAAATAAAAATCGTATACACATTATTCGCGCATCTGTGTCGCTATTAAACTGTAAATTATATATGTATACACAATCTCATGTATAGAGAGGGTGCCTTATTAAATATGCCTGCGAGTGAATCCGTATATGTATATAAATACTCCATTCCGCATACATACACAACAATCGAAATACAATAAACAAGGCTAGACAATACAATAAACAGCCATACAAAATTTATATCGAACACAAAAACAAAAATAAAATTCTTAGTTTGATCGATATGTCGAGTCAGCAGGAGACCTTCTCTAATCAATCTCATTTAATTTTATTTTTAGTTTATATGTATTTATTTTTTCCTCTTCTAAACGCATCTCGTATACAAAAAGATTTCGTTTCGAAATCCAAAACTAGAATATTATAGAGAGAATAAAAAGGTTTCATTTGTAATATACAGCACACACAAAAAAGGGTCTTTCGCCTAATCTCCAGATATAACAATGCATTTTAGATTAGAAAATAGGGTGGTCAAGAATACATATAGGGTTTCCCCTACAAAACACAAAACTAAAATATTATTATTTAATAATACAATAATTAATCATAGAAAGGAAGTGATGCATGTATATATGCGATTGATGGGTTTCTTGGTTACAACATTACCTACATATTACACCACCACCCGGTTTATAAATACAAAATGTACATGTCAATCTTACATATTCTTACAATAACAACACCAAAGGAAAAAATCTATTTCTTTTACAAAGCTAAATATAATATTATATTATTGTCTCCTTCCACACACGTAGTTAAATAACAAACGAACATGAAATTTAAGAAGATTTAGATCTTTTTATTTGATATGATAAATAATTTAAAAGAATTTTTTTTTTAAATGAAAATTGATAACAGAATTGTCCGCGAGAGGTGTATACTATGTACTATGTATTTGAAGTATTCCACGTGGTTGAATTAATAAATAATAACGGTAATTACTATGAAAATATAATTATAATTATTATTTGTGGTTATAATTTACCCATTGACGTTAGTTACATATATGTATATTGACAGCTGTGGGAATTTTATATTATTATATCATGTAATATGACGTAAGAACCGGGGAAAAAATTGATCTTAATTTTTTTACTTATGATATTATTTTCATATCTCGACTTACGTTTAATAATGAAAAACCAAATTAAATGAAAAACAAAAGGAGTTTGAATATAATACAAATTTTATAGTCAATTTGACCGTTTCTGATGATGATAAAATGTTCAGTTATGTTACTTATTTAATAGTTCTCTCCTAATTTTATATCTTTTTTAGCTCTTACATAATATTTTGATACTGTGGATATAATCAATATATAGGGCGGCGCATAAGTAACGTATGATTTATTTAATGAATAACTTTTTTGTTTCTGATTTTATTTAACGTTGGCATTTATTAAAATTTAGATTATAGTTTGGAAATATGTTCACGTTATGTTTTGAAGACAATATCTTTCAAATGGCGTCCATTGTTTGCTTTGACCTGACGTGCTTGAATTACAGGTCTCAGCCCCCCTTACTTCTTCTCGTATATTGGCCTTAAGCTGTTGGATGATTTTTGGCTTATTGGCATACACCTTACCCTTCAGGTAGCCCCAAAGAAAAAAATCGCCATACATTTCGCGCAGGAGAGCCATAGTTGGACGAGTTGTGTGAGCGGTAGCTGCATCTGGAATCACAATTCTAGATTATTCCTCTGGCCTTAAAAAATTGTCAATCATTGCCCGGTATTGAATGCCATTCACATTTACCACAACTGATCTTCAACAATTACACAACATTTGATCTTCAAATCAAATTGATTGATCTTGGGTAGCCTCATCGCTCATTTTGAGTTTGTAAATAAACTTGTTGTTTTCTAGGCACAATTCATGAAAACGGCAACTATTTTGAATGCGTATTTGTGTATCATTTAGTTTCACTCGTGAACCAATTGAATCTTATATGGGGAAAGGTGTAACTTATGTAAAATTATTTGCAAAGACCGCCTAGACATCACCAACTGCCGAGAACGTTGCCTGGTGGAAGTTTCGGGGTTTTCCTCAATACTTGCTTGCTTCCGAACAATGTTCACATTATTTCGGCCCTTTGTTTCCGAAAACGCTGGACCAATCGGTAAATTGTTGGAGCGCTAGGTGCATTTCGAACAGGAAAGAAATTTCGATATGATATTTGTGCCTATATAATCGAATGCTGACTTTCAAAATAAAATTGAACAACTTTGGTTCTTTGTTCTGTGCTAAGTTTTTCCATCATAAATTTCCCAAGTTTTTCAAAGTTAATTCTGAAAAAAAAATAAAATAAAAAATGTATGCACTAATTAAATCATAACGTTACTTATGCGCCACACTCTAGATGTTTTCCAAAACCTTACGATATGTGGTTAATAGCAATAAATTATCGATTAACTAACTTAATTATCGAGAAGCAGTAAAGGCATTCGGCATGAGAAACGATAACAGAGATTGAGTTGACAAACATTGGCAACAAATTTAATAAATTAGTACCAAATATAATAATAAAACATTTACAACTTCGTTGTTTTCACGCCACGCAGCCTGATTAAAACTTTATACCGTTGAACAATGGACCCAGATGTTGATCTCACATGATATTTCCCAATAAAGGCTTCATTTATCCAACCTATTTAAATATTGATAAAAATGTCCCCTTTGTACATACGAGTATTTCGATAATATGTAAATTAATGTTTATTAAGCATTTTGTTATTTATATACCACCCAATAAAAGAGTTGTTTTATTATTATACAATATTTCTTTACATTTTTGTTATTGTGTTCTTTGAAAACTAAGAAAATATTTTAAACATTTTTTTATACGGATGTATATAAGAAGGTTTCAATGTAGCAATTAAATAATGAGTGTACGCCACAAAATCACCTGCAATGTCACACTTCTTTAAAGGTGATCACGACAATATATAATACAACCAAGGCAGGTGTTTTATATAAAAAAATCCAGTTTTTTTTGTTATAATCTTAAAGTAAATGTACGTAAGTAACTTATATGATAAGATGTCCCATTAAATTTCTGGTATTACTATTTTATTTTTAGCTGCTGCTTAATCAAGGAAATCAATTTGTTCCATTTTTCATTGCAATATACGATTTTTTTCTAGCCAACATCAAAGAAATATATTTATACAAAAGATACAAATTTTAGGGAAGTTTTTTTATGTACAGCTAATCCAACTTGGGTTTTACTACAATTGAAATAAAAATCAAATTACATTCGCCATTTTCTATGAGAAAATAATAAAATGGTTTTCCTTTCTGCGATGCTTAGACACACACATAGATAGAAAATAATATTACTTTTATACAGCACAGTGGGAGGGTGGATAATAACACAGAGAATATTTAGAGAAGTGTTGCAGGGAGTTGGGTTACAATTTATACATTCAGGGTATTATAGAGAGGGCGATAAAAAGACGAAACCTTATGAAACGTACATAATAGTTTAGATACCCTCCCAAAAACTACTGTACTTAGGGCGATCCCATTAAAAAGAGTTTAACAACTACATAAAATTGTATAAAAATCTCTTCTAAAATTAGAAATTAACAGCTGTGTAATATTTTCTCAAGAAAACCATGACGCGACTCCCGTCTTGATGATCGAACAAACTTCAATGTCGATATATTATAAAAATACTAGTTTTTCTTCTCTGAAGGTATATAGTATGTTTAGTTTTTTGTCTTAAAAACTTTTAAAAAAAATAAATTGAGAACAATAACGCAAACAGCTGTTATATAGTTTTTATTATTATTATTATTATTATTGGATAGTTTATTATGAAGAATAAGATCACAACATTGAAAGACACAATTTATTTGTTTGCCGTCTTGTTGTTGTTGTTGCTGCGGTGGTATGTTTTTTTTTGCTTCACGATCAATTTAATGAAAATTCGACATGTGTTTTAAAAGACTTAAAAAGCAAAAAAAAGAATATTACAACAATAATATGAAGAAGAAAACTTAATAAGGAAGAAATCAACCATAAAGAAATATGTAAGACAATCACAAGAATAAAAAAAACAAAGTTTGTGTTGTTACAAAAGTTAGTTTCACGTGACAAAAATCAAAAATTCTACAACAGGTTACATAACTGAACCGAGCAGGAGGGAATATTGAATAACTTAATGTGTATTCGAAACATCCCAACGGCGCGCATAAATGAGATTTTATTTTGCTTAGTGTAGCGAAAAATTGTGGAAATTTTATTATGTTTTTCAATTGCAAAAAAAAACTCAACCCTATGAACCGAATACGGTGAAACATAAATTTGTTTTGTATTGGGAAGATGTTAGATTTTATGATATTTCTACGAATTCCAGAGAGTAACTTTATTGTTTATGGTGAAATTGCCCCTGGTTTGAATTAATTCACGTATCCAAACATAGTTTCGCAATTTTCGTGTAGTCGAATGATGAATTTTGTTTACCGTTGCTTATAAAACACTAAACCTTAAATTTAACTATTTCGGTCATTTTAACGGATAACGGGATTTCTTAAAATTTAATAATAAATTAATTTACTTCTGACATTTTAACCTCTGTTTTTGTGGTATTCTGTTTTGGAATGTGTCACTTTCAGATTAAAAATTAAACTGCTGAGATTGATGCGAGTTTTAAATAGTATCATTTTTTCCTTAATTTGGCTCTTGATCTGTATTGCTTTGAAATGGGATCTCATGCGGTTGATAATTCTTATTCTTGTGATAGGAGCTCATGCAGTAATTCTTATTCTCATTTATTGTAAAGTTTACGATTGTTTACTTTGTGATAGTGTTGAAATATGGTGGTAACGCTGCATTTGGTATCTCTTACTTTGAACAGTGTCTTTAAACATTTTTTTTGTGATGAATTTTTTTAACTATTTTAACTTAATTTGTCAAAAATGCTTAAATTCTCACTTGGTGTCGCAAAGTGATTGTATATGTAATTTGTATAATATTGCATTAAAAAGTTGTCATTTGAATTAAACTAAACAAACCAACGAAACAAAAATATTTTGCGAAATTATAATAATTCGCTAAGTCATAGTGTTTTTGCTCTTTAAACAGGTTAAAGTTTTTTAATATCTTTTGGTTTGGTCATACTGAGGTCTAATGAGATGACCTAAATTATAATATCGCATATAGTTCGAAACCAAACTACCAAATTTCATCATTTCTCTCAGCCCCCCATTTCCAATTCCAGATTCTGTTTTTGGTGAACTAACAGCAAATGAAAGTGTGCTACAATATCATTTTTTTATTATCATTGCAATCTGTGTCGAGGCTGTCTCAACTCTTTCACGATTCGCTTTTCCCGTCCTTACTTTTACGCCGTTGCCAGCCAATTCGTGGACGTACGGCAACGGGTCCGATTTTCGTAGAACCATCTGCACATTGCATAGCTCCATGCCAGCATGGAAGATGAGACAGCCCATGAGTTCTGCACACCGACTGGAGGTCATAGTTGTGTGCCTTTTCATCATATATTGTAATCTGATGATGAATATTCCCTTTTGCATCCTGCCGCTATCGGCATTCGATCCCGATACCTCTCGATCCAAACGCCAAAAGCTTTAACTATTGTGCGGTTTGGTCGGTACAATATGAGATAGGTAAGTTTCAAAGCTAAGATGTATTTATTGTGTGTACCATGTGATTTGGGCGTTTTAATTTTTTTTTGTTTTGTCCCTATCTTGATTTATGCTGAATACATGACCTCGGAAATAAAAAGCATCACACTTGCTCCCACACTCAAAACCAATCAAATTTCGTGAAAAGCTTTTTGCCCCGCCTACTAGTTCCGCACTCGAGTTGAAATATTTTTAACTTTGTAGTTGCTTTAATACATTCTGTGCGATACCATGGTTTTTTTCCTAATTAACTTCCGATGTGATGTACACAGTCTTATGTTGCTATATTTTAATGTACGTCGTTTGTCGTTTTGTATGTTGTCAGGAAATGGTTTTCTTTAAATTTTCTTTTGGCTACGGCATCGTATTTAAACAAAATCATTTATGTGTGGACGGTAAGTAATATATGTTAGGTCCGTTTTCTTAATGCTTAAATGAGTTATTGGTTTTATATGGCGTAATAAATTGTTTAAGTTAATTTTATTTCTCCGGGTTTTTTTATAAAAATATTACTCCGAAACTGTGTGACGTAATATTTGTTGAATATCTGCAATTTTAATTTAGTTAAACAGTATCTTGCCCAATTAACCGAAGGTGCACAGGGCGTTCTGTCCTCCACTCTATTGTGGTGTTTATCATTGGCAAGCTTCTTTGGTATGGTCGTTTGGCCTTGAAAGATCCTCGCGTCAAGTTATTTTGGACCTTTGGCTATCATGGAAACTTCATCTTGGATGCAAATTTAAAAAGCTAGGCGATATTTGGCAGTTCTTTTTGACCTTCGGTAATTATTTGGAGTACACCAATAAAATACTTCTTTCATTTATAAATTATTCTTTCTCTATTCTGACGGATCTCGTTCTAGCCTTAGTCTTGGATTTAAAACGTACTGTTCGTTGCTTGATCATAAATCATCAAATAATTCGGGTGTCAACCGTGTGCTCTGTACTGTTTTTCAATCTGAGTTAACGGCGCTGACCGCCAGATGTTTTTTAAATACCAAACTCGTGGTAT
Organism: Nephrotoma guestfalica; assembly: GCA_963691935.1. Taxonomy (NCBI): domain Eukaryota; kingdom Metazoa; phylum Arthropoda; class Insecta; order Diptera; family Tipulidae; genus Nephrotoma; species Nephrotoma guestfalica. Next base: position 260,379,144 of record OY829914.1, read on the forward strand.
TTTCATCTCAATTGAAGTTAAATATTTTTACACTAATTGTAAGGCTTTCAAAAAGCAATTCATTGAATATCCCTGTGGTTTTTTGAGTGTAAGCATCTCCTTAATTGTCTAGCAAGAATGCCATAAAAATCTTATTTCGTATAAGTTAAGGCAGGTATCACCTTTTAAATGGCAAGCCCAAGTATTTCATCAGGAAATCGAATATCATCTAGTTACATACGCTTTTACTCTTATAAAAGACTAAGAGAGAATGATCGTTGCGTTTCTAGATGATCATAAACTGCATTTATTACGTGTGGTATAGTTTCGTTAAGTTGACAGTGTTAGATTCCACTTTCGGGTTCCCGCACTTTGGTAGTAAATCAACTCTCAGTTATAACTTGAATCAAGACTGTTGAGCGTAGTTGCACTCTTTGATAGAACTGTTAGTTTCTGACAATTGGTCTTTTACGGGTTGCGTGTGTTTTCCAACTGTCCCAGAGCTGCCGGATGATGCACTCTATTGCTGAATGAGGTATCTTGGCATGTTGGGAGGATGATTTTCGTTTCCTTCTAATTTGTAATTTCTTTTATGCTATTCCCATGCGGTCACCCGAATTTGTGCTAACTCTGTTGCTTGACATTGACCATGTTGTCGCAATATCTACTTCTGCGGACTTGCCAATAATGTGCAATTTAGTTGTATCAAGTACGATTTTCCGCATATTAGAATCCACCTTAGTAACGTGGAGATCGAATGATGGAAGAACGGAAAACCAAATCGATCACGTCATGGTCGCTAAAAGACACTTTACCAGCACATATTACGTTAGATCTTACATAGGTGCGCTTGTCATACTCAAACATAAGTGCAAACTGTCATCTACGTTCAACAGACAAGCATAAAAGACAGTTCGGTGGAATATCGGTGCTTTAAAGTATCACTGCAGCGTTACCAATAAGCTGTTACTGGTAATCTAGACCGGCACAGTAACAACGAAGAAACTTCTATTAACATCCAGGAGCAGTGGCTAGGTATATAGTCAACCATAACAACCGCCGCGCAAAAAACCTTCGGAGGAAGACCACTATGATCCCGCAAAAATTGTTTCGATGATCAGTGGCACCTGGTCATCGAAAATAAACAAAAAAGGCTTCGTGAAAAATGGTTGGCTGAGAGAAATTGATTTGAAACATCTTATATATTTATTCCTCTATACTCTAATGATCTAATCCACTTTGCGTTTTATCCTAGTTTTGATGGCGTGTTCATTTTGTAAAAAATATTTTTATGCTTTAATTGGTGATTTCTTTGAAAAAAATAATCTAAGCAGCCTAGTTTTGCGACAAAAATATTTTTTTTATATCGTATAATTTTCCCCCTAATATTCGCGATTAGTTCTCGTACAATGGTGACATGTTGCAACACTCCTCTTTTGACACTTTTTCGAGGTTATTTATCGTTTTTCTTGAATGAAATTGTCTGTTTTTTAATGATCACAATCGGCTACTGGAATAAATCTGAATGTAGCTTGTTTACAGAAACATTACGGATTTCACAATCACATTGTCGAGATTATGATCTCAAAAATGAGAATCTAAGTGAAAATTTGATGGTTGGCTCATTAATTGATTGGGCAGCGCTAGAATATGAACAAATAAAATATATTTGTTCAAAATTAAAAAACTAAATCATCATTAACATCATCACATCAGATCATTAATACTTTTCGTCAATAATCGTATATTTTAGCAGATTTGTCCTCGAACTCGGAAATACTAGTGGCACCGCGTCTAGTTAAACATTGTTGCTCGTTTCGGAAAGTATGTAATTGTTTTTCAAATTATTACAAGAAACTTTTATATTGGCAACTGAAGAAAATGTTTTTCCTGCTAGCTAAAGGGGTCTCAGGTTGTGCAAAATTATTACATACTCGACTATATATAAACCAAGTAGTAAATCATGATTAGGCCGCATGACACATTATAAGGTTTTTCATTCTCATAATTTAGTGTTTAGAAATAATTACTAGCAAATATCGACTGGAACACTATAAAACCCATGGCATATTGTGAAATTTTTCGAATATTTTCGAAATCAAGAAATTCAATTCGATACGAATAGTCCCTTTTATGAAAATTGGTTCTCGAATTTTTTTCGATATCAAATTAATTATGGAACACTTCGGAGGTTTTTCGTAATTCAACCAATTTCAATTCGACACGAATTAATTAAAAAAAAAGTTTTTGAAGACATTAATACCAGATAGGTAGTTTCCAAATTTCTACGAATTATAAAAATATCAAATTAATTTAAACATCAAATTTTAAATATTCAGTGATATACTTTTAAAATCTGGCAAGTAAATAGCAGTATAATTTTGTCATTTGCTTTCGAAAAAAATTGCCTAATTTTTTTATTTTTAGTTTCGTTATAGGGCGAATATTTTCGTCGAAAAACTTTCAAATAGGCAGCTACTACAAAATTCAAGGGTATGAATAACGTAGTGAACAGGAAGCTTGCAAGTATGCTTGCAAACATATTTTCCTTAACTACCTTTTTTCGGTCGGGTATCGACACCAACCGATTGATATTTTTGTTGATAGGTGAAATATGCTTAGAACGGGAATATGCTTCAGTTATAAATCGGGAAAACTAAACTTCGGAAATTTAATTTTCATATTACAAATTATTTCATAATTACATCACTACAAATATCGATTACAATAATTCACTGTATTTAAGTATTCGACTACTTGAAAAACTACCGAGTAATGATATTCTTATCTAAACCCTTTTTGCAATACAGCACAACTAATGATCCACCACATTATACAACAATATTGATAAATGTGTTACGATTTATGACTTCCTATCTGTTATTTTCTTTTATCTTTTGTGTATCTCCATCACCATACAAACAAGCGACAGCCCTCTACATCTCAACACAAATTTGTACGCAACCAAATCCAAAAAAACGAAACCCAGCAGTTATTTTTCACACTTCTTTTCTAATCATATTTTTAGAACAACATATTTATCTTTTCCTCTACATATTTTTTTTTTATGCTTTTCTACGATTTTTCTTCAAAGAAAAATAAACAACAAACTAAAAAACGTTAAAATAAATAAATAAATAAATAAAATAAAAATGTATACATGGAAAAAAATCTACACTACACACGATCAATGTAACGACGTGAACGACACCGCCATTTTCTTTAATACCGTGTATTATAAAATAATAACAACAAAACAAATGCTTTTTCGTGTTTATAGGAAATGCATTTTATATTTTTAATTTAAAATACAAAAACAAAAATTATTAAACGTTATTTTTTATTTCTTCTCTTTTTCTTGCTTACTAGTAGTCCACAGAGCAGCTACATTTTAATTTTGTGTACACTACAATAATTTTGTGTTTTAATTTTACAAAAATAGAAAATTCCATATCTAGCCGAGTCTCTCGCAAGAAACACAAAATAAATAAATAAATATATATATAAGAAAAATACATATAGACAGACACGATACAATCCAATCAAGAACATAAAATATATTATACACATATACAAATACAATAAAAAGGAGATTGACCTCAATATAAATAACAATAATGTAATTATCTTGTATGTATATTATATATTTAGTAGTAAAGTGCATTTGATTAATTAATTAATTAATTGGGTTTTATGTATGTACGTAATTTGTCGTATTTGTACCGCTCAATAAATCCTTCATGGATAAGTTTTTCGGAATTTCTTAAACATATAAATGTTCGTGTAGTTCTTAGATAAAAACCCAAATAAAACAGAAAAAATATATTTATGGTTTTTTCGAACTCATCAATATTTAAAAAGAGTATATACAAGATTGCTTTTTTTTTGTTTTGAGTCGACGCCATTTTCATGTGTCTGTCTGCCTTAATTTTTTGTTTTTGTTTTTATGTATAAAAGTTCTCTACATACACTACTCTCTCCATCTATATACTAAAAGATGTTAAGTAAGTTAGAAAATTAATCTTTGTAGAGTTTAGACAACAAAAGGTCTAAAACACGTGTAGGATGTGGTATAGGAAGTAGAATTTTATTATACAGTTACATACTCATATCTAATTATATTTATTTTTGTTTTATTTACAGGTAAGATGAGGGGGCACCAATTAAATGGAATTTTATTGGATTATGTATATTACTGTCTAAAGCCTAAGAAATGCCGCAAAATATTGGTAATATGGTTTAATCTTAATTTTGCTTTACTTTAAACTTTTTTTTTAGTTTCTAATACCTGCTCGCTACTAGGTAGACACATATTATTTTATGACTGTGCCTCCGCCTTTATGTGAATTTTAAGCTTTTTTGTTTTTATTTTATAACCTTGAATTTCTTTTTATGTTTATTTAGTTTTTTTATTTATAAGGTTATAAAGTTGATTAGGGTTTTACCAGTGGTGGCCAAATTTGTTTTATGGCCGTAGAAATGAAGGGCCGGCCTTGTGATTAATTTTAGTTTCATCCTTATTTTATAACTAGTTTTTACCAATGCACCCTTTTTGATTTATTGGTTACCGTTTCAAAGTAAAAGGGTAGACCTTGTCTGATGACTAAATAAGACGAAATTTTACTTAGAAATACTATAAATAATTAATCAGCCGTAATTTTATCTAAAAAGCATGCAATTAAATGAACAATACAGTATAGCGTGGAATGGTTTGTGAGGATATATGGGGTCACCATAATTGTGAAGAACTTTTGCAACTGGAAACATTAGATCGAAAAGCATAAATTTGCAAATTATTTTAAAACCCCTTCAAATTAACATCACCAAAATACAAGTAGCTATGGGAATGTATGTATAAGAAGCAAAGTTAAATCATGAATCTGGCGACCGATTGATTGACTAACAAAGAAAAAAATTCCGATTTAATCGACTTGTGTAACCAAGAGTATTGCTAGAACTAATGCGTCGGCTAGATATTCTTAATGAACCCACACACTTTTGCTCTCAATTGGGATCTTCAGTAACCAGAAAATGTTATTAGTCACCATATTCATATTTATGTTGCAGTACCATAACTAGCGAACACATTACAGCAAGCGTTAAAAGATACTACACCAACCGTCACAGAATATTCGCAGTCTGCAGACTTATGTGTTCCAATTCGCTTTCCGATTCATTTAATTACGGCATTTACTTTCTATGGATTGACTGTTAATCCAAAAATCCATCAAGTCTATCAGAACTTTTCAAAAATTGCTACTCTAAAAGCTTAAGCCAATTCGAAGGGTAAAGTATTATACCGAATCACCAGTTTGAAGTCCCAAGTTTTGTATCTGAACTCAGAAACGCTTTTAAATAAGTACTGCTCAGTGAGATTTTTAGAAAATAATAAACTTGACTACTTGAAAACATAATAGGAATCATCTGTTTTAAAACCAACCAAACTTCCAAATTTTAATTGAAAGAGATATTCACCAAGCAGGCAGTATTAAACAATAATATTTTTGGAGAAAAGTTTACAACATGGGAGAGACTACTTGAGATATTTACAAAATCTACATATAATACATTAAAACCACCCAGTCGTAACTTTTTACCTGGTCACCATCGGGAATCAAACCCGAGACCTTCGCATAGCAGAGGAAGCGCTCTACTTACCCGGGCGACACGGAGACATAGATACCACCATCTTAAAAAAAACTTCATTCGATCTACGTAGCTAAATAATTAGAATACAGTCAAACTCAATATGTGGTACATGATATTAAGGACTAACAGAGGTTAGGTCTAAAGAAATTGTATTTAATTAGCTTATGATCCCAATAGCAGTTAAAGAAAGATGGAAAGTAGAAAAGTATTAAACTCCGGCCGTTTTGATTAGATCTTATCTTAAACTTCGACCTAGAGTTAATTCAACAGTAGTTAGTTCATGTTGCTTACCAGATCTGTTACAAATTGTGCTTAAGAATCGCGTCCATTAAATTTGAGGACTTGAAACATGTCGCGTTTTTTATTTAAAATTCTGAGCTGGTATTAGGAGCTAAGTGGAAAATTATCTATTAAACCTTTACCTGGGGGCCGTATTTGCGAATCCGGTTTGAATGACAATTCAATTCGAACATGATGTGGTATTTGTGAATTTGAACGAAAATAAAAATGTACACTGTAAAGTATTCAGCAGGGAAATTTTGATTTATGGTTATACCTGTACGAAAAATACAACCTTGGTATTTTGACATTTGACAACCAAAACAAAAATTGTCTTTTTATGTAAACATACATTTCAAGTTTGGTTTGTGACTTCTGTCACTGTAAATAATGATTAAAACAAATTATTTTGAAATTTTGATTAAAACAAATGAAATTGTATGACCATAAATGAATTTTAGCTAATCTAACCGCACGCCAACAAACTATTTTTATCAGTACAGCGCGCTAGATACAAAATATCAACAAAAAATGTTCTCCATATTTCAATAGATATCCTATATTTTTTGGTTTGAATCTGGTTCAAAAGTTAGGGCGTTATTTAATTAATCAATTTAATTACAATTTAGACATTGGGCGCATCCACGTTTGATCAAATTTCCTTTAACAAAAATGTCTAGCAAATAGCAACGGATGTCAAATGGTTGTTTGTTAGAGTCTACTCTTGCCATAAAATACTGCCAATACTTATAGAGAATGTGGTCACATCATAATGGCAACTTGTCGATAAAATTGTGCCTGATATTCTTCAATACTCACAATGGTCTCTCAAAAATCGCTGCCTGACCTCGTGTCGTACTTAACTACTGGCCATTAACGATATTGAAGTAAGTTGTGAGCAGTCTGCGGAAATTTTCGGGAAACGACTATCTTTCCCAAGTTTTTTCCTTATTGAGTTATTCGATAAGCCGAATGTTTAAGGGAAGTCAGTTGAAGAATGAAGGTCCTGAACATAGATAGAGTACCGACTAAATGACGCTATGGTGAACTTTGTTATTTCAATTATATTATGATAATTCATGTGAAAATTATAATCTGATATTTGTCGAGGGAGCCTCTGTCCAATTCTTTAAAAACGCAACTTAAGAACCCTAATTATACTCGTATAAAGATGCTGAATAGGCAGAATTCGATTTACTACATCAAACGGTCGCGCTGAGACACATCGACACTGAAAAAATATAACACGAAGGGTGATTCTGCAAAGTTAATAATGGTTTTAGAGCGTTTTTATAAGCACCTCCCCAACAAACAATACCATAATATCCGTGAGCCAGCACAAGCATGGTAAATCTGAAGTAAAACCAACTGTCGGCACTGTGAACGTATATGACTCTCCCAGTTTAGGTTAGAATCAAGCTGAAGTTCAAGATATCTAAATTTATCAACCAACTATTATTTTAAACAATCATCAATACAAACATAAAAGTTACAAGTGGAAGGATGATAAACAAAATCATGAGTTAGATCAAGAAAAGTATTTCGATTTTCCAAAACAAGCTATCAACTTTAGTTAGATGCGATGTCACTAGTATTTCCGTGGGTAAATCCGCTAATAAATGTGCTTATTGGCGTAAACGGTTGTAGATAATTAATTTGTGGATTTATACAAATTAATATTAGCAGAAATATTTTAATGAAATACATTTTATTTGTTTACATTTTAGACAACTAGTGCTGCCTAATCGAGTAATGAACGAAACATGAAATTTTTACGCAAAATACCTAATAAAATATTGTATACCGGAAACAATATGACCCTATCTTGGCTGTAAATGTTTCTCGGCTAAATGTCATGCAACTCGTCAATTACCAGTAGCAACTAACCGAATCGTAACACCATATGATAGAGAATAATTTATACATAAACTATTTTGAAAAAGGTTATTCCTGAACTTCTTAATATAATTGATGAAAATCTTTATCGGAATTAAAATTTTAGAAGATTTGAGAACTGCTCGATTTTATTTAGGGGTCATAAATCTGTTGCTGTTAATCAAATTTCCCTGGCTCAATTTTTCAACATACAGAATCTCTTACTTTAATTACTAAAACAAAATATGTACGAACCCGAACCGGAAGAAAAGTAAATTAGGTAACTACATTGACCGACACCATTGTTTTATACTAAAATGGTTGTTTTTCATTACATTCTACTTCTATATTTGCTTTTGATTGTAAAATAATTTTTCTTGCTCTACTGATTTTTTGATAAAGTCAAAAGCTATGACCGTCTCTTATACGCTAGTTGTATGGCAATGGTATTTCTAAATTGCTTAGGAAATTGAATCAATCTGGTATCGAACAAAATTTAATAAAATCTGACCACTGCACATCATGACACAGATTATGTAAATCGATTTAAATTAATCAATCTATTTTAGTAATCCCTTACCGCACCCCTGAAATTCCCAAATCACAATTTTACAATCCAATCAACACCAAAAACACATTCAGTTCCGAAATAAGAAAATCACCCTATACTAAACATTTATAATGTAGAGTCATTAAAATTTAAAATACCATCGGTAACCAAATCAATTTAAATATCTAAGAATATTTTCCTTAAAGAAAATTAAAAGGAACAAAAAAAATTTCCTTTTAAAATATTCTCTATATAGGTCATATAAATCACCCTTTGTATAAAAATAATGCTATTGTTTTTGAGTATGTATGTGTGTCTGTATGGGAATCATACACTTTAATTGTCAATCGAATCCAAAACAATTTTGTCATAAAACAGTCGAGTATGCGACCGTCGGAAAGAAAGTCAGCGCAAAATAAATATGTGTGACACAAATTAGCGCAGTGTGTGCATGTATAAAACCAATCGAAATGTCGGAAATTATGACGTTTCGAGTGTGCATAAAACAAAAAAAAATATTTCCCCTTTATTTCATTGCTTTTTTTTAGATAAGCTATTTTTTATATTATGTATAGGGAACAAATTACATTTGTTTTTCTTTGTTTTTCCTTGAAACTTAACAACACACATGTACATATGTATAATTATTATGCATTACACCAGTTACATATAGCTAGTTAGTTTTTACACCTTAGAAAATTAGCATGCAAAACAAATGAAATAAAAATCATGCACGAGTGTATCATTTGACATATTGCGTGTATCATATTAAAAACACAATATATACGAGTACAGGAAATCAGTATAAGACAACAACAAAATTTTAAAAAAATATCAACTGAAGAATAACTTATTATAAAACTAATGTCGGATTCATAGAATAAATGATTTTTTTCTTAATGGTGATTTGGTTGATTATTCATTATTGTTATGATGTGCTTGATAGTTATGGTTGAAAAAAAACATAAATGTTTAACATTATGTTCCGCAATAAATTGATTTTGTGCGGATTAGAAAACTGGTGACCCATATTTTATAGTTTAATGTTTGCTTAATTTGTAAGCAGACGATAAAATTGGTGGATAGAATCAGTTAAAAGCGAATAGACTTACACTTTTGTGTTTTAAACGATTTTTTGAGCTGCTCGCTAACTTTTCATTTTTGTTTGGCATTTTGAAATTTTAACTACTACCTAAGGAACGAAACTGAGTAATTTATTTTACTTCGCTTAGTTCAGTTTAACTCACCCATTAACGCAATAGTGCTGATATCAATCACTTATCACATAAACATTTGCACAATTCATTTTAAATGAAGTTTTTAAATAAATTTGAACAATTATCTAAACAATGCTACATGCAACAAATGATACATATTGAGCAAGTTATTATTAAGTAAGTTTATTAAGTCTATGCAAGTTTGAGAAGATTTTGCGTTCGTTGCCCAAATTGTCTGTATTAATCTAAAATTTAAGGGTTTCTCAATATCAGAACTTAACCACTTTAACCATACTATCAAGTATTTTAGAATTAAACTTTAATATGTAACATTTAATTTGGTAAAAATTGAGCAATTTCTTTTGGTACAGATTATGTAAACCAAAACACGCAATCCATGTTAAACAACATATTATCATTGTAATGAGCTAATTAATTTAAATTAGCATCAATTATTCTTTCGCTATTTGCTGAAGCAAGAAAACTGCGTCTACAATTTATAAGTATCAAGCAGAAGTGTTAAGTAATATTTTCAAAATGTTTAGAGTAGCCAGCATCACCAATCTAAAATTAGTGGAATCGGGAATTTTGCCGATTTGTTATTTTTTCGATAGAAAAATGATATGATATCAGTACAAGTATTTATTTTCAGCTGCGATTTTTTTTTAACCTTAGTTCTACAAAAAATAAACCGAACTAAACGACTATTTTATAATCTATCTCTGACCAAAATCGATTTTTTGTTTTTCAACATTCCAAAAGTTTGATGTATAATTTTGTGGAAAATAGGTGGCACGTGCGCATAGTAAATAAATCTTACTATTTACTGCTGACGCTAACGACATTTCTCCAAAAACTTTGGTTCGCAGTATGGGACACCAGACCCGAAGCTCGATTCATTATAGAAATCGTGACCAACGTCATTCATCCATCGTGAAGGAGTTCCACCGCTAAGTGCTACTTACACTCCGCTTCTCTTAATTATGACCACCTTTTATATTGTTGCCGCTCATTGAAATGAAGGAATCTAATCAAGAAACATGCATTTTCAATGCGTCACTTGATTACGACCAGTAATAATGAATAATTGGTGCTTTTGGTAAGAAGAGCAAAAATTTTATCTTAATTAATGTTGATTTATTAATTTTAATTAAACTTAATATTAAAACAAAAAGATTTTAGGAAAATGGGTAAAGGAAAAACAATTTCACAAGGGAAAAAAGCAAAAAATCGAAGTTTTAAAGGAAGAGGGATCCTCAAATCGTGAAATAGCAAACAAATTAGTAAGGGAAAAACTGTTGTTGTATCTTTCATCAATAATATTGAAAATTATGGAAAAAACAGAAAAGCACGCATAGCTGAGGCTACAATGTCCACGGATAAACGGGCGATTATTCGGTCTACTTTAAATTCATGCTTATCATCGGCAAAAATTAAGGTTAAACCTGTAGTCAAAGCCAACTTATGAACGGTTCGGCATGTGATTAACAATACTAAGCATCTTAAATTAAAAAAATTTCAGTAGAAAACTTTGGATGCATCACGCAAAGCACACCATGGAAGCAAGATTGGTGCTGAGTTGCATTTTCGGACGAAAAGAAATTTAATTTGGATGGTCCTAGAAAGAAGAACTATTTTTGAACCATAGTATACAAGGTGGTGTAATGCTTTCGGGAACCACTTCGTACTACGGAACAACTGACTTGGGGTTTTCATAGCATGAAAATACTGCACTTTCGTACAAAGATATCTTGGAAGAGGCTTTTCCAAAATTTAAAGAGCTGTCTGGACTTTTTCTATGGATTTACCAATAAGATATTTCCTCAATTCATACAGCAAGTAGTAGTGCTGGCTGGAGAAGAATCGTAGGTGTGTCATTGCTGCCAAGGCCCCATACTCACCCAATTTGAATATTATGGAAAATGTGTGGGGGTGGGTGGTTTTCGAGGGAAGTGTATGGAGGGGCAAGCGATATGAAGAAGATAAACTTTCATGGATAACAGCTATTTAAATGGCCAGGAATAAAATTAGTCTAAATTATTTGGGCGCTCTCTACGAATCGATGTCTTCACGAATTTTCGAAACTTTGTGCGAAAGGAGAGAGCGTCCATTACTAAAAGCAATGCAAATAAAATAAATAGACTTTATACGTCTAGTACAGTTGCTAGTTGTCTTTTTTTCGAAATTTTTAATTTTTACAGAGAGTTCTCTACTGGTCGTAGTCAAGTGACGCATTGAAAATGCATGTGTTTTAACTAGATTGCTAAATTTGTACAAAAATACAGATAATGGATTTACTGTTGATACCTGTTTCACTGTTGTTTCAATGAGCGACAATGCATCCTAAAATGCATGTATAAAGTAATATTCTTATTTCACAAATATGGAAGTTATTGACTTTTGAAATCAATATAATGGTGGTCGAATTAAGTGACGCGGAGTGTACGTTGGAGGGTCTGCTTGATGGTCCTTTTTTGTATTCGCAGAACACGTTCTAATCATCTCAGTCTATTTCGTTTGATGAATCCTATTATATCTTATACTTTCTATTTATTCGAATTTGAAGGTAGATTGGAAATGTCCGCTTTAACGAAGTGTGCGTGAGACCAAAATCTAACTATAATGTCCCATAGCACAGATTGCACTGATGAACAAACACAGAACGCATCATTTAACGATTTCCCGATGGCTGACATAGCGGAGTCATCGAATATGACACGACACTCAGTAGTACTTACTTGTAAGTTTTAACACGGGATGATGTGGCAAATAATACTGGCCTCTTACATCTTGATTCTGGAAAACCGTTTTCTAAAAATTCAGAAATAAAAGGGCAATTCAAACCACTCAGAATGAATATGTAAGTCTAAGAACATTTTCAAATTGCATGAAAACGTAACGTATAACAGTCAGACCTCATTATTATAAAATTTCCAAGTCTGGTACTACGAGTAAACGAGCTTCAGCCCGTTATAATATTTGTAATACGAGCTTTTTTTATTTCTATGGTTATTTTAATAAATGATTTTCAATGCCTCTGTAGAATCAAGGAACGTAAGATAGATCGTGATGTTACTGTGATTTTCATGGTTTTGGCTGGATAAAATTTGTTAATAGTATTATAACATAGATATTACTTATTCTGAAATTGCGCGAATTCGCTAGTATAAGGTCTCTGAAAACCTGATATCGATGGTGAACAAATATCAGGCTATCATCCAGAATAACACATTGGGAGCTTTCAGGTCCGCCAACTGTTGGCAACATGTTACGTTAAATCAACATTTTGCATACTGCACGCAACCGATACATTATAATTCATACGGCAATACTGTTGAGCTAACTGTCAGTTTTTCCATCGCGTTTCATGTCGATTAATTCAGGTATCGTAATTTTCATACAGAAGGCTATTCGATTACAAAAATTTATCACACAAAATTATTAAAAGTTTAAATTAATATTAAACCAAATAGTTCAACAAATTAACTCCTATTAACCGTAAGATCATAAACGATTATTTTTATTTATAACATTTTGTGTTATATGCAATAAAACTTTTGTTCTCAAAACAAATTTCAAGCATTCACGTTATATTATGTTGGCAACATACGAGTATATAATAAGATAGTGATATTGACAGGTAGCGATATCAAGTTGGCGAACCTGAGAGCGCTCAATATTTCATATAGAAACCGCATGTAAGCGGAAAAAGCAATCAAATTCGAGTTACGGAGAGATTAACTAATGTGTAGGTGAAAATAACAATTTTAAATGTCAAAAAGTATTTAATGTTCAGTACAAAAAAATTACTTAAAAGTAGATAATGACGTGTCATACTAAAACTTGAGACTATCTAAATTTTGTAATGAGTTTTATGGCATGTGACATCTTAATGTGAATTCAGCCCATCACACAAGGGTTAAATTTGAGCTACACATTACAATTCTACTGAATTACTAATTACTGAATTCTACTGTTATCTTCTACTGAATAGAAAAGAATTTATATCACACATATTAAATTTGTAAAGTGCCATCTCTATTAACTAATTTTATATTTGAAAAAATAACTATACAATTTATAAAACTGTAAAATTTTTGAATCCAACCTAATATTCGGTCATATAAAAATTATAAACCTATCACAACATTTCGGATATCTCAAGTACATAACAATGCATTTTAACCTGTGACCTAAAAACAAAATGAGATTATAAATAACTGATAAAATGGATGCCAACTTTGACATTTAGTGTCAACAACCATCATTGAAACAAATAAAAAATTGTACAGTTAAAGATTTTGTTAATAATCTATTGTATTCCTAATAAGCAGCGTATAATAATTATGTATAAAAAATATGCAAACCAAGTCGTTTCCGTCAACATATCATGATCGTATATAATCAATTAACATGTATATTAGACATTTCCGTTTGGGATTTTTATGTATGTGTGTGTATATGCATGCGGTTTCATAATTTCTTTTGCTCTATGATGCGCGATTAAGAATTTTTATTTTCTAGAATAGGGGCGGCTCTTTATTATTATTCATAAGAAACAGAAAGAAATACGCGGGTCGCGCGGTTTTTGTTTTGTTTCGTTTTTTTTTTATTAATAATTATGGAATTAAATTAGAATTATTATTAACCTTGCTTTGTGTTTAGATTTCATTGGGGGCTTCTCGTGTATATTGCATAAAAATACATTTTTATTTTGTTTTATACATATTGGAGTGAAGGTGATTTTAAGTCACGAAGTGCATTTTTAATATATATATATATCTCTTTGTTATAAAAACAAACGCGAACCGAAACGAAAAGCAACACACAAAAATTATATTTTTATCGTTATTCAAGATTGCAAAATACTAAAAAACAAATGAATAAGAAGATCCAATTCATACCCATGAAGCACGAGACGCATTTGGATCTTGGATAGAGGTGATACTAAACGACAAAGAGAAAGTTGATCGTAAAATAAATATTGATGGTCATTTTATTTTTCAATTAAGCTTCAAATTAATAATTTGAGTGATTATTAAAGCGCGCGCGTACGCGCGCGAGGGAGAGAGTACAAAATAAAAACAAAAACGTAAAATAATAAAAAGGTCGTAAAATTTGTAGGAACATATGTCAATATGGTGTTCAAAATAGCACGAGGCATACAAGATAAGATTTCACATGTGTGTGCATATAAGTATATGTGGAAGAAAACATCTGCTCGATCATCCAAAAAAAAATATGGAAAACCGAAAACACAAGTCGATCAATCAAATAATAAGTAATAATAACAATAATAATTCCGTTTTACCATCGTCTTAATTTTTTTTTAACATATATTAAAATGCAATGCCATCTGCATTATATATCATTTATTGCAATCATACATACATAAATATGCAAAGTCACGAGAGATTATGTACGGTACAAAAATTATATTTAATAACCCTTCTTTCGTAAAAAAAGCATTACGAATGACCAATCCTTATTATTATTGTATTAAACCCTTTCTTTCCATACATGGATATATATATATATATATATATATATATATATATATATATATATATATATATATATATATATATATATATATATATATATATATATATAATATATACTCGGTCAGACCTTATCCCCGAAACATACATACACGTAGAGCCGGCTGAATCTGTTTTCGTGCAACACCCCAAATATAAAACTATAAATTTATTTTTTCATCATCTCTCCATCTGACGATGCAGTGAACAAAGTATAAAAAACTATCTTAAATTTTAATTAAATAAATAAATAAAAATTTTAAATACTCGGGGAATTAAAAATGCACGCGAACAATTTTTAATTTAAATTTTTGTAAATTGTATTATTGCAAATTGTACAACAAACATACTCCAGATATAAACATATATGTAAGAGAGATTAACTTACCGCCATCAATCGTGCGCGCTTTGCTGATATGGGATAAAAGCGAACCAAAAAAAAAACAAAACAAGATGACATATAGCACGTGTCACATTTTATAAATGTATGACGTCACAAAAAGATGTTGCAAATAAAGGGGTAATCGAACACGAAATAGAATACATATATGCGGAAAGTGTCGAAGAGTTTCAACTGGATGGAATAATGTGGTCCAAATTTCAGAAAAAATTTGTTTGCGATTCTTATCTAAACTACCCTAGTTTTTTTGGCATAACGCTTTTATTTGGTTATTAATAAAAAAAAATACGTTTTATAAAATAAGGGAGAGATAATGCATTAAACATGTGTCCTAATAAATTTGATTATTGTTTGCTATTAGCGATGAGTGTATTATTATTATTATAATTTTATAACAACAATTTTCGGTTGTTTATTATACAGAAGCGCATTGTAGTGTTAATAATTTTATGTATTTGGTTTATCAGCCTATTAAAGCGCCACTATCGGCATAATCTCATACTTGATAATGTTTTTCTCAACGAGTTTCGTTAATCTTGAGAAATTATTGAGCGTTCACAGGTTGAGATCATGAACTTTATTATGGTTGGGGGCGATATAAGAAATTATGATAACGATAAAATCGACGATGT
The DNA here is from genome assembly GCA_963691935.1 of Nephrotoma guestfalica. NCBI lineage: Eukaryota > Metazoa > Arthropoda > Insecta > Diptera > Tipulidae > Nephrotoma > Nephrotoma guestfalica. The sequence continues at coordinate 260,395,265 of OY829914.1, forward strand.
TTAATGTAAACAAATCGAATACATTTTTATGATCACGATTTGTAAAATACACACTGTACGATATTTGTAATGCATTATTTTTTTATGGAATAGTATGTATGAGTATTGTCAATCTAAGCCATCATTCAGTAAGTTTTTTGAGCAAAATATGTTATGAGTGATGCAGATCTAAAAAGTTCAGTAATAGGCCACAATTTACTGAGAATCGGATAGGTTGAAGAATATTAAATAAATTTACAAAATGAAAAAGGAATCTGCCATGCTGGTCGAACGGAGGTTAGAATAAGAAGAGAAAACTCGTCAATGTGTCAATTTTTGACATCTTCAAGGGTTGTCCGATTGAGTGTATGTTAATTAGAGTTGCTCGATGATTTGTGTTTGGTTATAGAGTGCCGACCGGTAGGTGGTGACACTGATCGATGAGGAGATGTTTGGTATCATGTCCAACATTCCCGGCCGACCTAACGTATTTTAATACTTTAGTGTAGATTGTGGTTGTCGGGAATAGATAGCAAGCAGCTTTGTCACTGGTCGCTTGTATACGCCATTTTGGCATCTTAATGTGACGAATCGCCCGTCGGATCCTGGTTGTGTTTCGATGAATCCATCCGAGTAACCATTTCGAGGGAGGGATGCTTTTTTTCTTGATGATGATTAATTGATCGATAGTAAGGTTGTTGTTGACTCTGATCCACTTCGGTTGTTGCTGTAAACGAGATGTAGTCGACTACATTTTTCAAAAGTGATGACACACTCTCTGAATTTGCTTGTAGCGATTGAGACGATTCATTCGCACATCGAGTAGTGTTGGTTCTAATGTCGTGATTGGTGTCTAGAATCCAGTAGTGTTTCCGTAAATGTGTCAGCATCAGTTGTGGGCCACCGTGTAGCGTTGAGCGATGTGCTTGCGAGATGAGCAGACTGGCCTTCGATAGGATGATCGGATACTTCTTTGTGTGTTTCAGGTTCGATTCATTCCACCCTCTGATCCGCAGTAGACCGTCGCCGCCGATGAAAAGGTTCAGAGATCGAGACAAAAAATAAATGTTCTCCGGATTGGCATCATGATCCTTCGCGAAATGGATTCTTGAATCAGCTTGACCCAAAACTCGGATCCGTAATGGAGCTCAGGCACGGTGATGACGCATCTCGGATGTATTGTTGTACTGAGATGACGATCTTAGATAAAACGTCTGCAGTATGCCATATCGAGCGAGTAGGTAATATAATTCATTGTGAGACGTCACGGTTTCAGTATGCGTTGCAATCATTGATTTTATTTTTCGTTTATCGATGTTGATGTAGGCCTCGCCCGCTCTCTGACGTGATCATTGACCTTGATCTTCTCGTAACCAACCAGGTGCTGTTCGCCACAGCGGATGGTTGTATAACAATGACAGATCAATAGCACGAGATGCGCAATCTGCAGGATTCTGCTTGGTGTCAACATTATTCCTATCGCTACCGATTAAGTGTAGTCTAAGATTTGCGTAACCCGATTGCCCACAAACGTTTTCCAGCGATTAAGCAAGCTGCGTAGCCAACCAAGTATCACTTGCGAGTCGGTCCATGCATTGATTTGAACCTGTGGCACGTCGAGTGACTGGACGATGGTGTGCATGAGTTTCGTGAGAAATGGCACAAACCTCCAAACGGGGCAGGCTGATTGTTTTGCATTGGCTGATTGTTGTTGTGCAATCTTGGTCTTTGGTGTTAGCATAGTGGTTTTGGCGGATGAATCTGCTAACTTTGTACGAGCATACATCACCGTTGCGTATGCTTTCTCAAAGGCGTCGCTGAATCCGTGAGGTTGAAGACGGTTGCGAGTTGTCGAATGATGTATTCAGCGATCGATTCTGAGAGCCTTTCTTTGATTTCAGGCTGTCTTAATAAGTGAGCCATAGTTGAGCAATTGATTTTGAGACCGCTTCATCCCACGATATGCCGAGTACCCACAATTCTTGTAGTATGATTTTTGCGATGATTATGGTAGGCGATAACCGAGCCGGATCGAATATCTTTGATGCCTGTGACAGTATTGTTCGTTTGGTTGGTGCACGAACATTTGATGGCACGCTGATGTTGAATCCTAAACAATCGGCTGAAGGAGACCGATATAGTCCGAGTGTTTTGACTGAATTGTCCCAGTTTAGCTCAAGGTTACCCTGATGATCGCGGAATTCGCTTGGTATCTCATTGAGAAGCTGCTGACTGTTCGAGGACCACTTCCGCAGTTCGAAGTCACGATATTTGAGTAGCTCCACCATTTGCCTCTAAACCTCGATTAAATCCGTGATGTTGTCTGAGGCGGTCATCAGGTCGACGATATAGAAGTCCTTGGATGCGACATTCACTGAAATTAGAAACTTATCCTGTTCATCTCGTGCTCACTGCAGCGCTGGCTGTACAATACGTGACGGTGCACAAACGATATTCTAGAACTGGCCAATTTGGAGAAGATCGCCATACGATCTGCTGATAACTCCTGTGTTCGCGCCATCAGGATCTGCCGATACATCTGGTTGATGTCTAAGACGTTCTGCTGAAGCTGGGGGCCAATGCGAAGCTTCTGGTTAAGTGATATGCCGGTTGATGTTTTGTGTGATGCATCGAAAATCACGTGCAGTTTGCGTTGTGATGTGGAAGATAGCACGTCTGGCCCGACGGGTTGTGATCTTCGGACACTTCCCTTGATCGTTATTGGCGAACCGGCGTTCCATACGTTGTCGCAGAAATGCATCCTCGCGATTTTCCAAGGAGTGATGAGTTCTCGGGTGGATGAGGATCGGCAAGTTCCAATTGATGCAAGTGTGGCCGTCGATGCGTGTCGATTGGTTGGAATGGTAGCGTGCCTGTGATCTTCTCGTCGACGAGGGTCGTGACCGAGATGGAAAATGTTGAATCGGTTCGGAGGTGTAATACAAATTCGGCAATTAAATGCAACGTGGGCGCCTCGTTCGCACAGATTCCACTGATCGTAACTGCGGCTGGTCTAGCTAATCCGATGCGATTTACTGTACTCTGATACGAAGCTGACCTGGGATCCCGAATCCAACAGAGCTCGAATGACGAAGTTTTGTTTAGATGGCAATTGCTGTTGCGAGCAGAACATCTGTGAATGGCGATGCGACATGGTTCGTAGTGACAGAAGTTGGTGATGATCCGACGGATGATGATCCGGTGTTCGGATTCGAATTGTGTAATAGCATGTGGTGTCCTCTGTTGTAAACACGGCAAAAACTGAATTTGCAATTCGAACTGGTGTAGCTTTTGCGCAGGCAGTTGAAGTACAACCTCTTTGATCGGACGAGATATGACCGTTCTTCGAATGTAAGACGTTTCAATTGATCACACTGGAACACATTGTGATTTTCAGCACAAAATTGACCCGAGATGCGAGTCTGATGTGACGACGAGTGCGCGAGTTGATTGCGTGACAGGTTTGCGAGGTGTTGGAGTGCACGATGAATGCGATGATGACGGAATCTCCTTGTGTGACTGGTGAATTCAATTGTGCTTTGATCATGGAAATCATCTTCAGTGATTGTCATCTGGTGTTCAGGAAAAAGATCAGATCTTTGTATGATGGCTATTTCGCTCGGGTTAGTGACATTTCCCAATGGCGATGGGTTTCTGGATCCAGTTTGTCTGCGATATTAACTAAAATTATATACCATGTAGTGACTGGTACTTCTAAAATCGTCAGATTACGAACGATGTCGGTCGTAGTATCAATAATCTTGCGCAAACCCACAGCTGATTCGATTTGTAGTGTAGGCATGGTTCTGAACCTTCGAAGATGGCTGTCGATAATGAACCGACGGTGGTTGTATCGATCTCGTAACATGTGCCATACTTTCTCATAATTATCGTTGGTGTTACTCACAGATTTAATCAATGATAGGTGTCTGTATGGTTTTCAAGTTCGAAATTACCACGGCCTCGATCTGATCCTGTACGACGCAGAATTCGTTATACCGGGAGTCCACGTGATCGATCTGCGTCTGTATGGATTCGTTACTTATCCCTGGCGTGTTGATCGAGAGCTCCTTGCTCTTTCTCGCTGCTCGTTGTACCGGACCCGTTGTAGCGACGCTTGTTTGACGCGAGTTGACATTGCACCACCGAGTTTTGTCACCAGAATGTCACTATGTTAAATCTTCTTACCCACGAGAGTTATTGCGGTATGGCATGAAGAATCCGATAAATCCGGTAGATGCGATAAATACGATAAATCCGGTGGATGTGATAAATCCGGTAAATACGATAAACATCCGGCTCGAAGAACCAAACATGGTACAAATATATATCAATATTATTGAAAAGATATAATGAATATTTTATAAAATAGTCTAGAACAAAGTAAATCAATTGCTCTGTTTTTCTGTTCGCTACCCGGGCGATGTATTGAGCGCTTAAAGGGAAATTATCTATCCGAAATTCCGCTACTATCCGTATTGTCGCATAAAACAAACTTTCAACGACCGGAAATATACCAATTAACATTTATTTTGGCATGATTTTATTAACAAGAATTCATCTTGCTGCGTTTTCAATTTTTATTGGAAGATTAAGTTTGGTATGGTTTAAGGGTTATACAAAACAAATGCCTTTTCAAATTTCCAATTGAAATAGATAGCGGCACCCGATAGCGGCGAAAAGTTGAATAAAAAATATTAGTTTGGAGTTAAATTAAATAATTTTATGCAAAAATAGGGCGCTCATGTCAAATTCTTTGGAAGAAAAAGATCAAAAAAATTTGATTATAATCAAAAAAAATTGATCACAAATACCTTCTCATGTTCTTTAGAAGAAAATAATTGATTTTTTTTTTGATTTGTGATCAAATTTGAAAATCCCAAATTTTTGGAGGATTTGTTTTGAGTTCAAAACAATATGACTCACGTCAATGTCAAAACAAACAAACAAAAGACGTGCCATTTTCATTATCGGCATAATAATTGGGTGTTTATATTTTGACGTGCGTTACTACATAAGATAATAGAGTTTATTTAAATTAAATATTACAAATACCTAATATTAATTTTTGTGGTATTTAAAGTGAATTTGATGTAATTAAAAGAAACCCTAACCTCCCAACAAACAGTTTTTTGTTGTTGTTTGTTTTGATTTCCCTTTAAACAAATATAAACAAACCATTTTTTTCGTGTTCCGATCACATTTCCAAAGAATTTGACATAAATATAAGTTTTGACATAGAAAATTGGGTGTTCGGGACCCGGATACATCTATCAAACACGGCAAATGATTGCTTTAAACTGAGTTGATTTTACTATACGTAACGCCTTTTTTATCTAGAAAGTAATTCCCTAAAGAGATTAATATCTTTCGCTAATGTTTTGTCTATTTTAATTACCTTTCTTTGCACTTCACTAAAATGCAATGCTTTTTCGCATTAAAACTTTAAATCCTGAGGTATGCATTGGTTTAAACAAATTTAAAACAAAAAAATAATTGTGGTGGACCCGGTTGTTTTTATATTTACAAAAAAGAGTAAGGTTAAATATTTTATTAACCTAAAAGCTTATTGATCAGTTATAAATTTACAAAAACGTTTTAATTCAAGGAACTTTGAACATGAGTATTAAGTATCAGATGTAAAAATCAACTCATGCATATCGAAGTTTCGAAAAAAGGTATATACACACATTTTGTGTGTATATAATCACACAGTAATTTCAACCTCGCAGGCATTGTTTGATGATTAATTTCTTTCTTCTAAAACCTTGTCTTTGTCTGTAAATATGTATTTTGTATAATGTACGTAACGTTCTGTGTATTTTATAAGTATCGGGCGCGATGATTGAGTTTATATAAATGTATAATACCCTGTGTAGCTGCGTATCTACTATCTGACTTCTGTGTTTTGTGTTTACATGACGTACACCACCAGAAATATTATTAATCCCATTGCACACACTGTACAGTATACTAATTGAGAACACATCTAGAAAATCTCCAGGAGATTTAAAAAAAAATTTAATAATAATTTAAAATATATTTTTGAATCATTTCGCAATGGGGGGGCTACTTGGTAATAAAAAAATATATCATATAAACCTAATTATAGTGGAGTTCTGAGTATATAATATAAAAACCAAGTAGCCAGCCGAAATCGAATTTATAATTAAAAAGTTAGTATACAATGATAAGTAATGTGTAAGTTATGTACTTAGTTTTTTGTAACCTTTTTTTATTGTTGGTTTGTTATCTCTTAAATTTCGTGCAAATGTGTATAAGCAACAACAACACTTTGTAAAACAAGTTTGGTCAAGATTTTTTTTTGTTACTTGTACAAAAATTGTGGTGTATAATGATGAAAAGTGATCAATCATGGTGTTTAATTTTTTTTAATTAAAAGTTGAATAAACTTGGTTTCTTATTCAAAATTTGCTATGTGCGCGCGCTCTATGTGCATCGTGCTATTTTACTTCATTGCGTTTCATCAATATTTATTAAGCGTGAAAATTTATCATATAGCAGAATGTATACAAAACAAAAAAAGTGTGAAACAGAAACAATTAGTACCAATATAATGAAAAAAGTTTTATTGCATTTAGTTAAAAACAAATGAAAAAAAAAGTTTGACCATGCGCAATTTTTTAGTGTGTGTTGGTTCTTTCTTGTGTATTCGGATTTTTTTTTACTCTTTTTAAAATGTAAAAATATTTTTTTTATTTTGAAATAAAATAAAAATGACCTACGACAACTTGTCGCTTTGTTGTTGTTGTTGTTGTATATAAATTGTTTATTATTATTTTTTGCGCTTGTATTTTTTTATATATACACAACTATTTGTTGTTGTTTGATTTTTATTGTATATTGAAATTAAATGCGAACGATTATGATAATAATGTAATTATTTTTTTGTTGGTGTCACTGTTTTATTGTTTTGTTGTATATGGGTTTGATTAATTGATTGACTGTTTTTTTGCGCTACATGGTATATTAGTGTGGTCTGACGTAAAAATATAAGGTGATCAGCGACCCTGATTATTGACTTTTAAAAATATCAAGTCTAAACTTGGTAATGTGCTATTCTAGTGAATTACACGTTGATACAAAAATCAAACTGACGTTTAAAATTGTTTATAGCTGTAATTATAATTTTATTAATAAGTTTATGGCACGATATAAATCATAAACAATTTTATTGATAAATATCGTATTTATATACAAAATTAATTAAGACACTGTCACGATATTTTATCGGCAGATGTCAATGACCATTGCTTTTCTACACCACTGCGATGTTTTAATTACCCACAAAGCAAAAAAAGAAAATACATGATACTTCACTGATTTTTTTTTAAACTGACCATGCACATTTTTTTTTCGTATGCACACAAAATATAAAAAAATCTTAGTCTGATACACACATAGTCATGTTTTTTACATTTCTAAGGTCGGTTAGCCATATTTTATTTATATGTGTATAAATATAAAATGTAATTCGTTTCAAGGTAGAATTGGAATATTACGTGTTTATTATTATTTTATATAACTATAAATAAATAAAAAATGATATTCTTCATTATTTACAAGAAGCGAATGTCAAAATATTATATGCACACACAAGAAATGACTTTATTCAGCTTTTTTCAATTCATAGGTTCGATGCACTTGCTTACCGATTTTATATTTTTTGTGTTGTTTTTTTCATATATTGAATGCGCAATTGAATATTGCATATAAAAGAATATCTTGTTATTACACCTACTAGTACATTACTCTTAGCGCAATAGCCTTAGGTATATTTCGTAATTATATTCTTCCTGTAACAGATATTGGGCAGTAAAAATAAATTGGTGGCGCCCAAAGTGGGGCTACCTTTGTTTGGTCATTATACTTTAAACTTTAATAAATACCATTAATGCCCCATGTTGGGCGCCGACATAATGATAACTATTCTAGTGTGGTTCTACAACTAAACATTTAGCGGAAACATATTAATTTAATATAGCCACTGGGTGCTAAACCAAAATGGCGATTTTTACTTAATTTTTAAGTTTGTAATAGACAGTGAATTAAACACGTGCTTATAATATATTTACATATTCAAAAAAATATATTTTTATAAAAATAACTGTACTTTTGCATAGAATACATATGTAATATATACATGCTTGTTTATATTTTAACCAAAGAAAAAGAAAATATAATAATAATAACGAATTTTTACTTACGGGATATATATACGAGTACATATATACATATACAAATAAAATTGGCATGTATAGAACAAATAATAAAAATGTGCATTTGTGCGCATGCATTTGAAACTGCGCAGTTTGTATTGCAATTTAAATTTTATTAAAACAAAAAAACTACACAAGGATAAATATATAATATGTGAATCCATAACAGAAAAGAAAAAGCGCACAAGTTCAAAAACTCAGGTATCTGAATTTGCTTTTTAGCTAAAATAAATAAAACAACAACAATCATCATCATCATAATAATAATAAATGTGAGGAGACTAATAACCCTGACCCTCATCAGATTTATTTTATGTACATATGTATGAGTATAAAATATTACATTTTTGGGAATCCTCACATCACTTGGTTATATGGACATGTATATTTAATTTATATAAATATATATCAATATTTTATTTTCATGACCTTGATTCTAGGTCCAATGACCGAACATAACCGAATACATGCAAATGATAAATCTGATCCATCAGACAGATTTATTTATTTTATTATTATAATTTTTTTTTGGTAGTTGCACCTCGCTCATTCCCCACACACACACACATAATTTAATGATGCATTTTTTGTTTGCGATTTTGTTACCTGTTTTATTTTTGTCTGCATTATATATCGGTGTCTAATAAAACAAGAAACCGATCAACTTCTTAAAATCTAAACTTTTATTATATACCATTCATATAATCTATTGATTTTTTCCAAGCAACAAAATGTTGCATATATAGATATACCGATGAGGATATGTTTAAATAAGACGGACTTGACAGCAATCTATCGACCCAAAATTTAATTAGCACTGTTCGTAATCCTGTAAAAATTACAAAGAAGGAAAATGATCAAAGTAAAAAAATCAATTATTAGAGTTTGGAAGTTTTGTTAATATTTCTACTTTTAAAAATAGAAAATGGTCGAGGGAAAAGATTTAATTAGTAGATATATCCTAAATTTCAAAAGCATTGTTTTTAATTTGATAAAATTAAATTTTGTAGAATAAACGATCAAGTGCTGTGGCATTTTTTACTTCGGAATGGCGACACATTGAACCAAAAAATTATAAAAAAATCATAAATCGATATAATTTTTCTCGGGTGTGTTTCCACAACGAGCAGGATATATAAAATACACATACACACATACAGGGAATGAGTATAGAATACGCGCGGGCAAAGTTGCCCGTTTCTATTTTCGTTTTGTTGAAATTTACCAAAAAAGGTGGGCAAAGTTAAATCGGAAAAATTAGTTGCTGATAAGAAAATTGCATTGGATATATATTATAAACACATCCTTACATAGAATTTATATACACATATATAAAAAAGCCAGTTCCGCATTTTGATAACGAACGAACCCAAAAAAAAAAACGATGACATCAAAAACCCTATGTACCACGTATTATTTATGTCGTCTTCCTTATATAAAATTTAGTATATGTAACCTTCAAAAAGCATATTAAATTTATAATTCCAATAGTAAACGCAAATAAAATATAATAAAAACAACAAAATCTATTAGCGCAAAGGTTATTTCCTTCTGACATTCAATAAAAATTTCACACAATATACACACAAAAAAATATAATATATATTTTGCGCATGCTTACAAACTGCATTTCTTTATAAATATATAATATATAAACACACACGACACGACGGTATACAAATTTTGTGTAAAATTCAAGGAAATTCGAACGGGAAAAAAGTTTTATAGTAAATAAAAATAAAAAATCTATTATTTATGTATATAGGTATATAAAAATAGAAAGAGACAAATTTATAACTGATCAGTGATGTATCAATATATAAAACGAAGTCGATTAAGGTGTCGTGCACACCATCCAACACTCGATTCATACACCTACAATCTAGTAGTTTAATTAAAATAATAATATGTAATAAAAATGCAAAGTAATACTAGTAATATACATATATAAATAGTGGTGCCATATGTTTCAATATATATGTATACACATATTGTTTGTCTATTTTTATGAATGATAATAGAGCGGTATTCAATTTTTTTTAATTTTTACTATTCGATAATACACCAAAGCCAACAAAAACTAAATAAAATACATTATCAAATAGAGAATATATATGTATTATGTATTTATATACATATGCATAAAAAACAATATAAAATATTAAATAAAAGAGGATGAGGCATACATACTTGAATACACTACACAACTGTTTTTGTGTTTTTGTTATTTTCTCTTTTCGCTTTCGTTTATGATCAAACAAAAAGTTCATTAATCTTCGCTTTTTTTCTGTTTCGTTTTCTTCTTATTGTTGTATACTTTTTACTTTTTTCCTTCTTATTATATTTTTAATAGTTTTTTATTTTATTTTTTATTTTTTTGTATATACATATATTAATATAATTTATACTTTAACCGGGTGAGTTAGGAATTGATGACCAGTTAATACTAGGTCTGTGTAATGTGGTGAGAGAATTAAATCTAAAATGTCTTATCTTGCAAATTAAAATGAGTGTACACATATATGTATGCATGTGGATTGTTAGCGGAGTTAATCTATTCGTTAATAGATGTCATATCATGGGATATTGATGAGTGAGAATTTATTAATATGTGATTTAGTATTAATAAACTCATTAGCTGTATTTTATTGAGAATTAATTATTTCGAATTATTTTGGAATTATTTAATTCTCAACAAAACAGCAAAAATTTTTTTTTCTGTTGGTAGTATAATCAAAGTGTTTATCTTAATTATAACACAAAATATAATATATAAATTTTAAAAAAATATCGACCACAATACGAATAAAAATGTCGCTTGTCATAAATGTCATTAAATTTACAACACCAACTTAAAAACAATAAAAAACAAAAAAATGTTTTCTGGTGGCAAATACGATAAGTAACTTTTGGAATTAGAATTAAATAATTCCAAAAAAAATTTGGAATTAGTTTATTCTACTGGGAATTATCAAATGCAATTGTTGTTGTAAATTCTCAACAAAATACAGCTATTATTGATCGCGTCGCGCTAGACGGATTGATATACAATTTTATACACCTATTTCATACATGAGATATTATTTTATGTTGCCATTAACCGTCATGAATAAGCTTACTCGTTTTATTCCAGTACTTAGAATAAAATTTCCTAGTCGAATGCCCCGTGTTGGGCAACCATTTTGCTTCTGTATCGGATTGTGTCTTACAAGCCTATTTAATTTTAATTGCCATATACTAGCATGTCAATGTGCGAAAAATAAATGTAGAAGCCTACTTGTTTAATTCAAAATAAATTTTAAATTGTATGTCTCACGTTGGTCGTCAAAGATTTAATTGTTTAATTTTATTAGTAATAGGATTTTGACTTGGTTATATGTATTGTAAAATAATTATTAATTATCGAGTAACTAAGTACATGGAAATATCTTATCGGCGATCGAACAAAATGCATTAATTTGTTCGCACTTGATTTGTTTCAAATAGTTTATTGGATTTATTATATTATTGTATTTACTTCTGTTCGTGTTCTTTCTTTCGTACTATATTATTAAACTATTTTTTATTTACAATTTTATAATTTATTGAGAAAAAGTATTGTACTCGAGGAATCAAAATTTGAAATTACAAACGATCTCGTCTGTTTACAACAAAACCGACCCAATAAACCAAAAATTGTAATCACAAAATTGAAAGTCGCCTTCTTTAATGAGATAAGAAAAAATTTGTTACAAATGTGACAAATTGTGATTGATCAGTTTTTTCATTTTTGTTTTAATTTTTATTATATTTGCATTTTACGTGATTAATTCTAGGTTTGTGTTATGTGCTGAAAGAATTAAATCAAAAATGTCTTGTAAATAAAAATATATCTACATATACGGATGCATGTGTATGTTAGCGAAGTTAATCTATTTATTAATAGATGTCATGGGATGTTGATGAGAGGGAAATGATTTTTTATGTGAACCCTTCATTTTGGGCGCCATAAATTTAGTAATCATAAAAAGAATAATTGATTGCACTAATATGTAATTGTATACACCTACTTCATACATGCGTTATTAGTTTAAGTTTGCCACTAACTACCATGAATAAAGTTACTCCTTTTATTTCAATTATTGGAATAACATTTCCGTGTATAATGCCCCATGTTGGGCGATAATTTTGTTTCTATACTAATTGTGTCTTGCAAGTCAGTTTCAATTTTGATTGTCTTCTACGCACGTCAATGTGATAAAAATTAATTTGGAGCCTACTTGTTTCAATTCAAAATAAATGTTAAATCTTATGCCGCCTCACTCGAGGCGTCTGACCCATATAGCATAATATGAAATTATAAATCGCATCCTGTGACAACAAAAATGACCCAATAAGCAAAATTTTGTAATGGATAGTCAGTGTATTATGTATAACTGACTATGTGGAACGTTTTATAATATCATGTGTGAAAATTGTGATGGATTAGTTTTTCCGTTTTCGGTCTAATTTTTATTATACTTGCATTTGGTTAATACTAGAGTTGATCTTTTTGTAATAGATGTCATGGTTCATTGATGAGTGGGAATTTTTGATAATCCTCCAAGTTATTAATAACATTATTATGGATCGGGTTATACAGTAAACCATTATGTGATTTTATAAACCTATTCTAAAGATGAGTTCTTATTTTATGTTTGCCATTAAGTATCATGAACAAATTTATCGTTTTATTCTAATCCTGAGAATAAAATTTGCGAGTCTAATGTCCCACGTTGGACAACTATTTCACTTCTGCCTCGAATTTGTTTATACCTAAACCAGTTTAATTTTGATTATCGTTTCACTAGCATATAAATTAGCTAAGAACTAAATGTAGAAGGCTACCTCGAAACATGCTACATTTTGGCAGCCCCATCTTATTCATCAATTTTTTAACTTGATAAAGTGTTGTTATTATTAGAATATTTTGACTGGTTATAAAACGACACTTTTAATTGTGACGGTTTTCTTTAATAGGGTAATAGAAAAGGAAAATTCAAATCGCCTAAATATTTAGTATTTTTTTAAATAGAGTCAATTTTTATTGAAGCGAAATTTTAAGTTGTGTCTGTTTTCCGTAAAGCGTGCGATAACAAAAAAAAAAACCGCTAGAAATTGTAATTTAGAAGTTAAAACGAATATTGTAGGTAAGCAATGTTTTTTAAATTAAAAATTTAATGTAGATGCGAAATTTTACCATTAGTACTTTCCAAAGTAGTAAATTTATGATACTCTTAGTTAGCAGCAAGCAAATTATAATTATTATTATTTATCTATTTCTCGGAAATACATCCAAAATTGTCTTCAAGAGAAGAAAAAAAGATTACACTTTGAAAACGGGAAAAATCATATAATTGGAAATCGGTTAAAAAGGTTCAAGAACTCTAGCAACTATTTTGTGGAGCACACCACAATGAGTTCTGTAAAGAAAGAATTTCGAAAATATAAATGAAAAGAACTAAATATACATAAACAGTGGAACATCAGTATCGAAACATCACCGGACCATCCCCTAGAAAACTAGTAATTAGTGACGCGTTAGTAATCAAAGAAACGATTTCTTAGACGGGAAAAATTAGATAATGGAATATTACAATACATAAAAACGTTTGTAATCGACTCTACAATAAAAATAAAAACGAACACATCTCGTAAGCAACAATTACATGTAAAATGGTAATCAAAATGGGAAGATAATGTTATAACACATCATGATTGCGGTGAAGCGAAAATCGGCATAATGATTCATTAGCTGGTCCTTACTACTACAATTCTTCAATTAGGTCACCGTTTCTACACAATCAGATTATTCATCAACAGAACCAGATGCATACGTTCAATCAGATGGTGATGCCCCAATCACTCTAGCGCAGATATCGCTGAAGATATAATAGAATAAAAAGAATACACAAATGCTATGAAATAGTGGCCAACCCTGTATTACGACATCAGTTGTAAATGGATCTATACAAAAAGACAAATGAGACCACCCTATGGTCAAAAACGCTTCTTAAACTGTTACCAATTTATGTATGGGCTATAAAGACGCTTGTGAAAATAAAAACCAACCTAGTGGTTCATTATCATCTTAAATATATTTATATTTTCAATCAAGACGCTCTATAAAACAATACGATGAGTGTCAAAAGCAAAAAAGTATCCCATGCAGAAAAAAAATTGGACAAAGAGAAGAAAATTATACTGTTGCTTGCTACGATCTTCAAGCTGTTTTAGCTGCCCCAAAGAGTGACGTATCTGTATTCTAAACAAATTAAGATCTGTTTTATTTCTTCTGGCCTGACTGGTGAATGAAAGTGACGTGTAGTTTATAAATATCTGGAGCCCATAGCGGCATCTTCTGAATATACTAACGCTGATGTAGCATTCTATTCGGATAATTGTAGTTTGCAACAGAAAAATAAATTTATTAATTCAGTATCGACTTATCAACTTTAAGTGGTAATTCAGTTTTTCAAATAATGAATAGGCGATAATGTATCGTAACATGTATAACAACACAAATGATTGAAAAAGCAAAATATAATCAAAGTAATCAACTAAGATTTAAACCATAACGTTAGTCTTCGGTATGGCTATAATTTCGCATAGTAGAAGATGGTCAATAAATTAAAATGGGTGCCATTGCGTTTCTCTTTGCCAACATGGCCACACTAGACGAATAATGTTGCGAGATATAAAAACAAACATAAGCATTTGTCCCATTTGCGTGCGATGGGAGAATAAAATTTTGTAAAATCGAAGTCAGAACAAAAAAAATAGAGGAAAGTCACAAAATTGTTTTTAAAATGTAAATGGCAAACTGGAGTGCCGCAAAAAATAGTGTTTTTGGTGTTTCAGTTTTGTCGAATTGATGTGGACCCGGCATTAGATCAAAATGATTACAAAAAAAATATTGTGAATAACAGAAAACGAAAATTTCAACAAGAAGCGTATTCAAAAAAATAAAATTTCGGATCGAAAAATATCGGACGTCACGGAGAATTAGATTAGGAATTTAAAAATTAGAATTTAAATAAATGATTTTATGTAAAAAGCCGAGTTTTACTAAATTAATTGGTCATTTTTGTCACTTATTTAACAAACAATGCACTTTGCTTAAGAATAGTAACATAACTCTTAAGGTTTTGTTAAGTAAGAGTACTGGTACTCAATCTGTAATAGAAACGGAACAGTACCAATGTGTTTGGGTTTGAATAGCGAGAACGATTTGTTTAATTTTATCAAATACTAAAAGAAAATTTACAAAATTGTATATAAACTAAATTTTTACTGAACGATTACTTATAAAAGTTGCATTTATTTTATATAAAATGTATCAGTTTAATATTTTCCATTCAAAATGTTTGTTTATCGTCGATAAATTTGAATTATTATGATGATTAATTATGATTAAAATTTATTAAGAAAGGTTTAATAATTTTATATGTTGTTTATATAATTTGTAGGATTTATAAGATATCGTTAATTTAAAAGTAACTTTATTGCATTTTCTTTTTTCTTTCATTATTTGATAAATAATCGTATGGTTTGCCCAATAAGCCAAAATTTGTAATCACAAAATGAGGAAAAATGGATAATTAACAATGGAACGTTGGAGGTTTGTCATACGTGACAATGCATATGTGGCTTTTTAAGGTTTTTTTATACATATTTTTATGCATTTATATAGGTTTTGTTTGGGCTTTGCTCTTTGAAAAAAGGTGAAGACGAGTGATATAATTACATTATATATTTGTTGCCTAAATATTTTTCATAAAAATAAATCAATGCCAATTGTCTAAGCGAATACCTCTTGTGGATGTTGTAGACGATGTTAATTCTGATTAGATTTAGTTTTCAAATTTGACTAAGAACGACTAAGTTTTACTTAAAATGAGGCAGTCCTGTTTTGGATCACCTCTTAGGTGATAGATTGATAATCTAATACAGTAGCAATATCATACATGCGCTCAAGTAATTCAGTTTCTTATAACCAAAAGTGATAAACGTTATAAACGACGAACATACTAAATTTCATGAGGCACGAAACAAGTTTCTAATTAATAATAATTAGTTTTAAGAAACATAATAAGGTATTAGTAATAGTTATATGCTATAAGAATATTTCGGTTAATTTTATATTTTACGTGTTAGAAATTGTATTAGTAATTATAAATAGTAAACTCGTACCTGTTGAGTAGTAATCTCATAACGTTTCTATAGACAAATAATGTATTTGGTTCGCCGTGAAATTAAAAATCAGTAGGAAAATATATCGATCTATATTTTTTTGTTTCTTGGGACGCGCGCTCAGCACGGGGTAGATTAAATTTAAATTGCAAACATAATTTACTTCAATGTTCATTGTAAAATGGTCAAAAACGAGCTATTTTCTTCTATTTAAGAATAAAACATTGTTATTCTAATTTCAATAATATTTCCAAACCGGACGTAAAACATCTTTGATATTTATTTTTTATTTTTATTCTTTTTGTGTTATACAATTTTCAAATAGCAATTAACCTCGTATAAATTCCACAAAACGACTGATTCATCCCGCGCGCACGTCGACCGCATTGATTCCGAAAATAAAATAAATTTCATGTGAAAAAAATTTTCTTTTTTTTCGCTCGTATCGTATCGGTATGAAAAAAAGTGCGCGCACACAAAAACAACACGAGATGATGATATTTTGATTTTTCTTAGAACGGTTGTCATTTTACTACGAATTTTATCTCGTTTTCTAATTATTTTCTTTCAGTAATAGCAACAACAATGTAATCGTAATAATAGTAGATTTGTATATAATATTAAATAAAACAGGAAATTCCAATTTTATTTTATAGCACGCTACGTAAGCAAGAAAGAGATGGCGAAAAAATTCCCATAATCAAAATTCCATCACACCTCAAATTTATCTTATTATTATTATTATTTTTTCTGTTTTTAATTTCTTTTAAGATGATCAGGCATATTTTATAAAGAATTTCCTCTTTATTGGTTTTATTTTACTTTAATTGATCATGGCTCGATTCCTAGATAGACGATTTTGTATTTATTTGGGTACAGTGAAAAGGGTTAATTTGGTATACACCACCGTGCGCGCACTCTATACACACACATCTATACGCATTCGTCAAAAAGTAAAAATAAAAATCATTCAACTGTGTTTACGATGCTTCAATGGATATACAATTACAAATTTTATATTTTAATGTTATAAACACGGCACATAAAGTGTATTAGCTTTATATAAATAATACTCGTTTCGTACATCGTACATAACGGGCGTTAAATAAGTCAAACGTACACGACACCACTTATATTGACATCACAAATTTAGTGACCACCCATTTACAATACGTACATACATGATTATTGTATTATTATATCAATGAAGTTGAATTTTGAGCACTGTGTATTGATTTTTTGTAAATTTTATGTTGCTAATGTTGTGTGTATTTCAAGATATCTATCGTTCGGCGAGATATGGCGTATAGTAAACGCGGTCGATGAGAGCAAAGTAAATATTTAGCAAGAATTAACACAAATTGAATAAAAATATTGTGTATGATTGACAAGTGTGTTGTACTCGGTGTTGTGCGCCGATTATAAGTTTCTACGAAAAAAGTGTACGATACACTTTACACATTACACGTCAAGTAATATTTACTATGCACATAAGCAAAAACTTATTGATTTTATTTTACTATCTTTTACCTAGAACCCATCACTTATGTACAATATTCTGAACATAATAATTCATACGCGGAAAGAGCTATTATTATGTATATGGTTTTATGCTTAATAAAATTTATTTATAAATATTTAATACATAATTTTAACTACTGCTATGTGTATTGAATGAAGTTTGATAAAACAATGTATCTACGTTGTTTTTGGATGTCAATAAATAATATGGCGCCAAGGGAATTAAATTTTTAAGTGCGCGACCACTGATTATTTATACATCGATAAATAGACATTCACGAGAGGTGGAGAAGATGTTCGGATAAAATTTTAACGAACGAAAAATTACCAAGTAATAATTAAATGAATTTAAAAAAATGACGCCCAACATGGGGCTGTGAGATTTAAATGATTTGAAACCTGGGATTTGTAGGTCCATAAAAATTTGAAATGCTTTGCTTATGAAACATCTGCTAGTTTACAAATTGGAACGTCATGAATTTTATGATTTTTTTTATAGGATGAACATAAAACTATATATAGATGCTCCGTATATAGTGCGGAGATTATTGATTAGATTATGTAACATGCGTAAATTAAACGGTTTCACCTTGTCTATAGAACGTACTTGGCGAGTTTTGTAATATAACGAAATATTAACTCATTGGAATTAAAAGTCGTTAGTTGCTGTCATCACAACATTTTTAATAATGTTTTAACTCCAAGCAAGTTGAATACTGGAAAATTGCCATGTGGTGAATGGTATATAATGACGTAGGAAGACGTAAGATGAACGTATATAATGTGCCAACAATTCTACTTGTTACAATAATATACTTTACCATGAACCACCAATGAAGACCTCATTAGAACCCCATCTCTCATAAAATGTCATATATTCGGTCGTTGTTGGTGGAGATTGGTAGTTTCTCAATGTTTTCTGAGTTCACTGTTTTTAGTATTACTATGTAGCTATTGCTTCGCCAAAATTAAACTCAGAACTCTCAGAAAATAAACTAATCTCAGTTTTCTTTAATGAGTCTAATGTTATTACCTCATTGATGTTACTTTTATAGTGAATCTTAGATGGAACGAACATTTTTGACATTTATTATGACAAATGATTAGATTCCCTAATTTGTCTATAATTTATTATTTATGTGTAATAAAGTTTCTTAATAAAAGCTTTATAAAAAAAATAATTACTGATATTGTTTATATAAATCAAATTTTGGCATATCAAAAAGTGAATAATTTAAAGTGTTACTCATGCAGGATTAATTTCTGCTAATTACTATTCGGTGAATAGTTTTTGTATGAATTGTCGATTCATATTTTTCTCCGAATTTCTGTTCTGCAAAATGTATTTATTTAAAGGCTTAATGAATAGATTGAAATATAGTAATTCAACTGGTACCCATAATTAATTATTTCAAACACCATTAAACTCGTCAATACTCAATGTCAATGATTCTCTTTGGTAAGAAGTTGATAGACCTTCATAGCTGCTATATTCTCTGTAATGGATTATTTATGATTTAATTAATCATTATTTGATTTGTTTTATGATTTTTTGCGGTAATCGCACAGAAAATATTTCAATTTTAATTAATTTCATTCGTTTAATTATGATTTTATCGTACGCAACATGATTGGTGGAACTAAATAAAAGTTATACAGTACATAGTTCCATGTTTAATAAATTTACTAAATTGTGCTGTGTGTTTACAATCACAAAATGTGTGTCGGTTCGATGACCTGATCCATTTTAATAGTTACTTACAAAAGATAGCCGGCGATAATTGTTTATTTTTGAATTATGACTGGATCTTATTTATTAAGCTGAATCACGATAAAGTCATTGGCACAATAAATCTAAAATTTTATATATTTTTGGGATAAATTTACTTTTGTTTATTTGCATGTGCACTCAACAAAAGTCACAGCGCATTTTTTGTTGTTGGTGGAATTAATTCTTGTTTATAGACAGGTTTCTTGTTTATGCATCTCTCAAGTCTAAACAAAATATCATATAGATTTTACGTAGTTTTGTCTGTTACTTGCAAACAATCGATTCTCATCAATTTTATCTTTTTTGTTTTATTCCAGTGGCGTAGCTACGCTAAGTTGTACGGATTCGAGTACAGCATCAAGCGATTCTTCAGATCCAGGATCACCATACAGTCCATCATCAATATGTGAAGATACGTCAAATACAACGACGATTGTGCCATCGTCAACCTCGAGTCCGATACAGATTACTGCGATCAATTCAACACTAGCATCGATTCCGGTTTCATCAGTTACAATGACGGTGAGTGGTGTAAAATCTGGAACCGCCGTAGTAGCACCACAATCTGCGCGTATGGTTAACACCAATGCACATAATTGGCCGTGGAATAACAACCTGAATACTAGTAGTAATAGCAATACTAATGGCAAATTAAAGCGAATAATGACTGGAGGTGACATAACAATATCGAAGCGCGTGCGAACAGCTTCGGCCGATAAATCAAAGAATCGAAAAATGGATGATGATGATCTTATGCAAACGCCTCAAACTAAAATTACGGGATTCTTTAAAACACAGATGAAACCTTTAAATAATAGTAGCGCAACTAAGAAGGAGTTAAGTTCGCCATCGATGTCGGTTTCGATCACTCCAACTTCATCACCCACACCGCTAACATCAACGATGCAAACACAAGGAAAGAGAGCTGTTGGGTTGCAAAAATATTTTAACTTAATGTCGCAGCAAAATAATATTCAAAAAGAAATGGATTTCCGGGAAATTTCGTCTCCGGCAGCCGCTCCCTCTATCGTAACTAATAAAAAAACGGAGCGAAAAACAGCTAAGGTAGCACCAAATTTACGCAAACAGCAACAACAGTTACAAAATTCGACAATTAAGAAGCCTGTAACAATAGCACCTCGTTCACACCAAAAAATTGCCCAAAAATTAACTCATCTCACGCCACAGCAAAATCAACAAATGCCGCAGCATCAGAATATTCAAAATCAACATCCTGCGGTTGTTTTGGCAACCATCCGAATTCCAACATCAATTGATCAACAGACCGGGGTTATTACAACGTCGTCAGGCACAACGTTTAATAATAATAAATTGGGCCCAATCTATCAGTTAGCAATGCCAAATTTAGTGCAAATTCAGAATAAACTGTACGCCCGACCCGGCAGCAATCAAATCCCAAATCAAGCGCAACCACAAAATAATCATCAGACACAGCAGGCAACGGGGCAATTTTTATTAAATGGTGCCGTCATCAAATTGCAACAAATGCAAAATTCTAGTGATAAAATATTAACACAAACGCAACCGTCACAACCAGCAATTGTGCCTTTTGTAACACCATCATCATCTGCACCATCATCGTTATCATCTGCAACGATGCAAACGAGCAGCGGAAAATTTATGACTAATCATCAAGCTCACCATCAAGTGTTCATGACAACAACAACGCCAAGCATAATATTGAACGGTGTTGGTTATCATACGGCGAATGGAACAATACCAGCCTTACATCCCATTTCGCATCAAAACGTTCTTCCAAGTATATCGACAATACTGCCGAATCAACAATTTCATCATCATCATCATCAACAACACGCTCACATTCCAATAAACAATAATTTTACGACAAAAATTCCTATTGCCACGTTTTCTCCGGTGCTGACGACCCAGCAGCAGCAACCACCGCATCAAACTACACCACCTCCAACACTCCAGTATCATAATACGAGTAATTTGACTATCCCCTCCTCGATTGCACATACACATTCTGTATCATCTTTTATCCCGCCACTTACTATAGCCACCTCATCATCTTCGTCGGTGCCGCCGTTTACCGCGCAATCGATAAAATTATTAAGCGAACCACCAAAATTAGTTCCTGTATCGTCCACCCCGTTAAAAATTGATACACAAAACCATTATCATCATCATAATCATTATCAAGTTATGAATAAAGTTGCGGCCGCGCCAATCGTACAACAACAGCTACAGCAACAACAACAACCACCACAAGTTGAATTACTGTCGTCGACGCCGACAACACCGGTAAAACAATTACTATCGCCACGAGTTCCATCCGAACCTATATCGATCGCAATAACTCCACCACCACCTCTCGTACCAGTTATATCTGCAATCGAATCGATTACAATATCGACAACAACAACAACAATGAGCACAATTGCATCAGCAGTCGCGGCTCTAGCAATAGCACCAAATTGTTTACCGTCACCAAAAAGTTTAGTATTAGAAAAAATTCAACAAAAAACTATGTTGTCATCACCGTTATCACCGTCACTATCATCGTCACTATCATCGTTACTATCATCGTCACTTACCACATCATCATTATCACCGGTTAAATCACCAACAATTGAGACTGAATTTAGTAATATGGCCAATTTACCCGAATCGGCCAAGAGTCCCATATTATCGCAACCAAAGACAATAAGATTCCCACCGCTTAACGGCGAAATTGTACGAATTGGATCGCGAGTCATACGCAAAACGGATGGCCGTATTGTAGGCATGTGCTATTGGGATAACTGCACCGATAAATACGATACAAATTCAAAACTCTTGGATCACTTGCAAACGAGTCATGTAAATTCGCAAACGGGTCCGTTTGCATGTTTGTGGTCGGGATGCAAGGTGTTCGGAAAGGAATCGTGTTCAAAACAATGGCTGGAAAGGCACGTGCCGACGATACATGGCGGAACAAAACCATTTAAATGTATATTTGGGGGATGTGGCATGCGATTTGGATCCCACGTAGGTTTTTTTTATTTGCTTTATAATATTTTTGTCTTTTTTATTTTATTTTTATATAGGAGTGTACAAAAATATTATGTATTAAGAGATTTCTAGATCACATAAAACCTTTTCGTATATTCAAACGCAACTTTTTCAAATTCATCTGTGTAACTTTTTAAAAAACATTAAATTCAATCTTTTGTTCGCACCCCACAAGATTAAAATTATACACCGTAGAAAATAATATTTGGAAATTGTATGAGTAAAAGCTTGAAGATCGTGAAAAGGTTCCGATTGAATTTGAAAAGGTTTTATTTGAACTAACCACATATCACCGTTAATTTATACAGTAATGGAATGAGAAATTATTGCAAGAAAATTTAACGAAGTTAAATATAATCCAACGTGCAGGTACATCTGCAAAAAATTCGATTTTTTTTTTTCTAAAACAATTGCTCATTAAATGTAAAACCCCGTCACGCTTAACCTGTGTAGACGGGATGTAAGTGAATTATAAATATTTTTCTCTGTTTTCTCTCTCCCGCATTTTTTGTCTCGTTTTGTTTATATCTCTCCCAATTTTTCAAATAGATCAAATTATAAAAAAATTGTCACGTACGTTTGACTTGTAATTGCATACAGGGCAATTAATCTCAAATCTTATTAATAGAATACAGCAAAGTTTTTTTCTCAATTTTTTTCACCAACCATCACCAAATGTAACAGAAAGAACAAAAAAAAAACATCAAACGGATCATCTTTAACTTCAAAAGCTTTTCATCCAAACAAAAGCGCATCACACAAAAAGGAAATCTAATTTTTTTTCTATAATTTCCCTTCTTTTACTGTTAAATTACAAAGAATTGGGCAACATTCTTTTGTCTGCGATCGCAATTTTATATTAATTTTATTTTTTCTAATTATTAAAATACACAAAATCGCCGTTATCATTTTATTTACATAAATCTTCCTCAATTTTTAGTTGGCTCTTACAAAACATGTAAACGGCCATTTTAATAGCGTAGAGTGTCAAAGTAATTCAACTAAAAAATCATCAGATCCACCGGTACCAAAGCAATTGCGGAAAAATGGAAAAAAATTACGTTACAGACGTCAGCCATGGTCGGGTAAGGTTTTTGTGTACTATGATAGTTTTTTTTTATTTGTTATAAATATTTTACAAAACTACATACAAAACTCACATTTCAAAACTAAAAATGTTTTTGTGATGAGACGATTGTTGTTGTGTAAGTAAGCCTCCCGTAACGAAAGGATTCCTACTTTCATAAAAATGTTGTAAAGTAATTTTACACGTAAATAGGTTTATTATACATATATTTCTAAATTTTTTGTTAAAATAAATACTAATTCTTTTTTTCTTGTTACTGCTTGGAATGTGCGTAGCACGTATGTTTGATTTCTTTGATACGGGTATAATGGAGGGATTGCAACATCGATTACATATAACAGGACAAATTGCCTGTGGGTCAAATGGTATGATTACGTTTAAAGGGCGGCCAATGGCGAAGCGTTTAACGGCAGAAGGTGTGAGCGAAATTTTAGTCAAATGGAATCCATGTGATATGTGAGTATTTTGTTTTATTATTTGCATAATCGATTTTTCTTATTTTCATATTTATATACGCGTTATGTGCAGACATCTGTAGACGGCCACCGAAATTTAATTTGTGGTTGATTTCTCTACTTTTAGTACAGTCACAATTAGAACAGGAATGAACATTTTATGAAACAATGTATTACAACAAAAAATTATCTCGTCTAGAATAAAGTATGTTCTATATACATGAACAATGAACAAAACGCAAAGTATACAAAAATAACATCGGAATAAAAACCAGCTAAAATTAATCAGCAAATAAAACAGAAATTTTGTCATAACTTTTGAGATGCCGATGAATACTACAAGAATATTAATTTTATGTGAGATCAAGAAAAACCTATTTTCCAATATCTACTCCGTATATCAAAATGAAGCAACTTACTTTGAGATAAAGGATGAAAAGACAACGAATCTATTTTAATCACATATGAGTTGAAGTCACATACAATTTACTTAAACTATACTGCAACTAACTGTTGCATATTAGCTCATTGAAATATCAATAACTGATCAATCGGCAGCAATTCGACATTATTTTCACTGGACCTTCCTCGATTGTGATTTAAAAATTGCAGTGCCGGTTTAGTACTAATATTAATAAAAATACTTAAACATTACTTTTTGGTTATGAATGAGATCAACGTATAGGTAGGAAGTTTATTTGCAAATTTAACGCGTGTCGTATTTATTATAAAATAAACAAATTTTTATTTTATCGGTTTTTTCTAAGTCTGGAAATTGCTTTTATGTAATCTTCTCGAATAGATTATATTAGATTAATATTTTCTAATAATGGTGTTCAATTTATCGACCCTTAATATCCTGGCATGACCGGTTTATTGATTTTATTAAAACTAAAATCTTTGTATGTAATAATTATATTTGGATTACCTTGTGTGATCTAGATCTATAGTAAAATTTAATTGTTTATTAAA
This sequence comes from Nephrotoma guestfalica, assembly GCA_963691935.1. Classification (NCBI taxonomy): domain Eukaryota; kingdom Metazoa; phylum Arthropoda; class Insecta; order Diptera; family Tipulidae; genus Nephrotoma; species Nephrotoma guestfalica. The sequence continues at coordinate 260,420,537 of OY829914.1, forward strand.
AATTACTTATTACTTAGGTTAATGAAGGCATTAGATAATTATAATTAATCTTTTAGCAATTTATATTGAATTAAAGGTTTGTGCAACACGTAGCTTACTACTGTTTTATAGAATAACTTAAAGGCACACTAGTTTTCGCTTTTCAATCGGACCAATTTAAAACTTAACCTTAAGGACAATGCAATTTATCGTAAAATCGGCTGTTTACAACTTAGTTTATGCCAATCATTTTGGTGAAACCGGGTAGAATATGCAATTTTAATTACAACACAAAACAATGTCCAGATTATTTTGGGAGCAAAAAATCAACGGAAGGCAGAAGAATACTTTTCGGCTATCCTATACTATCGCCAACTCTTACTAGTGGCGCTGCCTGCCTACTCGTAAATTCTGAACCTATTTGTAAATTTTGTCCGATTATACACCTTCGGATCTAATTAGAAAGTCTCTCGGAGGGATAAGCACATTAACCTTTTATGTTTCCGAGAGAGCTACATAAGCTTAAAGAGACTAACGACCTACAATTTCTTATTAGTTCCAAAAATATTCACAAATTTGATATTCCTTTTGCCGTTCCCAATTATAGATCTAAACGTTCCCCGTAATTTGCATTTCTATGATATAAAATCGTAACAATTTTTCTGAATTTATGAAACACATATATTCACTCGATATCCTCGACTATGAATACAAGTGCGATTCGTATTGTGCTGTCGCACGAGGCAGTGCTACAGCGCCAGACAAACCATCTGGTTTTCGAAAACGTTCTTGAGCCCTTTTCCCCTTCAATTACATGAATAAATGTGGTCAAACATCTTTCAACTTCATCGAGGTAATGTTGGAAGTTTGGTTTCGAGCTAATGAACTGTTTTATTAAACCAAACTTGCAACCATTGTTTTCTGAATTTCATTATAGTTTTCTCAGAGGCAAGATGACCACCACCAATTTATTGGAATTGAAGTAAAATACTATGAATAGCTTGGATACGAAGAACGTTGCTTACTATTCACCACAGACTTCATCAAAACATTTGGTAGTTTTCCTACCTAATTATTATATTTAAGCTCAGGACCTTTTTTGCTTAGCTTAATTTTTATTGTAAATTGAATCCTATCTACAGCAACGCAGATATCAGGTGCTTTGCACATCAACATTTCTCGCAGCCACTTCAGTAGTATCTCAGGCCAGTCATTTAACGCTAACATTTTTTCAGATGGGTTAAGAACGAACTTGGCTATTTCTCTCTGTGCCGAAGAAATGAAAATTTGTTGGAATATTTCAACTACTAGTGACACCAAACTGCTTCAGTACGATGTAAACAAGTTGTCTTGTGGTGTTCAAAAAATAATCTTGAGCTAAATGTAAGCAAATGTTTATCAATAACTTAGTATTGTAATAGCATGTTTACCTCTCGAGACTATCTTCCCAAGACTACCCCCCTCTTATTATTTAAGTTCTAACTAAAGGAGGTTTCGCATTCAACGCCATATTGTGTCCATGGCGTAAATCGAGGATACTGCAAAGGCGGTTGGCTACTCTAGCAAACTGAATAAGGTTGAACCAGGGCAGGCAAGACAACTGATCTACATTCAAAGATTTATAGTTAAGAAGCCACGACCGAGCTGTCTCGAACGCTGGACAACTGCAAACAAAGTAAATATTATCATCGTCCTCTTCTAGGCAGTCGTCACAAGGATTCTGAATCAAAAGCATCACAAGCGATCTTTGTTGACCGCAGGCTAGATTCACAAATAAAGCATTTCTGCTTCTGGCCAACTACACGGCCATGTAGTTCTTAATAGCTTTATAACCATTTTTAAATGTCAAAGGTGCTGCCATCCAATTTATCATTAACCATAATGGTTTCTGGTATAAATGAATTAAATAAACTAGATTTCTCTATGCCCTGTAATTAAACCGAATGCGTTCCATGCAAGCCAGAAGAAAGGCAGCGGAGTAGGCGTACCTAGAACAAAAGACCAGCGCAGACAGTGTCAAAATGGTATGCAATGTGCAAGTAATGGGTCGACGACATCGCACCAGTAATATCCCGGCCAGCCATTCCCTGCAGACTGCTAAGTTTCCCTAAAACAGAAATCGATTTAAACACAGGTCACCAAACAACAGATCGCATACAAGTTTTGTTGATAAACATCAGCATTTTGGGAGTCAACCCTCAGAATGGCAGTGGCTTTTTGAAGTTTACTTTCAAGGTGAAATTTCCAGAAGAGTTCCCTGTATATGGCGATTATCTCCACAAAAAGACAATAGCTGGTGATCAGTTTACCAATATTCTAGTAAAATCTAATTTTAGATGGATTAACGTACAGGTGCCACAATTTTACACCTTGTAGAGCTTGTTTCATTAAATCAAATAGCACGTTTAGGTGTTTACCCGAAATCATAACAACTAAGTCATCAGAATAACTCTGAGCAATAAAGCCAGATTGCTGCAGTTTAACAAGTAATTCATCAATAACCATGTCACTTCCTTGTGGGCAACCAATTGGAACTGTGAAGGAAACAGAAAAGAATTCAAGTGGGCCTCAGCTATACGGGATCCGAGCATAGATTCAATCCATGTCACAGTGGTTTGGCCAATGCCAAAATTTGTGCAGACCTCAGTGTTGGTAGAGAAAGATGTACTGTCAAAAATACCTGCAATACCCAGAAAAGTGCTCACGAAGAACTCACCATGTTGAGTGTTACTGAGAAATGATAGATAAGTGGTGGGCTCTAATATATCTGTCAACGATTCTTTCCAAAGCTATAAGAAAAGTTGAATAAAGTACTAACAAGACGAAATACCTTGGTCCAATATAATTCAGCTTACCAGCTTCAGGGATGAAAACAACTTCAATCTTGAACAGCTATTCACGCGAACAGATTTTAGATTTTTTTTTATATAATTTTTGTACCTCTGGAAAATTATTTCAAATCAAATCTTTAACCTGAAGATTAGATTTTTTGAGCCTCCTAGCAGTGTTCCTTAGTTTTTTCATATCGAAACACCAAACAGGCTTATTTGGAGTTTTTTATTTGGTAATAGGAGGAAATGAACTTTAGAGACCATATTGATTGGAATATCATCAAAACAAATTGTATGCTTGGTTTTATCAAACATTGGTCAAAGTAATTTTTTGATCGGTTTTTTTTATGGAGGCTCTTTATATCACATTTGTCCGTTCTCTGGGAAATGATAGTCAAGTTTGGTCTGCCTATCACGAAGTCTACAAAAAATACAGGAGTGAAGTAACTTTTCACGAGCCTCTGAGGGAGCGTATTCTTTCCTGATCCATAATTTTCATTAATTTAAAAGGCCTCCCTCCACCACCACTTTTTTTTAAATAAAAGAAAGTATTAAGTGTCCGCTGGAAACTTACTTTTTAAACTGAAACACCACCAAAGGACGCTTTTAAATAAGTTAGTGTGCTTTAGGAAACTTTTCAATTGATTTTGACAAATATGTATCATTTTACCGCATAAACGGCTCTGGCAGTACCCAAATACTCGTAAGTATTTGGCTTGACTGTAGAGTGAGAGCACTGTACGATAGTAAAATTTTGTATCGTGTGAATGCACAAGTTTTTCAGACAATTTCTAAGACAGACGAAGACTATATTTGGAAGAACTGTATAAGGAATATATTCCTTTCTCAAACTAACAATTGTGTATTTCTTTGATCATTAACTTTCATACTACGTACGTAGTATTGTTTTCATTGAGCCGAATAAATCACTTACGTTTGATCGCTAAACACTGTACTAATATTCATTGTACTAATAATTTAAACTGATTTAAATAAGTTATCAAATTTATAAAATGAGCCATTTACACAAATTAAGATTTTATTCTACCCTAATTCAATTTGCAAACAGTTTGATTTGTATTCCTTGAATACTAGTATGTAGATATTCTAATAGGCATTCCGAATTTAGATATGTTTTTTTGCATTCTCTATTGCCGATATACTTTCAAAATTTATTGATGCTTATTTAGGTCAGTTCTTCCAATTATTTAAGTTGAATGATAAAAATATTTCTAGAAATATTCCTAAAACTTACTTTCGTCAGATGCTTCGGTACAAGGTTTGCATAAACTCTTTTCAATCTTAGAACTAGCGTGAACAATAGTTTGTATAACAAATACCTACATTTACACATTCCCTTCGTTGAAACTATTGAATTATTCTGGGCAGATAGTGAGCGCGCAGACCTACGGGACTCAAAAAATACTTGCTCCTTGCGAAGATTTTTATTCAAGCGACAATTAAAAAAATTAAACGATTCTGAAAAATGACCCGTCCAACCGCAGTTGGACACTCTGCAATAAATTGTAAATATTCTATTATCCCACATTTGTACAGTTTAAACCGTTGTGCAAATTTTAATTCTCTTAATTTAAAAATTGGTGAAATATTTAGATTATCCCTCTGGCACAAATGAAATTCGGCTGTCGCGATAGTGATAGATGGTTGGCAAATAACTAATTTTAATAATAACATCTCTGTAAGCAGTTTACCTAAATTATATTGATATAGATACGGATATCTTTAAAGACCAACTTTCTAGCAAAACTGTATGCAGAGATGCGGATAGAACACATGACTAGAGTTTACAAATTATCCTAAAATTATTTTTCCTAAAACCACTTGGGATGCGAATTTTTAACGGAGTTAAAAATAATTGAAAACTGCATAACAGAATATTATCCGTCTAATTAATTCGAAGTTTACTACAAAAGCGATTGACGATGCAACTTGTGTTGGTTTCATTTAAATGTAAATTTCTCAAGAGATTTGATTTTACCATAATTTAAATTTGGTATGTCAGTTTAGTCATATTCATTATGTATGCAGGTTTAAAATAACATTATAAATAGGCTCAAGTCCGAAGCAGCCGATTTGTGCCTTAAATTGTGCCCTATTTACTCCGCTTTGTTGAAGATTGAGAGTATCTAGTCAAAACGAAAGATCCTAAACCTTAAACTAGCAATCTACTACTGCTTAACAATCTGTCAAGTTTAGCCTTAAGCAGGTTCAGCCAAATCAGGGGCGAAATCATGAACATAAATCTATTTCCTAGCGTATTGGAATTTTAACAATCATGTATTCAACTAACCTATTTTTAATTTAAAAAAAACAACCTAGACAGCCAAATTTTTTACCTAATTTAATAATAACTAAATTAAAGTTAGTTCATCACATTCATTAATAGATGGCATTAAACAAATCGTGTTTGATTTTATAATTAAATTTAAAAACTTTCTCGTTCAATTAATGATTTATAATCGGTGATAAATCTCGTATTGGGGAAAGTATGGAAAACGCCACAAGTCACAAAATATGAAACTCAGACACTTGTTTCATTTTTAAGTTAATAATTCTAATGTTAATTATAAATTAATTTATAATGTTTATTTTTTTGCAATTGGTTACCCAAGTTTTTCAAAGACCACTTTTCATAGATTTCAAAGAAGAGGCTTATAGACATCTATCAGTACTGGTAAGAATTGACCATCAATTTAGTTAGTCAGCAATTTCGAGAACAAACCGGCGTGATATACACTCCATAAGGCAGTTTCGAAGCGAATGCTTATTTGTGGGAACTTGCATAAATTTGTATTGGTGACCGGTACGGTACGGATTTGATCAAGAACGATTTTGTATCTAAATCAAGGTTCAAACTATTTCCGATATGCCGCATTTTATGCGTAAAGTAAGCATTTTGTTTTCGATTTGTGTATTGGCCTTTTAACCGCCGCCGCAGAGTTAGCGCCACTTTCTATACGAACCAAATGTGAGTTGATTTTTACGAGATAACGCTTCAGAACATTTTTGCATTGTTTCTCATATAGATTTTATACTAATAAACATTATAAATTATTATAATGTTTAATCGAATTATAACTAAATATGTAGTTGATATAACACAAAATCTCTGGTTCTTAGGAATTTGATCACATTTGGCTTTAGCAACACTTTTTTTAAATTGAGATATACAAGATATTGAAATTTTGAATCGTTATTAATCAATTGATTAAGATTAATACGAACTAAAAATGGTATTTTCGAAAATTAATTTGTCCAATGATCTTTTTTATAAATTGTAAAAATATTTCAATTTTACGACATTTTCGTGTAACTATACTTCATTTTATATCCGTGAGCGGCACTTATCGTACTTTTACATGTGAGTTTGAATCTGAGTGGCCACTCAGAATAGTTGAAATGATTAAAATGCTCGTTCAATATATAAATGGATTATTTTGCGACTCATCTAAAACTTCGACACGCACAAAAAGATCGAAATAAACGTCTTAAACTATATACATTTGGAATTACAAGTAAGACCTGAAACAATAAAGGCTTTAAGATAGATAGGCGGAGCCAAACCAATTGAATTAAGCACTTATTGTGTAGATTATACGTTTTATATTTTAATTAATTGCCGTATATTAAATTTTCAATTTGCTTACCTATATATGTACTCTTGTGAAGGGCTTTTTACTTCTTATTTATTGAAACCAAAATACAAACTAAATATAATCTAGCGAAGAAACAAACTCCTCCATCCATGCCTATCCCATCTAGCTGCTTCAGCTAGAGTCAAGTCCTCGTTTCTTATTGCTCGATAGTAATGCATCTGCGCCGTGCATTTCTAGAAATTTCTAGATGAAAATCTGATGTTTACTGAACACTTCATAAGTAATTTTCTAAGCGAGAGTCATATAATGTCTCCACCTGATAGTATGTTGACTAAATAGCTAATTTAAGACAAGTTATATTATTTTCTTAAATGGCTTGTTCAATCAATGACTCCACGTTAGACGACGAGTGGGAGGCATGTTCTTCTTTCACGACAATGTATTAAGCGAAACATGTATGACATGTCTTCGATGTTTCTCATTCTAACATGTATCTTTTAATAATATGGCGTACGGAAACAATCGGGGAAAAACAAATTTGCATTTCATTTCATATTCACCCTTTGTCATAACGTCATGGCAATTATTATTAGTTTTTGTATGTGGTATTAGTATATTGTTTGTAGAATGTAGGTAAATATTTTGTAATTGTGTTATTGCGAAAATTTTAATTTTGATGTCCGATGAAAAAGCAAAGCAGTCATTTGTAATACCAACACATGTGGGTCGGACAAATCACTGTAAACGATTCATTTCAGGCATATCAAAGGAAAATTAATTTCATTTGCTGATAAATGTCTATATCCTGTAGGAAAGTCATTGACGACCCTCTAATGACAGTATCGCTGATTTGTCATTAGAGGGTCGTCAATGACCAACCGGTGAAGTGGATATTCATTGAACAAGTAATTTGAGAAACTAATATGATACTTGTTAATTTTTATTCACATGAATAAAAATGTTGTGACAATGCTACTAGTACCTAACGATCAGATATTATTAATATCTCCAATAACCGATTTAATTTTATAGGCGTTGATCTCTAACCCAACTTTATTAGTGTTGATGTTGTCAAGAACGACCGGAAATATCAACCAGTGGTGATAGACACACTCTTGTCGAACTCTTCTTTTGGTGGTGACTGAATGCGTTCTTTAATTGAAAACGCATTCTGCAGGTAGCATCATTATAAAGCTCACAGATGAGGTTAATTATGACTTGTTTGGGTTGCCAAGATTTCTTAGAGAGCTCCAAATGGCATCTTCCACAATCATATCAAATGCTCTTTCAAAGTTGACAAAGGGAAGGAATAGTGGAGAATACATAATGTTCTACTATAATTCGAAGTATGCTTACTGCGAACACTTTTTGGATAGTCTTGAGGACAGTGATACTCGTTAGTTCTTACAATAACTATCATTTGTGGTAATTGTCTGAAATTTTGTAGTTTAACCACGCTTAGTGTCGTTTAACTGGATTAGAGCTAATGGCAAGACTGAGATACTGCATTTAAAGAGAACCGCTGCTAATTTTTTGTAACCGAACGCTTAATTGTTTTTTAATTTTTGTATAGCGTTTACTATATCTTCAGTATTAGGTAGAGAGTAGAGATATTTCCCGCCAGGAATTTATGCGTTCTTGACGTTCAAATGGAATGAATTCGTCCTCGTCCTATATGGTTAGTATGCGATCGTGGCGTTTTTTTTGAGGTGGAAATCGATTATCTCGTACATTTATGGATGAGCTCGTGCCACCTATTATCATTGTTAGCTACACTCATTTCAAAGGCTATTGCGGCCGATGGAATAGATTTGAGGTCGTTGTTGCCAATAGTTACATTGAGTTGATCATAAAATGCTTTTTTGGCTGACATCATCAGGTTCAGTTTTGCCGATGCACTGGATGTTCGTAATACTCCTAGATTTTAGTTTTTGTTTAGTTAGGCCATTGGTATTGTTTCCGCATCTCTAGAGACAGGGTCCCAATTGTGTTAGAAACTCGCTCTGTCTGAGCCAGTGATCCATTTCTTATGTGCCTGTGCAAATTTTGACATATCTGATAGAGTCCCTACGTTCCATTTCCCAATCTTTATCCTGATACGAAATCCAAACCCCGATAACGATAAATTCAGATTATTAGCCAAACGCAAACCCTCGACGCGACTGTCGAACCGTGTACTGATGAAGTATTATTCAGGCACTCAATTCAATCTATATATACGTTTATATAGCGAGCAACCACTCCAAACGTAAAGAACATAAGTTGATCATACAGCTATTAGAAGACGACATTTAAACTATTATCAACAATTTTGTAAATAAAATAACACAATAAAGCTTTCATGATGCTATTAAATAAGTATGCTAACTCACTTTGAACGGTTTTGCAGACTTATTTAAATTAAATAGCGGTAAATAAACATAAAATAGGTATCCGCTTCGAATAGAGCCTAATGCTGTGTGCCTTCGCCGATGTATTCGTCATAATTCTGACTAACTAAATTGATGGTAGACTAACTAAATTGAGGTCATCACCAGTCATTGATAGGAGACTGATAATTCTGAACTAAGTAAGAATCGAATATCAGATACATTTTAGTTTATGAAAATTAGAGACATCTATCAATAACTGGTTCGAACTATTGACCAATTTAGCTAATCTGAAATTTAGAAAAAAAAAAATCTCCATAGCACAGCAAAAGTACTAATTTAAATAAAAGTCAAACTTGAAAACCGAGCTTTGAAAAACTACCAAAGTCGGATTAAGAGCTAGTCCGGCCCAAAACTCTGATCCTCTTGATGATAGTTCTCGTCATGATTGTTTAACATCATTCTCATCCATAAAATGGAGTGAAATCCCGAGACTTTTCCAAAAAATTCAATTTCACGATGAAAATTCAGAGTAGGTTATTCTTATACCACATAACGTACCCTGAGATAGTTTTCCAAATTTTCAAAATATTTCACTCGAGGTATTTTTGCGGAAAAAGTCTAGCAAATGTCTGCGCAGTTTATACAATTAAATAGTATTACTAATGTATCAATGGGTCTCCATATTCATATATTTACAGATTACCCGATGAATGGGTCACCGAAACTACCAATATAAAAATGACAAAAAATCCCCAAAAATCAATTGCAATAAATTCAATGACAATATCGGAACGTCAATCTTTGATGCAATATTTAAAAGAATCGAATAAACGTAAACTATTAAATCCAAATTCATTAGCTATTTTAAATATGTTAACGTCAGAAACTAAATCATCTTTAAAAATGTTAAATTCAACGATAACATCACCATCGTTAGCAACACAACAAAACGGTATAACAACGACGGCGGCGGCGATAGTAGCAGAAGCAGCAGCGACGACGACAGCAGCAGTACCAGCAACAAAAAAACATTACCGTAAACCTCCGAAGGCGACTCCACTGCCATCATCATGACCTTTATTAACTAATTTAATTAATTAAATCGTTTAAATTGTAAAATACTTTATTTTATTAGACCTTTATATTATTTTAGAAAAGTACAACAAAATTACTTAGCGAGAGAGAGAGAGAGAGAAGCGCGATTCATTTACAGTTGAAATTAGTAAGGAATATTTATTCGTACAATAAATGTTGGTGGTGGTGCACCAAAATCAGATGGCACCAATTTTACATTTTAATGTACGTTTAAATAACACCCTAAGTCGTTTAATTTAATTTACCATTTTATTTTTTCTCGTGAGGACCAATATTATTTATATTCAACAATATAAATATTATTCAACTGTTTGTGAATAAAGAGGCATATCTTTACACATTCTCAAGATTATTATTATTAATTACATTAAAAACTACCATAATCATTTATATAATAAAATTACACTATTACACATACATGTTCGAATTATACATACATAAATATATAATCCAGTTTAGGTGTTAGACAAAAAAAACAAGTGAAAACCATTATGTAGAAATGATTTAGGATTAATTGTAAATAATGTGCTATATACTATATATAACTGCCGATCAATAACAAAATATGTAAACTAATAAATGATACTCAGCAAGTCAGCACACTCGATCTTACACATCGTTAGTACGTATAAGGTTAACAATTTAATACATTAATACATTTTTTTAAAATTTAATCAAAATTAAAAGGAGCAATCAAACATAATAAAACAACATGACAGCACAAATACCTATACATATAATAATAATAATATACATACTTATATAAATAAATTAAAAGTAAGTAATTTAATTTATTTTATTTTATTTTTGGATGTATTAAAATAAAAAAATTTCAGGTATTAAAAATTAAGGAATAGAAATTATATATACATATATAAAATAATATATATTTGATGAATATAAATTATTGATTATTATTATTATGAAAAACGTATACTTTTCTATTTTAAATGTGCGCTTTTTTTCAAATCAGTTATACTTAAAATTAATGTTATGTACATAAAATATCAGAAAGAAAAAAATCTCGAATAACATTTTTTGTATATATACAAAACCAAATAATTAAAAATATTTTAATAGAAGTATAAATATTAATTAATTGAGATGCTATCCCAGACATAGATGGCGTTTTATTAATAATTTTATTTTTCATTAATTTTATTTTTAATTATGTGTGAAATTCTTAATTTTTTGTTAAATATAATTTAGAAAATTTTTATTTTGTAAAATTTAAAATAATTATAATAAAGTATATATATATATGCATATATATTAAAAAAATAAATATTAAATAATTATAAACTATGTAATATTAGTAATTTGACACTGCCAAATAATTAAAAAAAATTTAATTTTTGTTTAGTTTTTTTTTTGTTTAATTGACTGAAATTAAAATTAACAAACAAAATAGGAGAAAACACTGCCACCTTAAATCTAAAACGTGAACCATTTTTGTGACGAACAAAAAAATTTTGTACTGTATAAAAAATGTCACATACGCGATTTTTATTTTATAAATATTTTAATTTAATTAAATTTGTTTTAAATTTTCGTTGTTAGACTGAATATAATTAATATGATTTGAACAAAATTTAATTTTAATTTATATGTACAATTAAAGAAACTTACATTATATAAATTATATACTGCCATCTCTGATTCGTTTTAATAAATAACTTTGTTTAGTTTAGTTTAAAAGTGAGAGAGAGAGACAGGTTTCAAACACGTCTTATATATATATAGCGTAGTAGGCAAATCAAACAGAGAGAATTGTCTTTAAATTTAAAAAAATAGTCCTTCATATAAAAAAATAACCGTTGTTGTGTAACGTGAGCAAAACAAAAAAATTTTTTTTTGATGTGTAGAAAGATAAAGTTAGATGTATATTAAAGAAATAGTTTTATTTCATTTTTGCGTCTATAATGTACTAGGAAACACGAGATGATAACATTTATTGTGTATCTCTTTTTAATAATTTAAATATAAAACAAAATACATTAAACAGTTAGTTTATAATTTTTCCCCACATTTTATTAGTAAATTGTTTTAACGTTAAGAGAAACAAAAAATATGATTGCCAAAATTTAATTTTAGCGCTTAATTTTTTCGTTTTTAATTATTATTATCATTAATTATTATTAAATAGATGGTATACAAAAAAGTTACACTAAAATATTAATTAAATTAAATAAAAAATGGATGTAATATTATTGTGTGTTTGTTACGCCACCAATGTGTGAACATGTTTCTGCAAGGTGCCGTAACGTGGTGAGCTAAATAAAGTAATTTTTCCCCCTTTTTAATTAATTATAAATATATATTATATTAAATTGTAAATAAATATTAATGATCATTCGTAAAAATATATTTAAAAAAAAACAATAAAAAACTTAAAAAAATATATTTCATTCTAATAATTATTTCTTCGTATATTTTATTTTTTAAAATAGATAGTATTAATTAAGATTCTTTATTTTATTTTATTTAAATTTAATAAAATGTATCATTTTTTTCATTTGCAATATTTTTTTTATAATTTAATTAATTTCTTAAACCACGGGAGACGCCATCTTTGAATGGAAGCTATATTATAAAAATATTTTTTATAAACAAAAATAAAATTAATAGAATTTAAATTATTAAAAAAAGGAAAATAAATAAAATGCAGGGTGTGTCTTAAAAAAACAAAAAAAAAACATTTTTTTATATTAAAAAATTAAACAAAATAAAAGAAAATGGACCTACCTCATTAAAAAATACAAACAAACAAAAATAACAATTTTTACACAAAAAATATATAAATAAAAAAATTAAATTTAAACAATAATAAATTCTCTGTTTGGTAAAATAATATTAAATTAAAATAAAAATTAATAGAAAAATGATGTCCACCGAATAAAAAAAAAATAAGTTAAAAAACAAAACAAAAACGTTTTTTAATTATATTATTTAAAATATATATAATTTTAATTAATCATATAAACTATATATTATTATATATTCTAATTTAATTTAATTTTTGCGTTCGTTTTATTTTTTATCACTTTTTTATTAATTTTAATTAGTAGAAATTATTATTATTAATTATGATTATAATATGATCAATCAAATGCTTGGATAATTTAAAAACAAAAAAGTAAAAATCCTGTATCAGTATATATTTAAAACAAACAAAAAAAAATCATAAAAGAAACAAAAAATATTTGAAAAATTATAAAATATTATTGATGAAAAAATAAAAATTTAAAAAAATATTTGTTGTGTAGTGGGATTATTTATACGTATGTACCCTCACCTTCTATAATTTGTTAATCTGTGGTTGCGACTTGTATTAAAACAAAAATTAAAATACACGTGTTTGTCGAAAATCCCGACTACTATATATTTAGTACTTCACATGTTCGGAAAAACGTGGTTGTATCGTGTTTTAGGTTAGTTCTGTGTAATAGTACGTGGTAATTTGGTAAGTTCGATATGTTATTTAAAAAATGTTTATTTTAATTTTAAATTATAAAAATGCGTGATTTGAAAAATCAGTTGAAGTAGGACAAAATCCTACTTATTTTGCCCACATATCCTTGCTTGACCAAAAACCGGCACCAAAACAAAACTCTTGACAAAATTCGTCATTGCTTGCGGAAGAAAATGAATATGCTATCTCGTAAGTCACTCCAGAATCTGCTGCAAATAGCAGAGTACTTGTGCCCAAAATGTTAGTGCGTTACAAGTGATGGAATTCTATGTTCGTGAGAATTTCTTTCAGCCCTTTCACTTAGATGATTGAAAATTGCAGCTCGTACAAATGGAATTCAACTCCTATTTTGACAGGATTTTATGAGATATTGCTGAAAACAAGATTGTGGCTGGGGAATTAGTGATGGTTTTTTGGAGTTGGGAATTTTTTATTCCCCAAAGTGTATTCGGTAATTTTTTTAATTGAAAAAAAAGTTTTTTCACGTTAATTTTTCCCCATTATTTTTTGGAGAATTGCGATTCCCCATTTTATCTTTAAACTATAGTACAGCAGACGAAGTTTTCCAAAGGTTTTCCTGAGTTGACACTGGAATCAACTTCCTTGCATCAAATTCATTTAGTACAATGGTGAACATTAATTAATTGAAAATGAGGTGTGTAGTGAACGATACCGCAAAAAGACGCCTAAAACCGCTTTTCTAATATCAAGGGATAATTGACAACACTTTTTAATTTACTCACGTCCAACGAAAACTAGAAGCCGATCGCAACTCGATGTGCAACAATTAAAGATTTGATTACGGCATGCAGACACTTTAATGCAATTTCAGAAGTGTAGCAAACAATTATTTTTCATAAACCAGACTTTTGTGAAGATAGCCCAAATTTCCAGCAGCGGAAATTAAAAAATGTGCATAAAGCAATACGATTTAATTCTATTTATTCTATTACGACATTTCATTATAATTATAGCTCTTTTCCTATAGAGTATACTATTTATATGCCAAAAACTTATAAATAAAAATTTTACCAACCCTTTTAAAAAATTTAAAAATTGTGATAAAAGTTTGTATACGGAGTTCTATAAATAAAACTACACACGTCATTCAAAACATGTACAACATTTTGAGCTCCTAAACAAATTACATGCAACAAAAAATTTACTGTCAACTATACTAACAACGAATATAACTTTAGAATATGATATATAAAAGTGTCGGGGATTATTTGATCATAATTTCTATGCTTATTTGAATTTAAAATAAGTTTAGATGTACGAGTACATAGAAGACAAAAACTATTCGTTGAGCCAACTAGCTGTACTCATCGTTTGATAGGTGAATGTTTAGGAAGCAGATATATTCCATAGAAGTCAGGAAATATTCGTTGGCCCAACTAGCGGTACACATCGTTTGACTGGTGAATGTTCAGGGAGCACATACGATGCTTCGATCGTACGTGCTCTTTAAGCATTCACCCATCAAACCGAGCACCGCACAAAAAAATCCCTACATTCTTACGCTCAACCCCGAAAATTTCAACTGTCATGACAGTTTTTTACTATCGTGATAGCAATAATTAGAATTGCCATCGAAAATATAAAAATTTTATAACGAAATTTTTTATAATTAAACTAAATAAATTTTAATAATCAAAAATTTTATCGTTCGCACCAATATTCGACACATTAAGAGGTGTCGTAATTTTAACGCTGTCGAAAAATTTTGTAATAGCTTATTTCCGATAACGCGGTCGATGAGAGAAGACAACAGTTTGAATTTGAAGAAACATTTTACTTTTTTGGTGTCTAAACTAAATAAATTATTCTGAAGAACAAACCTGCTAGTCAAAATGTGTCCTGTAACGATTTAGTCGGATTTAATTTTTTTTAATTATAGTTGCATTGTTATCAGAAATCCCTAATTAGAAAGAATAGTTCAAAATCACATTGCCTGGCAGGTGGCAGTCAGGTGGGGGACCAAAATAGACATGATTTTCCTTTTCTAGGATACATAAATATAAATTAAATATAATTACTTTAATAAGATAAGCTATAATAATTTTGCATGTTCAGGACTATGGCCTTGATTGATCCCGTTCATCCATGCGCGCAACACCCGCAATTGTACCGCTTGGTAATTTACTTTATTTAATTTAGAAATTTCTCGCGTATCAATTTTCACGAGGAGATTTCTCACCCATTCATTTTCACAAAGAAACTTCTCCTGTATATTAATTTTCGTACGGCCAAGAAAAACCGCGCAAAGTTCGTAGTTTAGCGCTTGTCTCGCTTAAATCGCTCATGATGGTATTTTATCTACCAAGCGAATAAATAATTAAAATTGAATAACTTACAATTTTTGGGGCGTATAGTACCGGAATATTTATCCATAAATTCCGTTTTATGTACTTGCTTACGTACTATTAGGCTTCACGCGTTCCAAACATTGCACAAAAAAATTGATTATATGCGGATTCACTCAGAAATTCACAAAATATTTACCTTGGCTTTTAACTTAGGTTTTATATTAATGCCGTAAGGCTTACTCATTAGGTATTGACTTTACAATTTTTATAATTAATTTATTTTAGTCACAATAAACTGAAGAGCACTTCTTCATTTGTTAAACCACGAGTGAGACTGCAAATATTTTTGAATTGTCTATTTGAAACCACAGATAACAAAAACAACCCTAACAAACGGGATATAGAATCAAT
Organism: Nephrotoma guestfalica; assembly: GCA_963691935.1. NCBI lineage: Eukaryota > Metazoa > Arthropoda > Insecta > Diptera > Tipulidae > Nephrotoma > Nephrotoma guestfalica. The sequence goes on from OY829914.1 coordinate 260,436,623, forward strand.
CGAGTTTTATCGGTAACCGGTGTTTAATGTACATTTATTTATTTTTATTGATTATATACAATAACACACAGACTAAATTTGACCAGCCTAAGGGCTTTCCGTTAAACAAACACAGATTTATAAACAAATTGTGCTGTACATACAATGCGTAACGTTAAAGTAATTTTCAATATTTACTTAGCGCGAATTGAGAGTATGGTCATCCGAATTTTAACCATGTACATAATTGTTACTGTCCATAGATTTAAACGATACTCTAGGGCATCAAGCACGAGCCACAAATGTAGAAATGAAGCTAGTTTAAGATTTATTTTCATCCACCATCCGATGGTTATTACATTGAAGAATTAAGCAAACTGAAGACAAGATACGTGCAACTGCAAACATCCCCTTGTTATCTACCACATAGCTATACTACCTGCAGAAATCATAAGAGTATAGAATAGAGACGAGGATAATGGGTCACAAACTTCATTAGTAACCGTAGAGTTCGTCTAAATTTAGGATTGCACGTGAACTTCGAAAGATCTGTTTCCAAAAGGAATAGTAGATATAACTATATCGCCTTGTTTTATTTTCAGTTTTAAATCCGAAATATATGTGCATATGTGGTACCCGACGTCGCCACCGTTAAGCCTATTGAAAAGCCAGAATTGTCCGAAGTGGAATACAGGACTACCTTGGTTTGAACTATGGCTGGTATAAGTAATAAATCAGCATCAAAAAACGATATGTTGATAGCCGCTGATAAATTTTTCAAATTCTCAAACCGCGGCAATTAAAAGATTCCAATAGAGAGATTCCAAAAGACTACATGTTGGATTGGTATTGATGGTTGTTTCTTCATACGTGTCAATCATAGATGGCACTAAATAAACCGTGTCATGATGTTCAATTAAAATTTGCTAAATAAATTACAATTTATCGATCTAAACAATAAATCTAATCGCCGAAGAACTAAATACTAGGCACATTTTGTTTTATGAACTTTAGAGACATCTATCAATAACTGGAATAAACTAACCATTAATTTAGTGCTGGTATAAGTTGTTGGTGTCACTAGGGTTCGTTATAAGTAAACAAATGGCATCAAATATTTATTTTTATTTTCCAACATTCGCAGTTTTGCACTGGAATAAATCATTTACTAGCCTGTAATTTCAAATTTTGTTCGAGATAAGTGGTAGATCGTCAGCATAGCTGAGCCTCGCTTCAATCTGGTTAGTAATTGGTTGAGCCGTAGCAACCACACAAGAAATGAGAGGATTCACGTTAATGACAGCCTCTAGTCGCTGCAATAATGATTGTTTCGTCACTGAAGGAGGCCTTCTGCTCTTCAAAATGTTAATAGTCCACTCTAGAATGAAGGAATTCAGACTCCTTGCTTTTATTTTTTTACTTTTTGTTTTTTTATTGTAATGGTTTTTATTGTGATTGTTCCGTACATTGGGTTTATCTTCAGTGCTCTCGAATTAAATACGCAATCGTAGGAAATTCATCCATTTAGCGTCAAATCTGAGTGACAACGACAATGATAATCGACACCTACTTATACACAATCAACTTCCCAACCACCCCATACTTTTTCATCCATTATCGCTGGACCGCGGATAAATTTCAATTTTTGACTTATAGATGGAAAATTTGTAAGAATCCCAACAATCAGTTTCGAACGGATAAGCAGTAATTCGCTAGTACCACAAATACATAATATAGACATTATCAACAGACAGCATCAGTCGTCGCGACCTGATTTTTTTCAAATCAATAATCTCATCCGTTCGAAACTAATTGTTGGGATTCTTACAAATTTTCCATCTATGAGTTCAAATCCTTGCTCCTGTTTATAATTTAATAACTTCGACATTGATAATGTCAAAAGCGCCTTGTATACCAATAAAAACACGCAACCACATTTCTTTGTTCGTAGAGCTATCTCTCATGAATTTCAAGTTTGATACGCATTTTGACTGAGAATTTCCACATGTTTTTTTTAGGATAGATGACGTGAGGCTAATATGAATATCTGTAATCTTTGAAGTGATAAGATACGGATGCATGTTAATGTCCAGGTTGACCTCCTGATTACCCAGAATTATTAATTCTTGATCTTAATGGATTTTTGTAATTTAATGGACTTGAGTAGCCGCCAAGTCGGCGAGAGCTGGCCAGAACTCAACTAGATTTCTATCAATTTTATAAATATGTTGATGATGTTCGTTGATAATATGACGTTCATGTCAGGCATAGTTTTAGTTTTAATCGTTTATCTACTTCGGCCGCACTTTTGGATCCACCATACTTCTTATCCACTAGTTGTTGTTTTTGTTTTATTTCTTTTGATTATTTCTGGTTGACTGGGAGTGTACGTCCCAGTGAGGTTGATGATAGTGGTAAAGAGTGTGGTTTCTGTGGTGCGTGACAAAAACAATCGTTTTGGTTCCATTTGTTTTTCTAAGTATCGATTGAATTACATGTTGGATATCTATGTCCGTGTTTATGGATAAATGAGATAATTTGGATGTAATTAGAGTCTTGAGTCCTGAATACGTCATAGTTTAATTTTTCAATTTAATTGGGGGCCGCTTTAGTCATCTCTTATTTTTGTTAAGTGATCTTGTGTTAAGATAAGTAGATCTGACGCATCATTTGTAAATTTGCTTAACGGCCGCGTATTTAATCATACTTCGATATGTGCTATGTTGACAGTTCACTACTCTTCGATTTGATTATCACGACTCTTGTAATACCATCTCTCCCTGGATGAAGTTGGGTAATGAATCCTAACTTCCATTTTAAAGCAGGCAAGTTGTTGTCCTTGATCAACACTAAGTCACCACATGACACAATGGTTGAAGAGCTCATCCACGATTTGCACTGTTGGAGATGTAGCAGGTACTCCGATGACCACCGAGTCCAAAAATGCTGATGTTTATTGTACTAGATACCATCGCTTAGTGAAGGATAAGTTTTGTTCTTGAACATCGGATTCCGGAACCGCTGTAAGCGATCTACCAATTAAAAAGCGGCCCGGCGTCAGTGGCAGTATATCACTAGGATAGTTTGACATCGAGTAAAGTGGTCGGGAATTCAGTACGGCCTCAGCTTGTTTGATTAAAGTGTTTAATTTCTCAAATGTCAAAGATACATGCCCCATTACTCGCCGTAGATGATGTTTGGCAGATTTCAGGGCCGCTTCGAGCAAAATGCCACGTAATTTTATCTTCCACGCACACCTTTGAAACCTCTTCTTTATGCTCTTGGCTGCAAAATACCTGGTATAGTTTATGCAATTCATTATTGGCACCTCCGAAGTTATTTGCGCCTCAAGGCTCAAATAAACGCTGATGTCGTAAAATTGGTCACCAATTCAAAGTGTACAGCTTTGGTTGCAAAACATACAAATATACATAAATATGCTTTGGTCGGCCTCTTTCCTCGTAGCTTGTAATGGATGTGAAAATTCCCGCAGTTGCCAATTCCGATATTGATGAGTCGTGGTGATACGGATATTCCGACTATCTGGTAGCCGTCCCATAATTTGAACAGTACTCTTGGGATGAATTCGTCGACAGGTGAAGCATTGATTAACAACCTTCTATGTGTAAGGCGTCGTCCACCTAAAGACCAGAACTGTGTCGAGTGGCTGCTAGAGGAGCTTGTGCGCCTAGGTGTTTACTATACAAATGTTTGATTAATAATAATGTAAAAGAATGGGAGAATAATACCTTTTTGGTCGAGGAACGGGAACATGGATTTTAGTCGAGAATTTTTGTTGGATATTTGTCTCGGCGTTGCCGCTGATATTTTTCTATGAACGATTCTCGTTGAATTATTTCCACGTTGATAAATAGACCATGATCTCTTTCTTGGATATTTAGGTCTGAAATGTCGCTTCTCCTTTGATACTTTCACATTGTCAGCAAATTGTAGCATAAAGCTGATCTCGTTACATAATGATCGATAATTATGTTTGTATTTGTTTGTATTATGTCGTTAAATTCCGAAGTAATAACATGTGTAACCAGACAAGACTTTGTAATTTTGAGTTCGAGAAGCTACTTTTTTCCGTGGAAATGTGGTGTTAGTTTTGGCCATGAGCTTTCATTATGAACTAAGAATTCTGGGCAGTTGAACCAGAAAGTAGTAGTTGATAACGCTGATGGTTGCAAACATCTTGATATTAAGTCAGCTGAGTTTCCGTTTGATACAATGTAGTTACCGGATTGAATTGTATATTGGAAACACGGTTTGCCACAAATGATTTTAGATGCTATGACTCAGAAGCAATCCCATGAAACACTATCGTGGAGTCTGTCCAATAAAATATTGTTGGGTTGTGAATTTTTATAACTGGTATGACGCGTTCCATTAAATTGACCAGTAAATCAACGGCACACAGCTCAAGCCTCGGAAATGTTATCTTCTTGGTGGGGGCGATCCGAGATTTTGAACACAATAGATGGCTTGATAGTTTTCCATCATTACCTTTGCAGCGGACATATATCTCGCTGATTCGCTCGCATCTGAGAATCGGTGAATTTGAACTTCAGAATGTTGGTTATATTGAAGAAATCGCAGTAATTGTGATCTAAAATTCTGCCAATTTTATATTCATACTTTGCGGCAACGCAGCATCCCAATCGATTTTCATTTTCCACAGGTCTTGTAAGTAGCTTTCTCATTGTTATTACGGGTCCTGTATATCCCAGAGGATTGAAAATATGTGCAGCTTCCGATATGATTATTTCCTTTGTGATAGGCCCGGCTGTGTCAAATTTTGTTACCTTAAATCTAAATGATGCATTTCAAGAAGCCAATGTAAACCAAGTGTTTTCACATAGTCTGAATCGTCGATGCAAAGCTATGATCCTCAATCGGTATTCTCAACATATACAATCAAGACGGGGCCTTGGCCAAGAAAGCCTGATGTTTTGGTGTTACGCTCTTGACAGGCATATATATGATTACTTGAGGTTCAATGCTGGGAATTAAACACACATTAGAGCTTTCCATCGCAACATCTTTCGGTGGCATGGGTGATGATTGCTGCTTCTGCGAATGATTTGACTGTTGATGCTGTAGCACAGGGAAACTATCGTGGATATTTTGGTTGGACTTTATTTCACCTGGACCATGAAGCAACGTATGATGTTGTTGTTTGCACTGAAAACAGATAAATTTAGAAGTACATGATTGACTGCAGCTTTGCGTTCTGCAATTGCTAGCTTAATAAATTTTCTACACTTGAAAATTAAATGACCATATTCTTTACACTAATTACAGCTTGCATTCGATTGAATGATCATTGAGACTCAAGGAATATTTGTTGAGCGACCTACTCAAGTCCATATATGTTAGTATGCATATTAGCGGAATTAAGTTTTTTTGCACGCGGAGCTTGACCTTCCAGCACATGACAATGTTTGTTCGTTCAATGAGAGCTACGCTGTCCCATTCTGATCGATTTTCAGGATCTATTTTTGACCACAATAAATATACAACTAAATCATCACAATGTGGTGTAGGGCGTTGAAGTGAATACGCACGTAAATTGGAATTAACCGTATCGAGCAGATGTCGAATATATGCAGATGATCGTTTTACGATCGATTTAAGTGAGAATATTTCCCGAGTGTGATGCGAATAGAGTGATATCACACATAGGGAGTTTCACCAAAAATTTATTGTTATCCGAATGATTAGGTGTCCCTGTTGAATTTGTTTGTAATTTCTTTATAAATACTTGAAGTGTTGGTTTCACTGTCAAATCCTCAAAGTTCGACCTCACATTATTTTCCAGCTCGTCGTTATTAATTAACTCAAGGTCGAGTTGGGCATCTTCAAAAATGCGGCACTCTTTCTCAACTACAGCTAATCGTGCTTCCAATTCTCGTAAAGAAGCGTTTTGTCCCTTGTCCACTATGAATTGTTCAGCACCACGTTTTAATTGATCGATTGAAGCGGCATGTAGGGCCATTGCCTTTGTTTTAACAGCTTGCAATTTATCTTCTCGACTTTCTTTACCGGTTTTAGCCATGCTTGCCATTGATGCACAATGCACTGATTTTGTCAATTATTCACTCGTTTCATTCAATAAGAAAAATTAAGATGCCAACACCCAGAACCGAATACAAAAATTCGCTCACCAAATCTGCTATATGCATACTAGCTCCGCGCGTATTTGAAGATGATTATAAGTGCCGCTATAGTCTCTAGGCCTGATTCCGCTTTGCGACTACCTCGATGTAATGCTCAGCGTATTGTATATATAGCTATTTAGGCGTCTTGCAGCTGCAGCAACAAATCACGTTAACACTATCACTATATAAATGGGGATGTGGATCCCACTTCTGTCGCGAATGCTCAAGCATGTTCAAGCTTTTTTGAACGTACAGTTATTTCGCGTGTAGCAGATAAACTTTTAAAACGGAGGGGGGGGGGCTTCACAATTTTAATTTAATTTTTAATTTTATTAAGTTTTACAATTTTGCAATGTTTCATTGCGGAGACGTTTTTCTAGAATGAATGTATATTTAATGAAATATGTAATAATAATTGTGCGGCAACACAAAAAACGTAAACAGGAAAACCTTTCATACAATGCCATGAAAATTTATTGTTACACAACTTCTCGGAAGTAGCGATATCATCGAATTCATCAAATCCAATCGTACCATCTAGGTTCTGCCACGTTGCAAGGTCCTCACAACATCGTATGATTGTTAAAGTGTTCCATCAACAACTAGCCGGTATGTGCCATAGAAGAAGACCTCGACTGCGGTGGCGTGAGAACGAGAGAGAGAGAGAGTTTTTTTGGTTCAAATTATAACCAAGCATGGTGTCCACGAATAAAAATTCCGCATCTATTGTTATATTGCTTGGTAAAATGCAATTTGTTCCGGGTCAAAATTCCAGATTGGATTTAGAATATTAAATTCACCAAGCACAAGTTTGTTGTATTAATAACTTCATCAATTGCACTTCACCAGGTTACATAATGATCACTGTTTCATTGAGGTGGTATATATGTTGCATAGATGATTAGATTTGTTTGGTTGATCTATATGCCAATCAAAATTGTTTGGTTCAATTTCTTGAATATCTTCTACTCGTCTCTGGTAAATTTTGTATCCACTCTGATATCAAATGGACAGCAATCGTTTCTGCCGTCATGACACTAATTGGAATCGCAGTAGACCATGTACAGAGTGAATCTTTCGATTATAGTTAAACAATAGCGACCATTTCCTGACGGAGGCAATGACCCAATTAGATCAATATTTATATGCTGAAAACGAATGACGTATGATCAATACATAACTGACAGCTCACTATTATATGTGCTCTAAAAACTCTGGCTCGTCAGTTTTAGCTATTTGATGAATTAAACTCCTATAGCTAAATCTGATGCACCTATATGCACTAGTTGAAGCTCACGATTTCTTGCTCAATTTGCTAGGATGGTAGCGTTAACCAAATCATCTTTACAATGTAATGCCAAACCGTATTCATTAGACCACATAATTTGGACCCGTTTTCCGTTTCTTTTTACTATATTCTTGAGAATCATTTTATTGGCCGCATAGTTCCATAATTCATTCCAAAATTGAATTTTGAATAACTTTATTTTCTTTCGTCATGGTATTTACAATTGACTCAAAATTTACAGATGCTTGCAAAAAATGTGCTCGATCAAAATTAGATGGTATTCACTTGGCTTAAATAACGCTTTACACTTTCTAATTGTTACACCACACTAAATTATGTTTCTGTCTTTACATAAGCGTCTTAGGTTACCAACATAGTTTTGTGTCTTGTACAACTAAAAGTCTCTCTACTCTTGATTCCAATAAACCATAGAGAATGGGCCTTTCCACACGTATATTGAGCACAACACATCACGACAACCAAGAAAGTACATTTAAACGAGTGTCTGTCTAGTATTCTGCCTACTATTTTTTGTTTGTTGTTTGTCATAGCATTGAACAAACCATACGTCAAGTATACGTTATCTACTTTACATATAGCGAATTCAATTTAGAGAAACGCTCGAAACAATTAGAAAAATTTAACAATTGCGGGCATTCGTTTAATTTTCTTGTCATGATGTGTTGTGGTCAATACTCTTGTGGAAGGCACAATAGAACAAATGTTTCTATTAAAATCTTAACATATTTTATTATTTGTATTTTTAGAAATACCTATATTTGTACTCAAACTATGATTTTATATTTTACACAAGCGAATAAGCTAATATTTAAATTTGTCGCTCGCTGCTGCTGCTTGGTGTGTTTCACCATTAAGGACTAGACACATCAAAAGTCAATGGCGATTGGCGAATTTAAATACGCATTAATTTGTTTATGTATTGTATAGAAACCATAGTAATAACAAATATTTATATACGAATTATTTATAAAAAACATTACAAATTTTGGATTTTTAAATAAATTATGTCCCAAATCAAGAGATTAAAAAATGTCGTCCATCGCCACCAAACCTAACCTAAAAATATTGATACTTCAATTGTTGTCCATAGATTTCTCATCCGCCATCCGTGCAAGCATTCATATTATTTACCAACATTAAAATTAATCCAAACAAAAAAAAATCTCCGTGCCATTTTTGGTGTGAACGAAGCACAGCGCGTCAAATTCCAAATGATCCATACTATACGTCGAATAGTATGGATCATTTGGAATTTGACGCACTGTGCTTGGTGTGTCTAGTCCTTAAGATATAATGTAAACCAGTGTGTTTCATTTTCCGGTTCCATTGATGTTTAAATGCGGGTAATATTTAGAGTTGAAAAAGGTCAAAGGCCCGTTCCACACTGTGCTTCTTTAACTGTGCGTTTATACTTACGGAAAATATTGCGGCACTAATACATCGAACTCGCTCCCGCAGGCATGAATATATACCTGCGGGTGCAAGTGTGATGCATTAATTTCTGCAAGTATAAACGCACAGTGAAGCACTGCTTCACGCTTCAAAATAGGTCATAATAGATAATGCCTATGGATATGTAACAAAATTGTCAAAAAAAATTATTTTTGAAATGGCTTCGTATAGTTGGCATCAAATAAATCTAATCAAATTTAAAGTAATGCTGCTTCACCGAAAAAAAATTGTTGAAAAATGACTCGCGTAAAGCACGTTTACTGTGCGTTTATATTTGCGGAAAATAGTACGGCACTAATGCATCACACTTGTGAGTGAATAGAAATAATATTATGGTTGTTTATCGTTCGTGTCGGTTACTAGGTTTCGTTATTGGTCGATAACGCAGACATTTCTATAAGGCAACTCTAACCTTTGAAACGTCAAAAATTGTGTCGCGAGACCGCAATTGAAAAAAAACAATAATATAAACACAAAAATGGATTTGTGTCGTGCTTGTATGACAACTGTTCAAATAAATTTACATTCGTTAAGTGAAAATTCAGAAATATTTCTATTATTCAATCAAATTACGGCACTCAATGTAGATTTAAACGATGGCCTTCCAAATGTTCTCTGTGAACCGTGCGTTGACAAGTTATTCGATTTTCGTACATTCCGAACCAAGTGTCTCAATTCGTATACGGTGTTAAAATCAAATTTAGAAGTAAACCCTGAAAGGCCAGAGATAGTGTTGAATGAATTTCTCGATACAAAAGAAATATACGAGACATTTAATGATCTTGTTAAAGTTGATATTAATAAGGAGACTAATGTTGTACCGGACGAAGTTGCAACAAGTAGCGAGAAGATAAGTAAGGTGGAACTGGAAAGTGACGGTAATGACGAGGATAATGCAAAAGAAGCAACAGATGATAATTCTTCTCGGGATTCAGATGAAGAAAGTGAAATGGATAGTGATGAAATAGCCAGTAGAAAGTATGTTGAGGAACAAGAGAAACTAAAGAAAAAGAAGAAAAACTACACATTTCCGTTTAAATGCGCACGGTGCGATCGAGGATTTCGATATGAGGAACGACTACTCGGACACATGCGTGAACACAAAGGCCACCGGGCGGCGGTATGTGAATTTTGTAATCGCGAATACACCGAATGGTCTGGTCTCCAAAAACACATAAATCTGTTTCACAAAGACGAAATTAAATACATTTGTGATTTTTGTGGCAAAAAATTCATCTACGAAAGTGCATTGGAAACTCACAAGCTGACACATTCTGGCCCCAGTAAGCATATTTGTGAGACATGTGGTAAATCATTCTCAAGTTTATATCAGCTAAAAAAACATAAATTGGCGCACACGGACGAAACCCCATTCGAATGTGATGCGTGCGGTAAAAAATTCAAGTCAAATCAGCGGTTAAAGACTCATCAATATCGGCACACGGGCATTAAGAAATTTGTTTGTACGACGTGTGGCAAAGGATTTACTACGAGTCCGGAATTGCGGCAGCATTTGATCGTGCATTCGGATAAAAAAGAATTTAAGTGTACCATATGCCAGCAAATGTTTCGGCAGCGCAGCCAACTGTCAGCACACAAGCGATCACACATGTTCTAGAGATAAACGAATTTTGTAGTTAAATTGCAATTATTAATAAATATTTAATTCATACATCTAAATAGACTAATTACTTATTTATAATAAATCACAATATTTCCCTATTTCGCGTTGAATATCAAGTGGCGAGGCAGTTAATTCTTGAAGGCCTACGTATGCCTGGATTCGTCATGTGTTCAAATCTATCTTTTGTTATCTCAAACCTATCAGGTGGAAGTCTTCTCAAGTGAGAAAAACTGGTGGCCTTTTGTAACGATAAGCAATGATGAAGTTTCATGTAAATCGTCTGCGAAGACTGAAGTTTAAAGATAATCTTTTTCGTCATAGGTATTAATTTGGGAACCATTTGCAATACACAAAAATTTTGCGGAACTGTTCGGTGATATTCGGCGCCAATGCCGTTTAAAATTTTTAAGTGTTTTGAATGATCGGAAACATACAACCGATTTAGTATCATTTGTTCAACCCAATTGATTGATCGTCTAGTTTTTTGTTTCTTCAAAATTGCATATAGTGAATGACATTTTCTGTCTAAAGCCCCCTATCTGTGATGCCACCAACACTTCTCAAATTCTAATTTACCTGCTGATGGTGATCTCTTACCATCGTATCACCCTTTTGATGAAGATCGTTAGCGAGTTTGACATGCCATTTTATTAATCCGTTGCGTCAAGATTTGGTTTTGATTTTCTGGTGATGTAATGTATGACGCCGAATTTTAATCGGTTTGTGATGATGTAGTTTCTCTAGCGGATGTCATGATAATTTTGTGATGAATCGCATAGTTCGATCAATTTAAACAGCCATCTAACCTAAATCATCAATAGGGCCGTTGAAACAATCATGCGAATCTGCGATGGTAACCGTTTAACCACATTTGTTTCAATAAATCATCTGTGACTATTTGTTCTTGCCCAATGCTCGCATCCCGTTAAGAAGTGAAGAAGATCATTTTATCACCAGGCTACCCTCGAGCAAGTTTTGAATTTCGAACGCTCGGAATCTGCGTATCGTTCGACCAAAGCTCGTTTTAAATTATTGCAGTTTTCCGCATCAGGTAGCCTAATTACAGTAGCATTTATTTCGATAATACACTAGTATATATAGCTATTATCAGTGTATACGATTTAGTATCATCCCCTGTAATACTGCCGAGCACAAATTAAGGTTCCACCTGCTGATACCATATTTCGACCTCGTTTTTCAAAATGATCGTAATTTTACGGATACTCTGTGAATAATTTTATTTTCTTCAGTCATGGTAATTACAATTGACTCAAACATTACTTGTAAAAAATGTGCTCAATCAAAATTGGAAGGTATTCCCTGGAAAACGTATGTTTTTCAGAATAATGCTTCACACTTTCTAATTGTTACACCATACTAAGGTCTTTATTCCAATAAACCATACCTTCTATATTTATACGAATACTAGAGAATGGGCCTTTTCACATCTGTATTGAGTACAACACATCATGAATTCAAGACAACAAACAAGGTACATTTAAACGAGTGTCTGCCTAGTATTCTGCCTACTATTTTTTGTTTGTTGTTTGTCATAGTGTAGCATTTAGCATGCAATGGAGGGTATTTGTTGGGTTGAAAAAAAAAAAAAAAAAAAGAAAAAATTCAATTCAAACAACAACAAAAAAAAAAAATATAAATAATAAAATGAAAGGAAAATTCTAGTAAAGGCAAACAAATGAAGGAGACCGGAAAAAAAAAATAAATAAATACCGTCCACCACATGCTAGGCTATAGATTTTTGACCTACTCAGGGACTCAAGCGGTTGTTGCGCGGCTAAGCGTCAGGGAGTAGGGTGGGTATAAGAGTATGAGTAAGTCAGGGTTAACCGCTATAGGAAATGCTAATTACCTATATACCGACCTTAACACTCACCCTAGTTCATCCTCAATTCAGCAATCTATCTTTATCTCATAATATTCAAAAAAAATGATAATGCCACGAAAAATTTAATTTTGAACAATATCATAAATAAATAAAATTTTTATTACCCAAAAAAAAAATAAATCAAAATAAAAAAAAAAAATTGAGAAAAAAAAATTAAGTTGAGAAAAATTCAAAATAGATGCTTAAAACTACCTAAACTAAACCCTCACCAACCTATCTAAATCTTAATTACCCGACACCAATTTAAATAACCACGGATTATACAATTATATAAAAACAAATCTATTTGTGACTACGTAATAAAATTTTAAAAAAATGATATCGATAAATAAAATTCTTACAGTGTTGATTGTTGGTGTTGTTGCAAGATGATTCCAAAATCCAAGATGTGTTGAATGAGGATGTTACTGGATATCGTTATGTTTTGCGGGTTATTTTTATTAATATTAATTATTAATTTATTATTATTTCAATATTAAGTTTGATTTGGTTTGTTTTTTTTTTTTTTAATTAATATTTTTTTATTGCTATTATTTTTATATAATTTCTATTATATCACATATTATATTATTACAAATTATATATAATACATAACTACATAATTATTATTATATACTTATATATACCGTATTATTATGTTGGTAATGCGATTGGTTGCAAGTTTAATCAACGTGCACCATTCAATAAAAAGATTTTTATAATTTATATATATTGACAACGGAATGTTATAATTTCCTTGGTAATTCTATTTAATGTTATCATATAGCAGTGATATCACATTCGTCTCTTAAAATTAATGAGTAAATAATTGTTTTTTTAATTTTTTTATTTTTATTAGTATGGCATCACACCATCGATCAAATTACACCAAAAAAAAAAATATTTTATCCGTTCATTGATCACAAAACTGAGTTCCTTTTTTTTTATTCACTTTTCTCTTATCATAATTCACCAAAGAATATTTTTGTCTTTTAGTCTTTTTGCTTACATGTAAATTTTTTTGTTTTTTGTTTTTATTATATCATATTAAGTTGACATAATACTCCCATACAAATTAACTTTAACTCACTAAACTTAACTTTAATTTTCAATCTTTTTCACATTATTTTTCTGATGTTTTCTCAAAAGAATTTTTATAATTTTTCATTGTGCACAAACTCAAAGCCAAAACTTAACTACCTCCCAAAAAAAAATTCTGTTTTTTCTTCATCCTCCTCGCAAAAAAAAAAAATCGCAAAAAAAACCGATAAATCTATTTTTGCTAAGTCATCATTTCAACTGCTTTATCGACCACTCGATATTTTTTTAAAATCAACTGACTTAAATTATCGATCGATCGATATTTTCCTTTGACGATAACTTTCAATTACCGATTCGCACATCACAATATCGAAGTCAACATTTAGGGATATTTTAAATGAAAGTTTGCTGACATACACAAAACGTACTTCAGGCGGTTTACATACAAATTCAAAAATAATTCAGAAACTTGTAACGATGACATTCGAAATCGTTACAAATCGTGGGGACGTCCTACACCCTGAAAAGTCTCATGCCGGGCAGAAATTAATTTCAGAAAACTCCAGGTCGTAAAATTTAGTCGTTTTAGCGCAGTAACTTGGGATGAAATTTACGTTCGAATATCTTTTATGTGGTACGTGCCTAAACTTTTCCCTTCCAGGTTGCGCAATTTATACGCCACATTTCCAACTTTGCACTCAACAATGGCAGGTATGAACTTAGGTGATAGTTTGTACGCAAATTTATTTGCAGCATCGCTTTGCGCAAATGACCGGGCAAACACCGCTTGTCCGTTAACAAATTCGCGATTACGGCTTCGCAAATTGTAATGTTTAGCCGATTTGTCATGAGCAACAGTAAGATAGTGTTTGACTTTGTCTCGAACTAAATTAAGGCGATCCGATTTCGACATGAGACCTACGTCGTTATTCCTATAATCCGAAAGCAGTCTCCACAATTTATAATCGGAGCCGTGCAAAGTCATGTGTTGTCCAAAAGTTAAATAGTGGGGCGAGAATTTAAATAATAATGTGAATAAGATAATGTGAAAAAGATTGAAAATTAAAGTTAAGTTTAGTGAGTTAAAGTTAATTTGTATGGGAGTATTATGTCAACTTAATATGATATAATAAAAACAAAAAACAAAAAAATTTACATGTAAGCAAAAAGACTAAAAGACAAAAATATTCTTTGGTGAATTATGATAAGAGAAAAGTGAATAAAAAAAAAGGAACTCAGTTTTGTGATCAATGAACGGATAAAATATTTTTTTTTTTGGTGTAATTTGATCGATGGTGTGATGCCATACTAATAAAAATAAAAAAATTAAAAAAACAATTATTTACTCATTAATTTTAAGAGACGAATGTGATATCACTGCTATATGATAACATTAAATAGAATTACCAAGGAAATTATAACATTCCGTTGTCAATATATATAAATTATAAAAATCTTTTTATTGAATGGTGCACGTTGATTAAACTTGCAACCAATCGCATTACCAACATAATAATACGGTATATATAAGTATATAATAATAATTATGTAGTTATGTATTATATATAATTTGTAATAATATAATATGTGATATAATAGAAATTATATAAAAATAATAGCAATAAAAAAATATTAATTAAAAAAAAAAAAAACAAACCAAATCAAACTTAATATTGAAATAATAATAAATTAATAATTAATATTAATAAAAATAACCCGCAAAACATAACGATATCCAGTAACATCCTCATTCAACACATCTTGGATTTTGGAATCATCTTGCAACAACACCAACAATCAACACTGTAAGAATTTTATTTATCGATATCATTTTTTTAAAATTTTATTACGTAGTCACAAATAGATTTGTTTTTATATAATTGTATAATCCGTGGTTATTTAAATTGGTGTCGGGTAATTAAGATTTAGATAGGTTGGTGAGGGTTTAGTTTAGGTAGTTTTAAGCATCTATTTTGAATTTTTCTCAACTTAATTTTTTTTTCTCAATTTTTTTTTTTTATTTTGATTTATTTTTTTTTTGGGTAATAAAAATTTTATTTATTTATGATATTGTTCAAAATTAAATTTTTCGTGGCATTATCATTTTTTTTGAATATTATGAGATAAAGATAGATTGCTGAATTGAGGATGAACTAGGGTGAGTGTTAAGGTCGGTATATAGGTAATTAGCATTTCCTATAGCGGTTAACCCTGACTTACTCATACTCTTATACCCACCCTACTCCCTGACGCTTAGCCGCGCAACAACCGCTTGAGTCCCTGAGTAGGTCAAAAATCTATAGCCTAGCATGTGGTGGACGGTATTTATTTATTTTTTTTTTTCCGGTCTCCTTCATTTGTTTGCCTTTACTAGAATTTTCCTTTCATTTTATTATTTATATTTTTTTTTTTTGTTGTTGTTTGAATTGAATTTTTTTCTTTTTTTTTTTTTTTTTTCAACCCAACAAATACCCTCCATTGCATGCTAAATGCTACAGTGGCGCCCAAACTAAAACGGCTTTTTATTTAATTTTTTTTTTTTCTCTTCCCTTTATCAATTATTCCATTTAATTTTTTTTATGCTTCTATATTCTGTCTAAAATCTGAAATTTTTTTTGTTGATCTAGACGTTCAATATAGATGTTAAATTTTTTTTCTCTTTTCATAACACTATTAAATTTTTCTAATTCCGTTAATGTAAAATTGCTTTGTCAAATCAGAAATGATATGTTTCCGCCATTGGTGTTGATTTTTACTATCTTTTCTGGTTTTCGAAATCAATTTCAATTAACAGTTGTCGTATTACTTCGGATTTGATACATTTTCCTCTGCAAAGAGTTTGATTTGTAGTCCCAGGTGATTCGGTTACCTAATTTAATTTATCAGTTAATTTGATTACAATTGATCCGTTACATCGTATCCGGTTATAAACACTGTTTGAATTACTGGCGGGTTTATTGTAATTCATTAATTCTTCCACCATTCCGATCCCTTTCCCTTTCATGCTAATTACCTATGCTAATTACGAAAACCAAATAACAGATTTTATAATTTATAAATCTACGGCACTCATTCTAGTTCATCCTCTTCGATTCAAATTATTTTGCAAATTATCGTTATATATATACATATTATATCTATATATGTACTTTTATATTTTTTTTTATTTTTTTAAATTGGGTTCCATATTTGAAAATTTTTGAATTTTTTTTCTTGCGATCGATCACTCTAGCCAAAACGTATTTTTTTTTATAAACATATTATTGTTCTAATTTAATAATTTATCAATTAATCATATTTTTGGCAAGTCGCAAAATCGGGCTTTATCATTACTATTATCGTTTTTTTTTTCTTCGTTCAATTCAATTTACGATCGATTGAAATTTACTTTGTAGGTTACTCATTCAGTTGTCATTCCGTACACAATATCGTAGTCATACACGCAATTCTCAGCAACAATTTGGGATTGATTTTTTGTTTGTAATTATATATTTTTTTTCGAATTTGGTTTCGAATTTTTGGTTCATTACTGTTCAGATAATTTTACAAGGATTTTTTTTGTCGTCTTTGAGAGTTTACACATTTGTAATCGCAACTTATTTGTACGTATAGAAATATCGTATTTCTTCATATTAGTTTTTCTATATTTTTTTTTTTCTCTCTTCGGTGAAATTGAATTTTTAAAAATGAATGTGTTTTTGTTAAATCGAAACGAATTCGAAATCGAATGTGAAGTGCGTAAAATTGCAGTCGATGAAGATTCCGCAATTCAAACTCTACAAAACCAAGTGATCGCAGAAGAAGAAGGGAAAAAGGAAGCACCCTCTAAGATGCACGAAAGCGCGTGTAAACGACCTGACTTGGAAATAAATAAGTGCTGTCTTAACCTAGAAATGATAAAGCAGGAAATTAGTTCCATCCGTAGTTTAGAAACCGATCAACAAGTACAGTCTGCCCGTACAATAGAATCTAAACTCCTTCATATTGCAAGTCGGTTAAGGCGTGCTACTAGTTCTCCAACGTATGCTGGACCAGCTAGCAAGGCATTACAACCCTGTGAACAATTAATAGGCACACTACAGAACTTCTTAAATGACCAGGACAAGTTGGATGAATCCATTGATACCGCCAACTCAGTGCATATCGAAATGATTCAGAACTGTGACAATAATCATAAAACACTTTCTATACCGGGAACCTCTACTATTTCACATCGTGCTGATCAGTCGTCCGAAATGGACCGTATGATGGAGCAAATCCGTCAGTTATCCGAACAGGTATTATCACTTAGTAAAGAGTGTTATGATTTGAAGCGTAACACAAAAGAACCATTGCAGGAGCCACCTATCAAAACACAAGCCCAGAATAGTCAAAACTCTATGTTATACTCGGTAATGCAACCAACTCAGTTACAATTCGCAAACGAGAGGTATAAACCAGCAATTACTTTGCCACAAATGTCGGCAGCCGTGGCAAGTACCTCTCAAAATTGGCAGTACCATAGGCCTCCTCCAATAAAGCAACCTACCGCTAACTATAATCATATGTTTAATACGCCCTACATACCTCAACCAAATATACCTCATTCGTCTCAGAATAATGTTGGTCAAATTGAGAATAATTATTATACACAGCCTAATCCAACACAAGTTAAATATGCGCCAGATTCACGTGGTTTATCGCGAAGTGGTCTGTCTTTTGATGGATCACCAACGGGCATTCCCATTAATTTGTTTCTATTCCAATTAGAAACATTAGCATCATCTATGCATTTAACGAACGAGCAACTTTTGACTGAGGTTAGCTTTGTTTTAAAAGGAGTCGCATCGAACTGGTATTGGAGGTATAGGCAACAAAACCCTCAAGCGAATTGGCCTGAAGTTCGGCATACCATGGTAGAACGCTTTCAAACTAGACGACCAGACATAGACATTGAAAATAAAATTGAGTCTAGAAAGCAATTTCCTAAAGAGTCTTTTCTGGAATTTTATGAACAAGTGTGTAGTCTAACTTTTCAATTAAGTACTCCCTACTCTGACAAACAGCTCATCAAGGTGCTTATGAAAAATATGAGACCAGGTTTGCGCTATCAATTAACCGATCGTCATTTTGATTCTCTCGGAGATTTGTTAAGCAGCTGCATGAGCTGGGAGAATACTTGGTCTGAATTAAAAATAGATCCCGATGGCTTTGTTCCCTTTAAGCGAGTCACATTCCAAGATTTTGAAAAGATTATTCCGCAAAGGCGTAGCATACATTCCTTAGAATTGGGCCCCAGCGCAAATTATGAAAATGTGATGAACACGCAACTAGACACAAACAGTCCCGGGTCCTACCAATATTGTATGCCTCCACAAATCAATGCTATCCAAAGGACAAATATGCTTTCACCACAACAACCAGAAAGACCTCTGATAACTCGCCCACAATTCGATTCCAATTCCCCTCACCGAAACAATACATACATAATCTGCTATAA
>OY829914.1:260455755-260625290 GCA_963691935.1 Nephrotoma guestfalica
AGCACAGACGTGTCTTGTTTTTAAAGTGCGAAGAATTTTTGTTTTGGAATTATAAAAAGTGAATTGAAATAAATAAAAATTTGTATATTCTTGTTAATATTAGATAAATTATCGTTGTTAATCTAGATCTATAATGGGTAAATGAGATAATATAATTGATAAGATTTAAAAATCGAGAAAAAATGTTGGCGTGTTTCGGAGGCCGCCATTACTAAGTGAGGTTAATTTTTATTCTACGTTTCTAGGCTTTGGTGATCGAGGTGGTCGCGGCGGCGGTGGCGGACGTGGTGGTGGAGGTGGGCGAGGGGGCGGTGGAGGCCGAGGTGGTGGATTTGGAGGTGGTCGAGGAGGGGGAGGCGGTCGCGGTGGATTCGGCGGTGGTGGACGGGGTGGCAGTGGTGGTCGTGGCGGCCGCGGAGCCGGTGGCGGTCGTGGAGGCGGTGGTGGTCGTGGAGGGGTAGAGGTGCAGGAGGTGCTAATCTGTTGTTATTGAACCTCATCGCCATGAAGGAGTATTCATCGCCCGGGAAAAGAAGATGCTCTTGTCACAGAAATTTAGTTCCTGGTTCAGAAGTTTATGGGGAAAAGAGAATATCAGCAGAAGTAAGTAATTCTATTAGTATTCACATCTAAGCTAATAATAATATGATGAGCAGCGCAGGGGTATAGAATCGGCAGAAATGTGCCGACAAAGTGTTTGTATATGGTGTATCAGCACGAAGCTAATACTCATCGCAAACGTTTTGAATACCAACAAAATTCTGATTACTTATGAACCACCTAGTTGAAATCATTCAAAAAAATATCGAACTAAACTTTTATTTTCGATTTCAGACAAATGGCGAGAAGGTTGAATACAGAGTTTGGAATCCATTCAGATCAAAATTAGCTGCCGCTATATTAGGCGGTGTCGACAAAATATATATTGCCACCCGCACAAAAGTATTATATCTTGGTGCCGCATCAGGTACCACTGTGTCACATGTATCAGATGTAGTTGGCCCTGAAGGATTAGTGTACGCCGTTGAATTTTCACATAGATCCGGACGAGATCTCATAAATGTAGCTAAAAAGCGAACAAATATTATTCCAATTATAGAAGATGCACGGCATCCACACAAATACCGAATGTTGGTTGGTATGGTGGACACAATATTCGCTGATGTAGCCAACCAGATCAAGCCCGTATTGTGGCATTAAATGCACAGCATTTTTTAAAGAATGGTGGACATTTTGTTATTTCTATAAAAGCTTCGTGTATTGATTCCACCGCAAAACCAGAAGCTGTATTTGCAGCCGAAGTGAAAAAATTACAGTCAGATAAACTAAAACCACAAGAACAGATTACATTGGAGCCCTATGAAAGAGATCACGCAGTCGTTGTAGGGTCGTTTAGACCGCCACCAAAGAGTGCCGCAGCGTAGATAGGGAGATAACATTAATTCGAATGTTATTTAAGGATTTTAGGATAAGTTTCTATTTTTTAATGTAAAATAAATAGTTTGTGTTAAAAACAATGGATAATAAAAGATATATTTTATCATATTATACAAAAACTTATTTATTCTTCTTTAATTTGTAATATGGGTTGCTTCTCGACCGGAGTCTGCAGCGCTTCTGATAATGCGATCCAAGACATGCTTTGTTGTATAGCATCATTAGTACTCGGCTCTTTATCCCAATTCCAGTATACAAATTCCTTAAACATATTCTGGACATTTAAATTTCGTTCAGCATCATCTTGTAGAGACACGGTATTTGATTCCGTAACTACAAGTCCGGTATAGTTCTCAGGTACTTTGAACTGACATCCTTTTAAGGGGTAGCCACGAAGCGAATTTTCTAAGCCTGTAAAATTTGAATATTAGATCTCAGTAAGCTAGCGCAGTTTATTTTGATTACTTACAATTTCCGTTTTTTGTAGTGTAGTTATTAAAATTATTATCAATATTTATTTCGCCGTCTCCATCAATTGCCGCCGGAATGTAATTTATTACAGTGTTTTCGTTTTTTAATTGAGCGATGTTGTTTATTTTGATGTGTGCCGCCATTTTTCGAGGTTATGAATTATGTTTTTTGACGTATAGATATTACAGGTTGCTCGACTACCGACCTTTGATAAGAAAGATTATTCGGAAATGTCAAAAAGCAGGAAAATCACAGGGATACGGTCGCAAAATCTTTCCAATGCAATATTATTTAAATTTTTACTGCATTTGAATAGCAGTGGAACCGCAGTTAGAGCTGCACTTACTGCATAATGATGACTGTAGCATAACATCTAATGCTTATTAACTATTGTGATAAAAATAATAATATTGAAATGTAAAAATTTAATTAAATAGTTATTGAAAAACTGACGAAGGAAAATTCCG
The DNA here is from genome assembly GCA_963691935.1 of Nephrotoma guestfalica. Lineage (NCBI taxonomy): Eukaryota > Metazoa > Arthropoda > Insecta > Diptera > Tipulidae > Nephrotoma > Nephrotoma guestfalica. The sequence goes on from OY829914.1 coordinate 260,458,131, forward strand.
AATTCAATCTTTTAAAAATCAAATATTAAAAAAATTATTATCACTCTAAGAAAGAATTAATAAATTTTTTTAAAAGTGCTAAAATAAAACTAGTTTTTAATTCTAATTAATTTAAGTGATAAAAGTACACAAAAGTGAAAAACATGTTTAATCATGAAACAAAACTCAAAATATAAGTCAAATAATTGATCAATCTATACAAAATTAGTAATAAATTGTTTGATTGTTTCGATACTATATAGCAAATACCGTTGCTAGAATTATTCTAAAAATAAAATTTAGATTTACATAAACTAAAGGTGTGCTAAAGATAAAATTTAAGGTATAATCAGAACCAGTGAAACAACGACAAGCGACGACGCCTACCAAATTGAGATCCACAAATCATTGGATGCTAACACAAAACCAATGTGCTGCGACGACGACGTTGTCGCTGATTTTTTTTTTTGGAATCTATTTCTAATTTTGTCGCCGCAGTACTACTAACTAGTTTGAGATTATTATGTTAGTATCCAACAAAGCGACATCGCCGACACACAAATGTATTTTGTCCAAGTATCTTGTCGCTGTATCTCTGGTTCTGTTGATACCTTAAGTTTACATAAACAATGCCTACATTTTGTTGTGTATGTCAGCCCATTGCCGGCGAGCTACGAAACGAAATTTTTGTATAAGTGTTTTGTTACACTTTTTTTGTGAATTTTGAACACAAATATTACCTCCTATTCTCCTAAAATATTACCTTGTCCATATGTAAAAATGTATGTCATTTTGATTTTTTAGTAGAACAGCTTCTACTTGTACAGCTTATACTTATTCTATGTTGTCATCTTCCGACAAAACCTGATCTGTTTAGATTGTCTTGGAAAACAACAACCTTGACTACGAAAATTGTACAATAAATTTATTTAATTTCCATCGAACCATTTTTGAAAAATTGTTGGTTTGATTCTTTAGCTGTAAAAACTAGAACTCGAGAAATAAGCAGAGGATATAAAAGTTCTGATGGAAATCAATATTGCCTCCATAGAACTGAACAAGTATTGTCTCTTTTCACAGAAAAACTTAATTTGAAATGTAATGTCGAATTGGTCTCGAAGAAGGTGTGGCATCTCATGATTTGTAAGATTGATGTTAACCATAGTGTTTACTACTATCGACAAAATGTATAACAAAGCAATTGATCGATAGTTTGAAGCACTGGCTAATTAGGGTTCCTATTACTGTTTTCACTAGGACCTACAATTTATCAATAAATTCGTAGAGCTTAGAATCAAAAAGTTAGCGACACGACTTTTTGGTATTTTAAATATTGTTCTAAACCCCGTGAAAATAATCCATTTACAAACTGAATATTGTATGAAGGCAAGCAAAAATCCAGGATTATCGAGGATCCTGATTCACTATCGAATATTCTCACATTTTCGTTGTTGATTCTGTTTATTACGCAAGAAAATTTATTTGAAAAAATGAACACTTGCACACGAATTGGATAATAAATTTATAAGAGCAGAGATCTGCGATAAATGTTTCGATTTATATATTATCCTGCATAACTGATAGGTGTAAAAGGTAAAACGATTAATGCAAAGAAGTGAAAAGTTGTCAGTTCACATATTTGCGCTAAAAATTTATCTCGTCATTATTTATTAAGCAGTGCGTGAGTTCGGTCGTTCTGTACTGGTAACAGGCACTGGAAATAACTGAAAAAGCAACTAGGTCGCGCCGCTCGCTAGCTTACTTTGGATTTTTAAAGTACCAAAAATAAAATATTCAAAATAGCCAACGCAAACTATTAAATACTTTATTTAATTTCATAATGCAGTCTTCACGAAGCGAGATGATCAAGCTGGATTATTTTTTGTACCAACTTGAATATAGTCCCCCAAGTATTTTTACTTTCAACTTTTCCAACGGTTTTTGTACTTTAGTGCTAAACTTAGTCTAGTATTTTCCTAAGTTTGACTTCCAACTTATTAAAATAAAACGTATGAAACGTGTCGCGGAAATTCGTAACTGGACGGAACTCAATAAAGCAGAATTGTGCGCATATGTGTGTGAATAAAAGACAAAAAAACAAATTGGTGGGAACAATCTTATGCTTGTATGGAAAAGGCTAAATCTGAAAATACTGGAGGAAAACATGGCGTCCAAATGTTGGAGATCAAAATAAAAAATTTAGGTTTAGAATGAATATTTTATTAAATTTGGGGTATAACAAAATGTACACATCTAAATTATATTTTAGTTATTTTTTTAATTATTTTGTATTATTACACATTGATTGATATTATTCTGTAATTGTAACATTAAGAGTTTACATAATTTTCCAAATATAGCTATTACACATCAAGTTTATTATTTTCGCATTGGTTTGCTACTTAATAATTTAAAACTGAACTAGAAATCACTAAATTTATGCAAACAATTTTTGAACAGATATAAAAATATATTTTGATGTAATTTTATTTAAATTTTGTTAACAAAATTACTTTTATAAAATTACCAAACTCATGTATTTGACTTTTGTCTTGTTATACTTGGGCCCCCATGAGATTTGCTCAAAAAATTCGTCTACAGCTGTCATGCCAGCCATATGTTTTCTGAGGTCTTTTATTTTTTCTTGTTTACTTTCAATTTCTGTTTGGTTTGCGATTAATTTAATCTAATTAGTTTTTTTTAACAAACAATATGATTATAATTATTTAATGCAATAAACTTACAAATTCATCAGAACAATTTCATAAATAAACAACTGCAAATATACGAGCACAATTATTGCTCATATTTCAGTTGCTCAAAAGATGGATTATTTTAACTAAACATAGATTAAAATGGACGGGGGCTTGTATATAACAATTTGATTGGCTAAAGAGTTGAATTAAAAATAATCTCACTTCGTGAGGCGCCTTAACCATAATAACGTTGCGTCAGTTAATTGATCTGCATGCGTACGCCTCTAATTGATATATGTCATTTATAAGTGGAAACGCCTAAGCTGTACTATCGACTCATTAAATTGCGTGCACATCATAAATTTATGCACTACCCTGTTACGTTATTACCAAATATTTCAAGATGGCCGTCGTCTCAATTTGTTAACATTGCACATAGTGTATAGTTTTTTGTGTGTATTGTTTTAAGCTAAGAACAAAAAATTCTCGTGTGCTTTAAATAAATTAAATTTTTATAATAAATATTTAGCCTAGATAAGTGTATATATTAATTAATGAGCATATCATAAATTTCTTAAAGAAATGTTTTTGTGTATAAAGTGATTTAAAATTAAAAATACGCAGTGGTTATTTTTCTCGTTTTTTTTCCTTTTTTTTTTATTAATTTCATTGAAAAATTAATTTTTCGATGATTCGATATACAATTTAGTGTTGCCTGATTTGTGTGTGTGTTGATTCGTTTTGTTATGATGATGAATGTTATTAATACATAAAACAAAAAAAATGTATTATTTAATAAAAATATAATTATACAAAAAAAAAAATGAAATAACAAAGTTAGATAAATTATATTAAATCAAATAATAGTGCTTAAAGTTTTCTGGTTATATTTGTGAAATAGAAAAAAAAAATCAAAAAAAAAAATTATTTTAAAATTTAGATAAATAAATAAATGATTGTTTGTAAAGAAAATTTAAATTTTAATTTAAATTATGAACAAATTGGAATATTCACGTCGAAATGGCGCACAGAAAATTCGGATAACAAGTAAGAATTATGCCACAGCATCCAATTTTATCCTCATTGTACAATAAAAATGATTTTGTTTCGTTTCAGTTTTATGTGCCAGAAATTTAGCAAGAAAGGATCTATTTCGTAAGTACCTGAACCGTACCATCTTCATAATATACCTACTCATGTCTATATAATTATTTCGTGATATATTCTGTGAATTAATATTATTGAAAGTAATGTTTTCATTTTATTGCAAACAAGAAATGAATAAATAATTATACATAAAATTTTATAATAATAATATTGTCCGATGGTCAGCCAACCGTGGAACCGCTCTTTTTTGTTGTGTTGTATGTAAAAGGTGATAGTCTGGTAGTTTTATGCAATATTTGTTGAACACAACCAAGTTTGAGATCATGTTCTTGCCTATTTCGTTAACTTTAATTAAATTTTCAAGAGATCAAGAGATAGAAATGTTTCTGTGTGTGATTTGTAACATTAACCATGTTAGCATATCGCTAGAAAGATAAATTTGTTAATCAGATAGCTTTGTACATGATTTTAATTTGTTTACCACTTTTCGACTAAGTTTGACAGGCAGAACACGATGCATCCAAGATCTACTCCTACTAAATACCGGTATTATCTACATTTTATTATAATTGATTTTAAATTTGGATTTAATGTCCGTGAGTTTGATTTAAAAATATAGCAGAAATCCAAATGATGGTGGTTTATTGAATCCGTAATTAAGATTTACTATGTACATACTGCGAGTAGAAGACCGATAAATGGATTATGCACGATTTCGTAAAGAGTAATACAAGGGCTTGGGTTTCGATATGAAATTTCATATATTGCATTATTCTCTATATAAAGTGCTTTACGCCCACTCTACGCCACATCCCTCCCTTCTACGATTTAACCTTGCTTTCCAAAAACGTTTAGGCGAGATTTAAATTTTAAGGGCTGTAACACGTTTATATAAAGCGATGGTAATGTGGTCCTCGATATAAAAAACGAGTTAAAATAACAAATCAAGGTATCCCATTGCTTCCGGTGTGCATTGTTTTAATACAGTAGGCCATCGAGTTCGGTCATAGATTTGTATTCGTGGTCAAAACTTGCTTTGCGTTATTCATGTGCACGCTATAAATATGTACGGGGTTTTAGTATTTGACCCTCGTTTCTTCATATAACTGGTAGAATAATATCGATTATCGATCGACCTATATCTGTGTATTTTTTAAACTTGAAATGATTGCTGTCACCTTATGTTTGAGTATGACTCAAATAATAATTCACAATTCTAAAATGCAGTAAAGTTTTTGTTTATTATTATGTATTAGTTTTTTTAAAAAGTGTATTAACTAACCAATGTACCAATCTAATATTCTTAATAACTATGTCATCCACACCGATTGGAATTCTACACACCAACTACATCAACAGTCGCATAAATATTGATTGACATCCCTTTTGCAAATGACACAACTTTGACCACTATCCTCCTTCTCTTACCCTCCGCTCGATATTATTTAAATTTTAATATCCTGTTTTTAATGACTAAAATAAATATTTGGACGACAATACCAAAAATCAGGTTCATAATTGAATACTTTTAAATAAACTTTTGTTTTCTACAGATTTTACTACACTCGTATGTAAATCTGCTTCTCTGCCTTAGCGTCTCTTCCGTATTTTCTGTAATGCTCCGCCTTTAGAGCCAAGCCCGTTTCTCTTTCATTTTCAATCCTTTTTCGCTTTCTCATTTTTCTTTATTTCCTTACCCCTCGTTGTTTGGTCTCAGGAGTTAGGTCTAAGTTGTTGTGGTTTAACATTTTTTCTTACAATAACACCTACGCTACTCCAAAACATTCGATAACATCTATCCTACCTTTAAACCATTTAGGAGAAACTTGAACATGAGATTTCTAAATGTTTGTCATCTCGTTAGCCGAAGCCTACATCGACAAAATTTAATAAATCTAAAATAAAACTAAAAATAAAACTAAACCTTACTGATCTACGTTATTGAAAATAACGCGCTTTAATAGACCGTTTACGAAATGCGTCTCTTCGGTTCTCGAAATGAGTAAAAAAAAAGTATATTGTATTTTAGGAGATTATGACTCCAACCTCCATTACTTCTGTGAAAGTTTGAGACTGTCTATAATAAAGTTACGCCTCTTCTATTAGACAATAGGACTTCCTAGATTCTGTAGGCCACCTCAATCTAGTTTTAAAATCACAACTTCACTTTTCTACAATATTTCCAAGGTCGAAATTCGTAAATCTTATATCGCGGAGGTCCGCAAAAATCACTTAACATATTGTCAATCGTCTACTGCAACGAAGCAGCACGTGATAATTTTTACTTATTTCAGTTCTCTTCTCGAATTTATATGTTGATGATAGCATTTTCGTTTATTCCGCTGATGGAATACTGATGTTACAAGGATTATCATTCAAACACCACCAAACAAAACAAACACCATCAAATGACAGAAAGTAACTTATTCAACCGTACCTAATGAAGTTTAGTAAATTTATATAGGCTTAAAGGGTGTATTGTTTTATCCAAACAAAAAAAAGTCGAAATTTTGATCGTAATTATTGCGATGCTGTATTGTCTATCTGTATTGTCGAATTTAATTTTTTTAATTTTTAATTAAAAATTTCTTCTGCTGTGTATCATATCATATCAAATTTCTTCTTTTGCTGATGCTAAGTCCTTTGTACTGATTTGGATGTTTTTTCGATAGATTTTTTAATTTGACTATGACGTTTAGTCTATCCCTTTTACCGGTGTTTTAGATAGTTAACCGATGGTGGCCTTTTGAGGAGGCAGTGTCGACACCTGTCGTAGTTATGACAGATCCCACACAAGAAGTAGGTCTTCCGTATCTCTTTGCATTGGACATTAGAACCTAGATACCAAGCCGAAAACAACTTCAAACACAATCTTGACTAATTTTTAGTACGTTATTGAATTCGATTTTCATTAGAGTAAGGCGGATGTGGTAGACATTTTAATTGAATAGATTAAACGTCAAAGCTTTGTCCTGTCTTCTCCATAAATAGATAAAACAATCCAGATTAGTATTATTTTGCTGCCATTGTGGTATTATACTAAATTTGGATTTCAAGTTAGTTATCTGCTCAATCGACAGTATATTATAGTTTGTTATCTAGATAATCGTTATCGAAAGCCACAATTTGTCGAACTATTTATGTTGAAGTTTTATCAAACCATGTTTCTTTCTTAGTTGCTAATCAACTAATGTTAGTGTCTGCCCTTCTTACGGTTGCTGGATTAATTCCTGTTTGAGCGAATTAACAGCAAAGCTTCTCATCAAAATCAGAAATATATTACGACCACGATAATCCAGTCTCAAGAATAAAAAAGCAATTTAAGTAGAATTTCAACAATTACTTATTATAGACAATAGACTAATCCTTCTTTATTAATGGCTCTAACCAGACAATATGTTAATCAAGATTCGTTTTTGGATAGAATCAGTTAGGTACATTACCTTATATTACCTAGTTAAATTTGGTTTACTTCCGAATTTTATTAAAAACTTTCAATTTTAACCTTCAAAGTTTTTAATTATTTTGTTTATAATCTTCAGTCAGTCTATTCAAAAAGTTGTTTTGACCATAATCCATAAACTGATTGTTTTTCTTAATGTAAATGCATTGATGCCATATTATATTAAATATATTCGCTAAATGAGTCAGACAAGGCTAATAACACCAGAAGGACGCTTTGGAATTGTATAAATGTTTGTCCGTTTGTTATGTTAATAGGTGTGATCCGGTCGGGCTAATAATGGGTTTTATTTTATCCATTAGTATTTCTTTATTAATATATTAGCGTCCCCAATGCCACACTAAAATGCACTACAAGCGGTAATTGCGCGAAAATCGAACCAATGCGAATAATACCAAAGTTTGTAAGAATAAATTTAGTGTGCTATCATATAATTTACTAAAGTTATTGCCACACGGATGTTCTTGATAGGATGGTTGGAAATGAGGAGATGATTGAAAATGTTCATGATATTATCATATCGAAACTGGATATTGCTTCTGTTGCAAAACTTCATCATCGAAAATTTAGCTTAAATAACTTGGAAAAATCAAAGCCTGTTTTAAATATCTGTCTGTTTGCTCAGATGTAATAAAAAACACGCCATAAGTTAACGAAATCAAATAAATCGTGTAATATAATGAAATATGTTCTACGTCTACTCGAAACTGTTTAATAATTTAATACAAAAATACAATATACCCCTTAACTATACCGCGTAGAGGAATAGAAAATAGTATCACACCATTACGAGAGGGACGCATTAAATTATATTTTAAGTGAAAGAGACTAAGGGCTATCTAATGGAGTTTGTATATCATATTATATATTTCTTTATCTTCTGCTAGGTAGCTCATCGTACTGGGTAGCAAAAAATTATGAACTACCAATAGTAAAATATATCTGACCTGGTATATGTAAAGGGGGCTTAGGTTCGAATACAAGTTATCGAGAAAACAGTTGTTAAAGGTAAATAAGTTGTTGCGTCAGTTGTTCTCTTTTATCTGCGTTGCCTGGTGTTTAACTATATTCAAGGACGTTACGTGTTGTTTTTGCTCGGAATATTACAACGAAGAAACATACAAAACTACTTACTTCGTAATGTTTTTTGTATCTTTAAAATGTTTTTTTTATCTTTTATGGCCTGGGATAGAATCTGCCCGGTTACAAACAGCAAGGTATAGCCGGTATAGTTAGTAACGCAATGACAACACAATTGAGATGTAGTTTTTCAAAAGGACTTATTTCCATTTTTGGTCAAAAGTGATATTATTTCGGATTTCAGTTCAGCATAATGGCTATGCCATTGGTTACTAATTTTCCTTAATTCTCAGTTAGAAAACTCATTCTTAATTCTTTTTTTTCTTAATTTTTTAGTTTTAGTTCCTCTTGTTTTGCTGCCTACCTATAAGAGAATTTATTTTCTATTGGAAAATTTTCTTGAATGTTTTTTGTAAATTTTTGCAAGTTCCTTATAAATTGCGAGCTAATAAAATACAAAATTAAAAATATGCTCGTATGTTGTATTTTTAAAATAAAATTAATTTAGTTAAACTATCGCCTCTTTTTATATATTGCTTAAAAGTCCCCATTGTTTTGCTGCCCATACACAGGCTTGCAGCATTAATTACACTTATTAGATATAGTTCTTTATTCTAACGCCGCGAATCCTTAGAGGATTAAAAATTTACTGGGATTTGCCATTACTAGTTATTTATGTTTTTAGAACCAGTATACGGTTTACCGGTAAATTACTGATTAAAATGGTTTGAGTAATCTTTCGCGAATACATTTCTGTTTATTTCAAACGTAACGCTAAATTTCCGGTAGATCTTGAAGAATAAGTATCTTGAGAAACATCGCCATATCGTTTATCGGCAAACGGTGTTAAATACAATGAAATAGTTCCAAGAAAATCAGAAAACCATACTAATCTCAAGTAATGCTGTAGCTCTGCTTCATTCTGACCACCGTAATATACTTATCATTATGTCGCTTCGAGCTTTTTTATATTTTCCGAAAGGTTTTTCTACCAAAACTTTCCTGTAAAGAGTATTGGTCTAGGTAGTATTATCTGGTCGTATAAACAAACGTTTAGTCCCAATCGACCGATTAAATGCTTTCTTGAAATTCATGAGTTGCTAAGGTCATCAACAGATACTACTTCTAAATTATTATCTTGCACACTTTCTGTTTGGTGCTACCAACCGAAAACGGCTATTATTTTTTAAAATAATAAATAGATATTATTATAAACTGTGCCGTCCGAATCTCGAATAGCGAGAGTTTCGAACAGTAATTGGGTGCATCGAATTTTCCAAAAGAACCAGAATTAAATAAAATACCGATTTTTGCTAAATATTTGCTTTTATTCTAAATATTCAGAACGGATTTTGAATCGGCTAGAATTTGCAATTTGTAGGTTACGCCGGTGAATCTGTTTTATTTTAAAATTATAGTTCGGTGTCTGTTGCATTGCTTAATTATGTGAATCATAATCTAGTTCCAATGAAGTAAAACAAATTACTACTACCGACAGTATCAGTAATCACATCCTTCTCAGAACAATATTGTTTTGCAAAGAGAGAATTATTTAGAGGTTATTATGATGAAAATCAGAAAAATAAGAAGATGGTTAGAATCGGCACTGGCGATTAGGTCAAATCAACTTGCTTGATCCTTTGCAGCTACCGGAGCCTGAAAGATAATGCATCCATCAACTTATTTGAAAAATGGAAATTTGGAGGTGGTTGAAGAGAGTAAGGAACATTCTGTGGTAAAAAATTGGGACGAAAACCAAACCTTGTGACAAGATAGTAACGATTATTTTTAAGGGTGCGCTTATAACATTTCAAATTTTCCTTTTTTATTTCTTATATTCATTTCATAATTTGTTTCATTACAGACCTAAACGTATATATTTTTTATTGAAGTATTACATATATTTAGAAGCTAAATTTGCACAATTTGTGCACTTACTTAATGGGAAAAATTGCTCGATTCTTGGAGTGGTAACAGTGAGTAGTTCGCCAAACAAATTGGGGGAAATTGTTCAATCCATACCAGTCGGCGTTCCTAAAGTACCAGTGCCGACAGTTAATGCTGTGCTTTCCTAATTGATGCTGGTTTTTGTCTTTAAATAGGTAACATTTTAACACATCGCCTGAAAAGTTCCCGGTCTAACAAAGTAAACACAATTTTTTTGGACAAAATACATTTTATTCTTCAACACAATTGCCTTCTAGAGCGATACAATCAGTCCAACGCCCTTTGTAGAATGATTTATCTTTGCTTCAAAATAAGCTTCAGTTTCGGCAATCACTTCTTCATTGGAACCAAATTTTTTTTCCTGGAGCTTTTTTTAAAGGTCTGCAAACAAGTAATAATCCATGTTTCATTCATTGTCACATATCGCATACAAATCCTTTTTATTGCGTTTAAACAGCTTCAAACAGTGCATGGATTCATCGAAGCGTTGTCGTTTTTGATCCATTGTGATTTTTGTGCAAAAAATGACCAACACGTTCCATTGATATCTTTACAATGTCAGCTATCTCACGCAATTTCACTTTACGGTCTTTGAAAACAATTTCGTGGATTTTTGGGTTGTACGACCATGTTTAAATTCAGCATATCAATCAATGATGGTTGATTTTCCTGGTGCAGAGTCCGGATAACACTTATCAACCCGCTTTGCTTGAACGGTATTTTGCCCCATCAAAAAACAGTGTTTAATCAACACACGAATTTTTTTTTTCCATTATTTTGAAATTAACAAAAGTAGCGTCACTAAAACAACTGTACCTGTAAACATAATGATCGAAATGTCATGAAATTTTAACAGGTCGTATGGGCTTTAAATTTGTGGCATCATCTATGTGTCAGACCGCAAACTTTTCATGCGATGTAATATCTCCCATAATTTTAAAATGTTCTACAGAACATTTTTTTTTGCTTTCATTGCTATGTGTGATATGTTATTGAGGCTTCGGTGGCTATCATTTAGTTATTGTTTAATTCATATCTTTATCTGTAGTTGTAGCCGACTAGATTTAACAAGTCCAAACTCTGCATAGGAAATTATTTCGAGGTCATCAAATTTTCAAATGATTGAAACCTTTTTTTAAGGGGACAAATTATAGATATTTTCTATAATTTCGAGATTTGCTCTGTATTTCTAGAATTAGCTAAAAGTCCCACGCTGCTAGAACATAGAAATTTGAAATATGTATTTCATTTTTCAAAGCATAAAATAAATAAGAAAAGTATTTCAAAGGCAAAAAATTAATGTTCTAATTTCAATAAATATTCAATAATACAGTCAACAATAAACAAGAATCGACAAGTATGAAATGAGATCGAATTACTTCGTGCGGGAGCATAAGCGCGATCGCGCTCCTTGGCACTAAATGGGTTGAAAATGCCTTCCTGTTCTATTTTAATCACAGTTTAATTCCATTGATTCTAGCAGACGCTTTTCCATCTTAACCCTTACTTTTTAGTATACTTAGTTCCTTATACAGAAAGCAGACCATTCCTTATTAGAAAAAGAATAAGCTGCCTTTTCAAAAGGAGAACAAATAATTCGACCACATCAAGAATGATATTCATATAGTATCACTAATTCTACAGATTGACACGACAATCATTTATGTACAGACAAACATATAATCACTGATCATGAATTTACTCAACATGTTTCCAACGGTTGGGTGCCGTGAAAGCGCCCATGGCCATAATTTTACTCAACATGTTGTCAATAGTTGGGGACCTGAGCTAATTACTAATTGTTAATTGCAGCATTAAATAAAACATTTACTATGGTAAAAATCAATAAATTTATTTTTTGCCAAATATTTTGATTTTTAAAAAATGGAAATTTCCGACGTTGATTCTATACTTCAACTGACGATGCCGTCATGTAAAATTAATTTTCTGATTTAGAAAATTTTGTTTTCAGTTATTGTTGATTTGCCAAAAATTGTATTTTCCCAGTGATATCGTGAATGTCTGTCAGTCTTCGCCTCAAAAATAGAATAATTATTGTCATTTTGCGGATCATTGTGGTTGCTTTTGTCAAAATTGCTTTCATGTTCTATTTAAGCGCCGTTATTACCGTCGTCTGTGTGTTTGAGAGACTAGACTTTGTGATTATATAAAACTATAACACTAAAATTTAACCTTGGCTTTGAATTTTGGCAGAAATCTTATGTCAAAATAATATTATGAATGCTAAAATCATCGCAACTTGAAATTTACCAATGATAATCCGAATCTAAAATTTCATTCAAACTATTATCAATTTTACTTATCAGATAATTCTAATTTGTGTGTGGTTATAATATACACAAAATTTTGATTCCAGTCTATACGGACTGTAAACAGAAAGGCGTCAATCGTTCGGTTTCTTATCGATACAAGGTAAATCCAATCGTGTGATTAATTCAAAATTTTGGCAAACATTGCGTTATTCTCTGTGTAATATAACGCACTGTTCACGTTGAGGTCATTACTTATCTTGAGTGTAATAAAAAAAAAACATTTGTAATTTTTAAAGATATGCTGCAACCGCGCATAGAGATCGAATTGACGATTGCGTTAATTCATTTTAATTAATTGGATGAATCATATGTGTGCCGGTTCAATTTTAAAAAAAATGGTTATGTGCTATAAAATTTGCGTTAGTGAAGATGCTGTTAATTTGTCTGCTCGCATAATTAATAAATGAGTCAGAATTTTTTGTCACACAAAGCTGGAATGCCATAAATTTTAATAGAAAATGTATAATCAAGAAATTTGTTTTGTGTGATAGCGCAAATTCTGACATTTGAATATTTAATGGCACTTTAGGCGCCGATGATAATTAACTTTGCTTCTCTTAACTTTACGACCTTTGCGACTATAAATCTTATTTATGACATAAGTATGCAATACTAGTTTATGATTTAATTATAAAATCAGCTGATAAATGCATTATTCTAAAATGTATTAATAATTATATCGATTCAAAAAGTAAATTCCGTGTGACAAGCATTATAAATTTTTGATTTTTTTTTTCTGATTCGAGTGGAATTTCCATTATCGTCGAATTGTGTTATTCACGCAAAATGTAAATATGTATTTGCCCTACATAAATCATAATCCCACTTGTATGGGCGCATAACCCATAATCGGGGTGTGTTTATGGTGTACAGTATAAACATTATATGTAGTAATGACCAGATTCCATTATTTTTCCTTTCCACAAAGCGGAAAATTTATAATTATGACGTGATGAAAACCTATTAAAATTTTGTTTATGTTATACAAATAAAAAAATTCCGTTTTATTAATCGGTAATCGGGTGTAATTATTACTAAAAAATTATTCATTCGATCGATTTTTAATTCGTAGAGCAAAATAATTAAATCGTCGCCGTCATATATTCAATTATTGAATTGCAAAAGAAAAATTAAATTACAAACTGCTAATAATAGAAATTCCAAAAGTATTATTTAAAGTCACCGGTTATAGCCGCGGTGTTAAATTTGCATTGCTTCACTTGATTCCGATAAGGTTCGGCGTTTATGCCATAATTTTTCGGCGCCCGTCCTGTAATTAGGGATTATTATTTATCACAGTTTGTTAATGTCCACTTTTGGGAATACATAACATCTATAAAATTCTAGTTTTAGCTTGATCGGAAGTTTGCTCGTGCAATTGCATACTAATTCTTTTATTAATATTTTTTATGATGTGTGGTCTGACTAGGCGACGCCAAATAATTAATTATTATTTTAATTATTTTTAATAACAAAATTAGTTTTGAACGGGATTCTATAAAAATTGTTTCAGCCTTGTAAACTATTTTTACCAATGTTTACTACGTAAGTTTAAATTAAGATAAACGGAATTATGTAGCCGCGAAGGTCTGGTTTTGTGGATCATTATATAATGAAACCTATCTTTTGTCACGAATACTTAGATGCTATAACACAATAAATAATTACAATACGCTATATACGAAAATTTTTATTATTTAATTAAGAATAAATTGAAGTTCACAAATTTCGACTGAAGATGCGCAATGCTTATGTTAATAGAGACTCATCGAATTCCATATGATGTTCTGACCCTGAGATGAGAATAGTTACACAAAGAAGTTAAGGAGAAGAAAAGATTATCCATAGAAGTTTAACTCCAGTATTTTCAAGAGAAACTCAGAGCAAATTAAACAGATTTGCAACTAAAATGCTTTTCAGAAGGATAAATCCTTTGCCTTTCCGAAGCATCAAAGTGCAATAGTGAAACCAAAACAAAAATGAGGAGTAGTTAACGAGTTTAATTCAGGACAGGTGGTGTAGTGGTTAACGACACTTAGACTGGGAGATGGGAGTCCGATCACAATGGCTAAAATCTGGTTCTGGTTTTGCGGATTAATTTCCTAAAAATAATGTGGTCCGTGAACACCTAAAGACGTTTGTTTACCACAAAATCAAAACAATTACATTCCCAACAGCAAGTTGCTCAACATAAATTCGGTAGGAGTGCAATCGGGGCAATGGTTAGTTTTAGCCTTGGTTTTCGTATACTTTTGAGAATTCGAATTATTGTGTCCACTAACAATATTTAGAGTTGTAAGGCTGGACATTAAATTCGATTCAGAAGAATAAGTAGTCCTCCAAATCTTTTTCATAAGAAATAGTTGGTCAGCACATTTTACAGCCCAGGTAAGTGTCGTTATTTTTATTACATATTATTTAGAATCTAAGTTCTCAATGTAATGTATTGGGTGTCTCAACAAGAGCGCCGGATGTAAATTTGCCGCCATTTTGTTAATACGAGTTGTACGATGATTTTTTTGACAGTTGTCACGTACAGACCACGCGATTTAAGAATATGGAGAAATACTCAAACCAACAACGTTTAATTATTGTAAAAGCACATTACAAAAATGGTGAAAGTCTTGCGACAACAGCTCGCCAATTACGTCAAGTTTTCGGTCGCAATAATGCGCCAAATGAATCGACAGTGAGGCGTTTAATTACAAAATTTGAGACCAAATTTACGCTGATGGATCAGAAGATCATTGTTGATCGTCGTTCTTGTCGGTCACTCGAAAATATAGCCACAGTAAGGAAATCTGTGGCCGAGAATCCAAGAACTTGGGAGTGCGGTATCGCGAAATATGTAATTGATGTGGAGGGCATGTTTTTCCAACAAGACGGTGCGACCTGCCACACAGCACGTGAAGAAATGGTGTTACTGCAGACTAAGTTTCCAGGCCGTGTCATTTCTCGATTTGGCAATCAACATTGGCCAACAAGATCGTGCGATCTAACACCGATGGACTTTTTTCTTTGGGGCTATGTGAAGGGAAAGGTGTATGCAAATAAGCCTGAAACAGTTGAACATCTTAAAGAGAACATACAGCGCGTTATTGGTGAAATACAGCCACATTTATGCGAGAAACTTTCACCATTTTTGTAACGTGTTTTTATAATAATTAAAAGTTGTTGGTTTCAATACTTCTCCTTATTCTTAAATCGCGTGGTCTGTACGTGACAACTGTCAAAAAAATCACCGTACAACTCGTATTAACAAAATGGCGGCAAATTTAAATCCGGCGCTCTTGCTGAGACACCCTATACTATATTATATAATTGTAAATTCCAAATATGTGTTAAACTTTACATGTTTAAGAATCCAGATCTAATTATAACATGATCGGTTTAAAAATAACTATGTTATATTTAGCAACTAAAAGTCCAACGCCCATCGAGAATTTCACTTCTTTCTTCTTCTTCTTCTTTCACTTAGTGTTTCCAGAATTCCATTTAAAATTCATTTTAAACTCTCAGTTCAGGCAAAGAACTGGAAAGTTAAAATAAATGGATAAGGAAGGATCTGTGTAGTGTCGCTTCCATAAAATTATTCCATAACTTCAGGGGGATTTACAAATTTATTTTTGGGGATTCCTAATCAGAGCTAACTCTTCAAGATCATCGCAATATTTGGTATCGTTTAAAATTCAAAATTAAGACATTTTGGCCATTACTGGTTCCCGGCTTTCCTTGCAATACGTCTTGGACAATATTATCTTTAAGATTATCTCTGGTCCGTAGTTTTATTTGCTCCTATTCGGCACAATGCTGCTAATTCTGCTAATTTAAAAATGTAGTAAGACAATCAAGTCTTCAGAGTAATTTCTTAACGCACAAAAGATTTATAAGAAACTTTTATGAACTGCTTACAGATCGCCTTGGATAAAATTGTGTTAACAAAATTGACAGTCTATTATTAGCCACTAAACTAAATAAAATGTTGCTAACGGATGATAATTACCGACTTCATTCTCTCCGTTTGCCAAACGGAAACTTCACATTTTTTTTCCATAAAGGGTTGTGAATTGCTTCTGTACCGTACAAGGCTGGTGATTGTGTTAAATTTTTCCTGCCGAATTACAACACGTTTATGATATTTTAAAGGATCACATGGAACCGAAGACGGGCTGTGTTTATACCTAAAGCCGGTAATACCATGCGCAGACTATGGATTGTGATCTATAGATTAAACTGATCACTCTTAGTCATTGATCTAAATCAGAAAATTCATCGCGCAGGGAATTGTTTATTTTGTGGATTAGTGTGACGATTGAATATACGAACAAAAGGAAATACAAACAATTGTATTGTATGCATGCAAATTTATTTTTGTGCTACATAAATAAAAATAATTATACTTACCACCTATATTATGAAAAATTAACAAACATAATCATTATATTTCTTCAATTATATTACTTTCCAGAATCACCTAAAAGTTTACTGCAAAACAAGTAATACACATTTTGAGCTAATCCCACATTTTGAGCTAACCTTGTATAAATTCAAGGATTAGCTTTGATGTAGATTAGCGAGGAAAAGAAACGAGATCAATAAACGTCACGTCTGCACAAGGTATAAGTCTGACTATAACGATCCTGAAGTTTTCGCCCAATCAGCCTGTCTTCAACCTTCCTAAAGTTTTTAGAAAGTATCTCTGATAGGTTGTTTATAGGGCCATTTTCTACATATTATTTCACTCAGTACCACGCTGATGTTTACAGAGAGTAGGTACGTCCTGCGAAACGACACTACGAGCTCGTTGCTAGGATTAACAAATTAGTTAACAACAAAGAGTTTCTCATGGGTACGTACCTTGATACTGCAAGTCCATCCGACAGCACTTCTCTTGCAACTATCACAAACGACTGTCGCAACTTTTGAATTGACAACAATATTCTGAATTCGGCTGAATCTCAGCATAAATGGTTATCGACGAACTTATAGGTAAGCTTCAGCAGTCTGGGTTCATCGCTCGGGGCTTTGCTAATGGTCTTATTGTACTGTTTCAGGCAAACATCTCAACGTCATATCCGAGCTAGAAGTATATGAAAAAGAAACACATATACCCGGTTGAAGAAATTGAGAAAGTTTGGGCTTGTAAAAGACCAGTTGATATATAGAAGAACATGAGTTCTTTTTATAAACATATAACTAAACGAACAAGGCCCTGGGTAAATCAGACCTTCAATTCTAGAACTTCTAACACCGAACACATACTTATCTATTTATATCAGTAATGCCTTATATTTTTAGGGGTCCGGGCATCAACATGTCGCACGATTCAGGAAGTCCTTAGATTTCCACTGCTGCAGAGCTCATATTTGCCGAAATGTAACTTGTAATCGAAGGTCATTCTCCACGTCTCTAAAACATCTGAACAGCTCAGCTTATACCGCGTGTATTACTATGTAGTATTGTTTCTGAACCATCTAGATGCATATTTATTACCAGCTAAATGGTTGTTTATTAATCTGTAAGTCCATGACGCAAATATGATCACCCCACGACGTCAAGGTACTTACGTATGTACACGTAAAAGCGTGAACGATATCATAAAGGGTGTTTTTTTAAGAGGTTGCCGATTTTTTTTTTGAATAAAACACATATAAAATTATGAAATGACCAAAATTTTTTTTTATTTGGTAGATAATTTTTTGGCATTTAACATTTAAACACAATTTCTGGCATATGGCTACCACGACTATTTTTCACAAATGTCATTCTGGAGGTCCAATTTTCCAGCACTTTTTCAAGCATTTGAGGGCGTATGTCAGCAATGACACGTTGAATATTGGTTTCCAAAGCGTCAATCGATTGAGGTTTATCCACATAAACCAATGACTTCACGTATCCCCACAAAAAGTAATCGAGTGGCGTCAAATCGCACGAACGCGGAGGCCAATTCACCGGACCATTTCTCGAAATAATGTTGTCGTTGAAAGTTTCTTTCAATAAGTCGATTGTTTCACGTGCTGTATGGCAAGTGGCACCATCATGTTGAAACCACATTTCATCCATATCCATATCTTCAAGATTTGACAACAAAAACTCATTTAACATGGTTCTGTATCGATTTCCATTCACGGTAACGCGTCGTCCTTCCTCATTTTTAAAGAAATATGGACCGATGATCCCACCAGCCCATAGACCGCACCAAACAGTACATTTATCAGGATGCATTGGTAATTCTTGAACGGCGTGTGGATTATCTTTGCTCCAAATGCGACAATTTTGTTTGTTGACGTATCCATTTAACCAAAAATGCGCCTCATCACTGAAGAGAATTTTACGGTAAAAAAATGGATCTTCGTTCAATTGATTTAACGACCAATCACTGAATTCACGGCGCAAACGATGGTCGTGTGGCTTTAATTCTTGCACCAATTGAATTTTGTATGGCACCAAACCCAAATCTTTACGTAAAATTTTCCATAAAGTCGATGGACAAAGTCCAATTTGCTGAGCACGACGACGAATCGATAAATTGTCGTTTTCTTCGACACTGGCCTCAACGACAGCAATATTTTCTTCTGTACGAACTCTTCTCATTCTTGTCGGTGGCTTGGCATCCAAAAGAGTGAATGTAGACCGAAATTTGGTAATTACGTTCTTTATGGTGGTCTCTGACGGACGATTATGTGCACCATAAAATTCACGAAGTGCTCTATAAACATTTTTAATTGAACACTGATTTTGAAAATAAATTTCCACGATTTGAAAACGTTGTTCTGGAGTTAACCTATTCATAATGATTTGCCAAACAATACTGAGTAGAAATGCCACTTTGAGCTGTCAAAACAACTGTCATAAAATAAAACGACATCTATCGGAAAAACAAACCTCCTAAAAAAACACCCGTTATAACTCGACCCAAAGATTGAACTAAACAAATAATTTAACTAACAACTTTTGCGTAGACTGGATATTGATCCAACTCTGATTACATTTATTCATAAGAACATAAGCAGCAGATCAATAATCATAAATTCAAAAACAAATTTTGTTAACTATAACACAATACATGAATTAAACGATTGTATAAAGTTTATAAAACCTGTCACACGTTAATTGATTGTAATCTAAAAATAAAATTCATATTAAAATAAAATTCGCCAATTATCTAGACACAAGAATTCTAGTTTAAATTTAAATTACTTAACATCAAAACATATTAATGTCTTGCTTGCTTTTTAGTTTTGTTTTATTTCCGTTTTGAGCGCAAAATCAACGTCTCTAAACTAAAGTCTAAACTCTAACATGTATACGTATGTTTTGTGGTATGATATAGTTGTTGATAAACATCTTTTATTGTATGTTTCAGTGATTTCAAATCTGCCCTCTTTATAGCTTTTAGTCAAATTGGTCAAAAATAGTTTAGAATTATGATAGAGGAAATGGATAATTCGTACGATTAGTAGAATCGTTTTTAAGGTTTCGTTTTGTATATAACACACCTACTTATAAAACGTGTATGTATATATATAATTACATAGCTTGTTAGTTAAATGGTGGTGTTGCAAAGGTAGTGATTTTCAACTGACTGGCTGCATTTGTCTCAACTATCGGTTGAATTTAGTCAGATTTTACAATTTAATGCCTCAACGTTAAAGTCTATGGCGAGTATTTCGAATTTAAAAAGATCCAAGCCTTGTTGTTTCACTATTTTATTCTTTTTCTATCAATAGGAATTGAACTCACAATTCTACCCAGTGTCCAAAATCTGCTAGTATCTGAATAAATCCCCCCGAACTAAAAGAGTTGAATCTATACCGTAGTATTCGATTTTTTTTACATGTTTTCTCTGGAGTCTAAAGTAGGCTTATTTTACACTTTTTTGAGAAAAAAACTCTTAAAAAAGTAGGTTTACAATAGAGAAGCCGTGTTATATGCTTTGAAATAATCCAGTCTCCGCAAAATGAGTTTTGATTGGAATCATGTTCATTTTGTGAAAATTAACTGTGATCAAGTGACTTAACATTTGACATTCAGTGTGTGTTAATACGTTTTTTCTGTAGAAAAATTTGCAGCACGTGACACTAAAATATTCAATAAAAACCAATTTTCCCTTCGAAATAAAATAGTTTTTAGTTTAAAAATCTTCAGCGGAAAAATGTATATAAACTCTCATTGAATATTAAGCTTAATCGCGTAGTCTAAAGATACAACTTCAGGGCAAATTTTTGTAGCTCTATAGGTAAATTTCACTATTTTATTCGCAATTAAAACTTGTTAAAATATTGTTGTTGTGGTTATGGTTTAATGCAAGTTTATTTTAATCGTCATAGAATTTTGTTGGCACAGAGTAAATGAAAATATCTGAATATTCCTTTTTCCATTAAATCTGCATTTGCTGAAAATCTTCCGAAATCTGTAATTTGTCCTTCGTTGAATTTTTGGTAGGAGCTATGGACTATAATCATCATAGGGCCAGTTGTATCTGTGATTATACAGTCTAGCTATAGGGACTATTCTAGATATCTTATGAAATTATATTCATCAGTTTTTTAAAAGTCTAATTGCGGTTAACACAATAGGCCAGACCCAAATATCTGCTGTTTCATGACACCCATCAGCCAAATTTGGTTTTAGTTCACATAGTTGTATTTGTAATCAAGTAAGTCCCTTTGCATACTTTCACAAAACATGAACGGGCCTCCAGAAGGCCAAGGATGAGTGTGCCGTCAATCGAAGAAACGTTTTTTTATTGAACTTTCAGCGAAATTGGAATTAGATTTAAGGGCCTGTTTCTTAATTTGACGCGAGCAAGCAGAGTAATCCTGGGTTGTTATTTTACTTTGCACACTCTTGGTATACTGACGGTTATTTTGGAGTAAAATTTGAAGAACCGAGTATGCACTGTGTAAGCTCAGTTTAGTGCGTGTTTCAACTGGTTTAAATACCGCATAAAAAGTTAAAAAATTAAAAATTTATTCGTGGTAAATATTTTTTAACTTTTTAACTTTTTATCTGTTTCAATTGGGTACAATTTTGACAATAACTATGGTTGCTTATTTTATGTGTAATTGTGAACGTATATAGCAAATTTAAATATGAAAATATGTAAAATAAATACTACTTAAATATATATTGGTCAATTATGGTCAGTTTACATCTATATCATTGCGATTTTTCTCAAAATTTGCACATGGTAAATTTCTGTTTATAAACAAATATTTTTGCCAGCCAAATGTTTTCCATATACAATTTTTATCAGCTCTTGAAGCAGATAAAAAGTTTGACATTTTTATTCACCTCAATTTTTAACTTTTTAACTTTTTATGCGGTTTTTAAACCAATTGAAACACGCATTTACAAATAAAAACGGAGTGTGCATCCTATAAATAATTCAAAGCCCGCGTTTCTGAGACATGTCTGGACGAAGACCTTGGTCGGACTTATTTTCCTCTAAGAAGTAAAATAGTAAAATAGATTAACTTGCATTAAGAATGCTGCTTGCTATACCGCATACAGATATAGGTCATCCAATAATCAAAGGTATACAATAGAGTATTCTATTCTGAATTCTATTAATGGTAGAATGTTTTACAATGGTTCTGTCACTAAACCTTGCACTTTATTTCTAATAATATTAGTGCATCTTTTATAATTGTAGTTCAGCTGACGTCGTAGCGTCAGAATATTTTCTCTACAACTCCCTTCTCCTTTTACTTCAGTGGAGTATTCGAATTTAGTAATGATGTGTACGAAAAAAAACTTCCCTTTGTTAATTGGTTGTGATTCTGGGCTTATCATTCGCTATGGAGCAGTGCGAATAGCAATAATAGAGGATTATTTCTAATTAATTATTTAGGTCCATCGGAGCTTGAATTACTAAATTTTTGACTGTGAACCAACTTTTGATAACACAGTAAGACAGAAGTGATTGACAGCAGTTAATGCTTCATGTCTATTATTGACTCGTAACGAATAGCATTTCTACTTTAGACCATAAGTGCCTCTCTTTTATTATTAAGACATCTGCTTTCTTTAAAGTATTCTTATTAAAAACTCAACAAAATTATCAGCTTACTCACAACTAAGGTAATAGGTAAAAGATCTAATCTTCAGTTTGACAGCACAAAAATACGAGGGCGGATTGAAAATGCTACCTAAGTAGGAAAACAATTTTTTTTTGCCAAAAACCATTTATTTTTCAACATAGTCTCCATTTAGTTCGACACACTTGTAAGACGATATTTCAACTTTTTTATACCATCTGAATAATACGATTTCGGGAACCCCTCAAAATACGCTTACACCCATTGTTTCGATTGATTTTTGGTTTCAGGTGTGTAGTAGTGGACCCACGTTTCATCAACAGTAATTAATCGACGCCAAAAATCAACAGGATTACGCTTTATCATGTCCAAACACCGCTGTGAAGTGGTCTGTCGAACTAGTTTTTGTTCGACACTGAGCAAACGCGGCACCCATCTTGCCGATAGCTTTTTCATATGCAAATGTTCATGCAAAATGTTGAACACACGTTCATATGATATGTTTACCATTTCAACAATCTCACGCAACTTGACTCGGCGATCATTCATAACGATATCGAGGATTTTCTTGATATTCTCTTCAGTAACCACCTCTTTTGGCCTTCCTGTTGATGGTATTGTTGCAGTGCTTCTTCGGCCGCGTTTAAATTCAGCAATCCAATATTTTACCATGTAATCTGACGGAGCAGACTCACCGTAATGTTTATCGAGCTTTTCTTTTGTCTCTTTCGCCGTTTTCCCTTTCAAATAATAGTGTTTAATCACTGCACGAAATTCGTTTTTTTCCATTTTTCAAGAAACACAAAAGTTGCTTAGTTCAAACTACTACAACAAATAAACTAATCGATGAATTTGAATGAAATTTTAACAGCTGACGTTTGACAGATCGCAATTTCTAAAAAACTAAAATTTTTTGTGTTTGTGCTGCCATCTAGCGCTAGGTAGTTTAATTTTCAATCCGCCCTCGTAATATATACTCTAGCTCAAAGCGACGGGATGTTCGAACAGATCCTGATGAGCTCATAAGCTAATTATTCTCAATGTTCTGCGTTCGAGTTTGGCATCTTTTACACTTAAAGCCGATGGGCCGGATGGCTTTTTTGTTTAATCTGTTCTAGACTTACCTTTCGGATTGTTTCGCATTCTAGGAATAATTCAGATTCATTTTTATACCGAAAGCTGGAAGGTTAGATTATACTGAACCTAAGGCGTTTTGTTCAATCAATTAGGATACAAACCTTTCTTATAGTATTAGAAAAACTTGGAGAGACTTTGTTTGAGATAATTTTTTATCCAGCACTCCACTCATAAAAATTGAGTATGTTTAAAAAGTTAGTAAGGCCTGGGAATCTGCTCTACACATGAACTTGTCAGTAGGATTGAAAGATCACTTAACTCGTTCACTTGTGTTGAAGTTTCGAAAGAATGTCACCAGGAGGTGTGCTTCCACCCCTACCTGTCGGCTGCTTCTCTTTTTAACCTTTATGAAGTTGGCCCAAAAGTTTAGCCCAAAAAATTGCGGATTTAAAAGAAAAATGAAGCTATCGTGATAGAAAATATTCAGATACAAACTTGCAAATGTTGCAATTTAAAATTGAAAAATATTAATAATTATTGTTGTGGTTCCTTTACGTATTTGAAGTTGGGTCAAAAATTCTAACCCGAAAACTATTAAGGTATTACAAAATATTCGAACATTTACTGTATCTACCAAATAGTTTATATTTTCGATATGTCGAGTCAAAATTTATTTTGTTACCACAGCAAAACCGCCATATTTTAATGTCAGCCCAAAAATAAATCTCGTGAAACTATCAAATTCGCATGATAGATGAAACACTAATTTCAAATCAAAAATTGACGAAAAATCATAAATAATAAATTTTAGTTCCATATCGGCTTATAGTCATTATTCCGATAGTACCATTCAACCAAAAACCTAATTGAGTTTAATTCTGTATCGGACTAAATTGTGTAGGACTTTTGAATATGGGGGCCATATTCAGGGGCCGTACTCAAAATAATCGATACATAATTAAAATCAATTACATATTTGGTTGAATGGTGGTACTATCATCGGAATAATGACTATGAGAAGCCCTTAAGCCACCGATTCCCCAACTTAAATACAGGGGCCCTATTCCTGAATACGATACGAAAACGAAAATACCCCACAGATTTCGTTTTATTTTACTTTGTTGGGTTGACAGTAATATTTTTCTTTCATTATAGTATCACGACAGATTTATTTTTGGGGCGAAATTAAAACATGGCGGCTTTTCTTTCGTTTGCTACGTTTATACCACAGCTAAAATAGCAATGATATAGTTGATAATATTATTTAGCTTGCATTCGTACTGTATGTTGCTATAAATGTCAAAAACAGAAAATTTCACGTCGTTTCACCTTGGACGTTTTTCGTCTTTTTTCATTTTAGGGTTTTGTTCGAGTTTTTTTTAATTTTCCGAAAGAACAAAACCAATATTAAATAATGGAATATTTTCAGCTATAAAATATGTAAGTTTATTTAAACTTTTTTGTAAATAATAAAATAAAACTGCCATTTTGACATGTGCAGCAATGTTGCTTGTTTATACCGTAGCCACGTAGCATTGCTACCTAAGTAGCAATGCTACCTAAGTAGCAAGTAGCATTTTAGCTAGCTCAACTATGAGTATGTCGTGTTTATACCGTTGTATAGCGGTTGTAAGCGGTACCCTACCAGCTGTTATCTGCATTTAGCATTGCTATTTTAGCTGTGGTATAAACACGGCAGTAGACAGAATAATTTTTGGGTGAATATATACAAAATTGAGTCTTTTAACATTTTTGGGCTTACAATTGCGTATAGTCAAATTTTGTATATTTTGGTATTGCCATAGATTTTTTTCAGTTAGAAGTTGGGCCAACTTCATATATAGGGTTTTCCAATAAGAGTGATATGATTCGCAATAATTCAATTGTTGCACTTGCTGTGTGGCACGTAGCCCCGTCTTGTTGGAACCAAATGTTGTCAAGATCAACTTCTTCCAATTTCGTCCATAAAAAGTTGGTTATCATCGATCTATACCGATCTCCATTGACAGTAACGGCGTTACCAGCTTCATTTCGAAAAAATACGGACCGATGATTCCACCAGACCAAAAACCACATCAAACTGTCAATTTAGGTGAATGTAATGGTTTTTCATGAATAATTTGTGGATTTTCTTCGCACCAGAATCGACAGTTTTGTTTATATACCGCACCACTCAGATGAAAGTGAGCTTCATCGGAGAAGATGATTTTCTTAAAAAAATCGTTATCGTTTTCAAGTTATTCCAAGGCAAAATCAGCAAATTCACGACGTTGACTGAAATTGTAAACATTACTGAATATAATGAAACAAAAAATGACAGATCATGACATATTACAAATGGTCGAAACGTCACTTAAAAATCATATCATTCCTATTGGAAAACCCATTACATCTCTTTTTGGACAGACAATTACTAGGTGTTAAATATTTTAGTATTACTTGAGACAGATAATTTTATATGAAAATACTATTGCTATTTTCTGGCTACAACCCGGTTCAAATGTGGGTTACAGGTAAATTTTTAAAAACTTTAACAGATGTTTATCAGAAATCAGTATGCATAATAACAAAATATGCTTGAATTTGATTTCGGCGATTAATTCCTCGCGGGCCGTTTAGTTCTCAGAAGGCTTCACTAACCAAACATCTAGAGTCGCATGTGTTCTTATGATGAGATCCTTCGTATTCTAGTACTGAATTCGGTATCTTGGAATATCACCTTAGATAATCTGGTAGTTTTGGTAAATATTTAAGGCTTTAAGAGGAGACATTATTCTATGTGTAGATAGTAAAGCTGTACGCACTTAATTCGTTGTAAAATTCACGGAATATTTCCAAGTTGGTCAAGGATTGTAAACACTTTATTAATCATCTTTGTTGTCGGCAATAAATCTACGATCATGCGGGGTCTAACACATTATGACCTTTTAGGGTAGACCCTTCGGTTTGCACTATTGAACATTGACTGCGCAACCCTTTGTGTTTCAGCCAACTTTTAATAAATAGTTACACTACTGGTCTATTGGAGTAAATAAAATTACATACAATGAAAATAATAATTATAATTTGTTTAGTTGCATTGTAATGATAGCGTGAATAATTAACATTCTCAACTCTGCTGGCTAGCAACGTAGTAACAAAAGTTTTATTTGTGTCAGCAGTTGTTTGACGGTCAATAGTAATTTTAATTTACTGCAGTCGAGTGTAAAATCATCGCAATAAATTGGACCATGTCATATTCGTATGTGTACGAGTGAACTCTTTTTTCCAAAATTGACAAATATTATAATTTAGTTTTTTATTACGGATCGTGTATGTAGCATGAAGATAAAATTTTTGTACATCAACATTGTCGTAAAAATAATAATTTGCTCTTCGGCCTTTCAAGATAGTAAATAATTTATTGTGTGAGGGTGTATGAGTGTCGATTTTGTATGATAGAACGGAAACTTTAAACATATAAGTAGTTTAGCATTTATCACTACAGAGCTTTGAAATATTTGGCACATTAAACAAATCGATAAGCTGGGGTGTATCAATGATGATAAAACAACACAAGACATAACTTATTTTGAGAAACTTATGTTTGGGTGTGTACATGTTATGTGTATAGTAGTATATTGGATGAATCAATATTAAGATTTTGTATTTTATTTTACTTTTCCTTTCGATATTTAAAAATATCGTAATGAGTCATCTGCTGTAAAATTAACTTAGTGCACCACTACACACTTAATAGTTTGTTGTTTAGTCAAAAAATAATCGAAACTTAACTTTCGTAAAGCCGTAAAGCTGTTTATACTTAATGTAAAAATTATAAATTCATGCTGTTTTGTTAATTAATAGACAATTTACGACCAATATATGTGTGTAAAATGTCTAAGTCAGACGTGTGTGAGAATGCGAAAGATGCGATAAATTTATTATCTTTTTTTAGTTTAGACTCACACATAAATAATGAATTGGAATATTGATTGAACTCAATTTGAATTTGGTTGCAAATTTTCTACAATCAATATTTTCTTATGACTTCCGACTTGGTCAACATTTTGAACTTGATTGTTCAGGATTCAATCGTCTTATTTACCAGGAAAATCTGAACTTTTTTCGGTTCAATTGAATTTTTAACCTAGTTTCCCCTTTCAGCTGATAATTTTTCGGCAATATTCTATTGGTTATGCTGTTAACTTACAACTGGTTTGTTGCTCTGCAAAATAGGTCTCTATGGATGTAATGTCTAATCTTCGATGTATGATTGAAATTATGAATAATAGTTTTGGCGCCGGCTAACTAGTGTTGATGAATAACTTGAATACACCATTACACTCCAGGATGACAACTATAGTTAAACCGGTGTACTACCTACCAAGGAGAAATCGACTCCAAAAAATGCAAAGGCTGTTCCCTTGGAGTTGTCTTAATCGATTATCTTCAAAAAGGCAAAACCATTACAGACGCATACTAAGCATCACTACTTGATAAGCTGGAGGCAGAAATTGCGGAAAAACGGCCACATTTGCAGAAAAATACAAATCTTGCTCCACCATCTCACACCTCAGGAGTTGCCACGGCGAAAATCCACGAATTACGGTTTGAACTGCTCGACCACTCTTCTTACTCACCAGATCTAATTCCAAGCAACTTTTTTTTGTTCCCTAAGCTAAAAGTTGCGGTTGGAGGATAGGGATTTTCGTCGAATGAGGGGGCCATCACCTTCGTAAACAACTATTTTGCAGAGAAAGACGCATAGTATTTGCACGAGCTGAAGGGATGAGAGGGTCGCTGGGAGAAGTGTATAGACTTACAAGGAGACCATGTAGAGAAATAAAAATAAATTTGAAGAAAAAATGTCTTGTATCTTTGTTAGGTTACGTCGGAAACTTTTCAGACAATTCTCGTATGTATACATCCATTAGGTGTATACATACAATTATACACAGTTTTCAAGCGTTTAAATTTCAAGCGTGATGTATAATATGTATTACAAACCTAGACGTACAACAGAATTAATTGCCTCTCATGAAACATTAAATGGATTTCATATTTACAAAAAACCGTGAAACAAATAATCTAAAAAAATCATTAAAGCTAAATTCAGGTCAGGAATTTCACGACTTATCTAACCCTCGCGAATTATAAACATACAAACATTATTACCACCATCATCCAAATTTAAATATTTAGTTTACATTTATAAATCTTGCACTCATTGTTGCGCTTGTTCAATGTTTATGTTCAACCGATCTATTTCTAACTAAACACAATAAATGCTTCCTAACCCAAGGTGTTAGTGTTAGCTAATAATAATATAATGCCTATAGCTACATTTATATTGTTTGTGTTAATTTTTGAAAAACGTAAATTTAGCATATTTACAGTTAAATTTATTATTATTACTATAACTATTATTATTATTACTTTGTGTAGTTTAGTTAATTATGTTGTTGCTCTTTTTGCAAACTAAAACGCGATTTTAGCTACATTTTTTTTTTGTATATTTTTTCATAACAGAACATTAACTTTGCTATTTCAAAAAGTTTGATTTTTTTAACGTTGCGCGAGATTTTCATTACGAAGTGAAAGTGGTGCGCGATTTTTTTATTTTAGATCGGTTTGGCAAACATAAATTATTAGAATTTCTAATGTTAAATGATTGCAAATTATTTAATAATGGAGGAGACGAGTTTCAATTGAAGTAATAAATAAACTGTGGTTATGGTAGGGCGGAAGTTAGAGGCAATAAAATTACTAAAAGTGTTTTATTATACTCGATTTATGAGATTGTAGACTTATTTAACCAAAAATATTATTTTGCACTCGAATGCGTGTCTGGTCGAATTTAATTGGTGTAATTCAATTTTATAATGGGAGCCCTAATTATTCAGGCTCACTATGTGAAAATATTAAATTAGGTGACAAATCAAAACACTTGTCGTTCCCCTGTTAGGCTTTTCTTGCGGGGGTTGTGAAATAAGGCCACTTTAGGATTTACGGACATGCAATAATCCAATATCAGTTAGATTTCCTATTGACATTTGAAATGCATTTGTTTATTTTTTGCTTTACTAATACAATAACTAATTTTTTTAGCAGTTTATATTCAGTTCATTTCGTTCATTTCACTTGGACTAATTAGCAATTCATTTCATTTTTTAGGATTTCCCATATGATACTAAGTTCATTTTAAGATCTATAAAAGGTGTTCCTCGCTTATGTAACAGAGTCATCTACCAAATTCCTGTTGCTCTGTTTGGTACATTCCCAAAGCTGATTACCATAAGTCCAAATTTGTTTCAATTTGCATATAAAGTAAAAGCTCGTTGTATCTTGACAGAGATTTTTCCCATCAACAAATACATTTTTCTTTATTTAAGTTGTAGTTTGTCGTTCCTCCTTTTCAATGTATATAATCGGAATGTATCCGATCCTTTTATTCATAAAGTTGATTTCGTTTAGTTTAATCCACATTTTCTGGTTCAATTATTTGTTTAAGTGACAGCTGATTGCAATTTCTATGTGAATTCTTAGTTAGTTTCTGTAGCAGCTTAGATGACGGCGTCGTAGCATCAGCGAATGTCTGGACCTAATACACTGCTCTGAGTCGCCCCTGCGTTGATTTACTTCAATTCAGTGCAGGTAATAGGTATCGCCTTGGGTTTTTCTGGGGAATCTATCTTTTAGATATGATTCAAGTATTAAATTGTATTAGTAGGAGAGTTCTTAAATTATCAGTAAGTCCCTTGTGCTTAAAACTTTATCAAAAGCCTGTGCAACGTCTAGCAATCCATTCATCAGACTTTGTTTTGTCTTTTAATGCTTTCTCAATAATATTAGTTATTCTGGACAGTGTGCATCTCATCTGTTATTGAGTTTTAGTTACGAGACTCGAACAGACGGTATTATATGTGTGGTGGTTCGCTATGTTTCTGAATTATAATTGCTTCAGGATTTTTTCACAAACTGGTTATGAATTTGAGTTTGAAGATGGGCTTTACAAGATTACTGAGCTTTTCTAAAGCTATCCTAAGCAACTATCTCAAAATTTCGGCTGTAATGACATCGTTACCAGGGGGTCGATTTTGTTCAAAATCCGAGACTTGACGAAAACATAACCGCAAGTATTTATATAGTAGTGGTCTGTGTGTTTGTGTTAGTGCGAATGCGAATGCGCGTCATTTCAATTTTTTGGATATGCCATTTCTAGATAACGTTTCCATTTATAATTTAAAATTTGTAAATGCAAATATGCTTTAAATAAAAACAAATTTATTTAATTATTTAATTTTAGTTTTAAAATAATTGCCAATTCTCTGTTTCTGTGAGAAAAAAAACATTTATTCGACATCGCATTGAGAAAAAAAAATTAAAATCGAAATATGTGTAGTTAATTATTTTTTTCCTTAACACATTGACGCACACTTACTAAATGTTTGTACTACTCAGGAACACACATTTGATAACTTTTGTAATTGCAATGATATTCGCGGAAACGAATGTATTGTTGAGAATTGAAAAATATGTCGAGCTAGTCCTTAAAAAATGAATGTTGTTTGCGCGAACGTGTTAAAAAACAAAAAAGGTTGTATGTCTGCTATAGCAGTCATTTGTGCGAACTTGTTAACTTCAAAAGCAAGGGAGATGTCAGAAAAGTGAAAGAACAAAACGACATAAGCACCAAAAAACTGAACCGATTTGTCCCGATTAATAGTTTTTGATGCTTACATTCGCAGAAAACAAATAAATATACCCACAGAAAAATTACACTAATATAAAATTGTATACTATACTCATACGAATAGGAAAAAGTTTTGCCTCGTGTCTCGAATTTTGAACAAAATCGACCCCCATCAGATTTTCTTGGTTTCATGGCTTTTATCTCATGCATTACTTTATTTTCAAATACAACTTCTTCAATTAGTATTTCGGTTTCTTTCTCCTCATTGCACGTTGAGAGGTTTAGGGAACTACGAAATTTCCAAGCACAGTTTCTAAGAAAGAAGGATCAAAGCTTCCAAGAAAGAAGGATAAATTCTTTCTTAGAAGCTTTGCTTGGAAATTTCGTGTTCACTTTTTTTAGTGTGTACCTTGAATTTATCGCATTCATTGTTTTATTTCTGATATTTTGCAATTCAATAGCAATAGTACAACTCCTGCAGTTTGCTGGATGGGTTTCTCCACATAGTGTATTCATTTCGGAAGAACATTTAGGGATTTTACACAATTTCTTATATGATGTTTTGCTGCATATTTGCCACAATGGATGGAACCCATTGTTTCAATATTTTAAAGTTCATTTATAAGGCAAGCATTGTGCACACATTGTGGTATAAGCGTAGATCTTGGTAAAGGTTAAATCATCACTACTTCATCCGAACTGAAGGTTAACGTATACATGTTGAGAGGTTTCTTACTTATTTGTAGAATGTACATTTTTTCCATTACTCTGAATTTTATGGCTTTTTGTTTTCAAACGTTTGCCTGGTTCTTTGATCATTTTTGTCATTTTCCTGAAGGTTTCTTCATCTTACAGATTTAGTTTCATAATTAATTATTCCCGTTCAAGAACTTTCTATTAGGCATTTTCTTAGATTGTTTTTTTGTAACTTTAGGATCTGTGGAAGCAGCGTTGTATTTCGTTTAATTTTATTATTCGGTTTCTCACTCTTAAACACAGTTTTTCGAGCTAGCTCTTCATCAGCTGTGTCGTTTATTGTTGAATTTTCTCGCCTTAACAGCGTTTTTTTGCGCTCCGGCGGTCTTGGTCAGTAGCAGAACATTATAATTTTCATGTGGCGGAACATTTTTCAATCGATATTTTGATATCTCGAAGGGTGTATTAGCCGCTCTAGAGTTATTAGTAGGTTTTTCTATCTTGGAAGAGATGTAGGTTACTATTTTCGGATTCACTCATTCGATTGTTATTATTCCAAAATATCGGGGTATAATAAGTGAATAAAGTATACCAATAGTAGTCCTTAGAAAAGGGTGAATTTGACTTAGTTTCAGGTTTGGGTGGCTACCTGCGGTATACTCTTCCGTATTCATTGCGAATCACATAACAGTATATCTATCATAACAGTTATCGTTGCCTAAGTGTAATCGCTTGGATTTATACTAGGCACATTTGGCAGTTTCCACACAGTTAAAACGTTGAACTGTAGATCAAAATAATGTGCGGGAAGATCAACGCCTACTCCATTGAAACTCAATCCAACAACCACTCCAACCCCAACTCCCCACCATACACATTTTCACGCTACAACGGTCATAACCCAAATTTTGGGAGGAAACAGAAAACTAAAATACTTTAGTTGGACATATCGATGGCTTGATTTGTTTCTGCAACAAACAATGCACTTCGAGAGATTGAAATTATAGAATTCTAAAAATTATGCCAACAATTTCGTTCTGGGTATGATTCAGTAGACCAGTATATCAGCGCAAATTTACACGATATTGTACTAATTGTGTACAACAAACGCAGAAAAACTAAGACGTGAAAATTGCAACTTTCGAATACCTTGTTCAGTTCTTATTTGAAAAACGGAACTATGCAGTTTAGTAAAACTTTGGTAAGAAAATATAGTAGACTAACCAGTGGCACTATTCTGGTAATTCCCCGGGAATAGAGAACTGGGGAAAGAATTTATATGAAATTTCTGTTTAAATATCAATTTTCCGCCCTACTAAATATTTTGTAAATATTTATAAATTGGGAATAATTTTTCCATATCTAAATTGGCAGGACAAATTATTCCCCATTTAATTTTGTTTTCAAACAAATTAACACCAACTTTTTACCTCAGCAAGCCAGAAATAAAATGTTTAAATAAAAATTACATATAAAATCTTTCCCCAGTTCCCTATTCCCGGAGAATTACCAGAATAGTGCCACAGTCGGGTCAGATAGCTAAGCTGTATTTCTCAATTTCAGTCACAGTAAACAGTGCAAAAGTTTGATGAAAATTGGGGAATGCGTAATTTAAAGGCAATTGGAATAAGAACCTGCTACCAATAAATTAATTCGTCATGGTTGAACGCAGGATCATCGGGAGCCGGTATCCATTTTGTGTAACGAAAGCACATCGGGTTGCTTTGCTATTTTCACCTCATTATTTGTATTAATTTTGCAGAAAAATTAATAATTTAATAATACCAAACTTCAGCGAAAATAATTTGTCAATCCCGACAACAACAACCAAGTCATACACAAATTATTTCAGTTGTGTCAAAAATTATAACACATCGCTGCTGTGGTAATTTGACTCCATACCGTTCAACGTTAATTTATCACAGAACAAATATATCGCATCCAAAAATCAGACAAGAACTTGGAAGAAAATTTCAAGTAAAAATTGATGTCACTAAGTTTGAGTTACACGGGCAGAAATAGCGCCTTTTGCATCACTTGGTTGTATTTACAATTAAACTGGTTTTGATTACCCAATTTTAATTCTTTATTGTAGTTTTTGCCTTTAAACACTACCAACAAAACTTTGTAGGTTCGCAAAAATTTCACTTTTCAGCCATGAAGTCCAACGTGGTTTTCAAGTGCAGCCAATATCGTGTCAAGAGTGATTTTTTTCGTTTTTTACATGCGAAGAGGGCACTACGTATTTACTTCTGACCCACATATTCTTCCCGAGGTTTGCATAAGATTAGGAGATCCATAAGATTATCGACGATGAACCCGAAGCAGTTTATCTGATAGATCGACAATCGAGAAATGGAATATGTCTTATCTTGGGAATTGAAGATAGCATAAGTGAAGACGTTGCTATTATGCTATAATAAAATTTGAGCCGATCGCAGTTTAGAATATGGAAATGATACTTGTATTTATATATACTAATTATCCTGATTTCGTAAAATACGATCCGCCACGTACATTTATTATACACTTAAATTTGTTTTCCGTTTTTTAATTCGTTATTTTACACGTAATATAGCATTGTTAACATAATTACAATTTTATTTCTACAGAATATGAACAGGTACATTGATCCCTCTATTCCATCTTTATCAGATTGATCTACAAGTTTATATCACAACAACACAATCGTTTAATTATAATTTTTAATTAATCATAATCTTGATGTGACAAATCAACTACTATACAATTCAAATGAAATAAAAGTGTTTCCTAAAATCATTTTTACAGTAAAAAGAAGCTGTATGAGTCATTCTAATAGTTTCGGTAAATTACTGAAAGTAATGGGAACCACATTGAATAACCTTCTTCGAAATTTAAATCTGTGATATAGTTTGTAAACTGTAGATTTAATACACTAGTAATATCAAATATCTTAGGTTTGAAAAACAAAAATGTTTCGTAATGCCACGATACCCAATTCTTAGTTTATGGGGCAGGCAGGTAATTGAATGTTTTTAAATGACATTAAGCGGATAATGTGCTTCTGACCTAAATGAATCTAATAAACCTTAAAGACAAATAGAATCCAATCCTAAGGCATAACATCAATCTTAGAAATCATACCTTCTGTGGTACTCATCCATAAATATATGGATGAGTACCTATCTATGGATACGATTTCGATATGAGTCAATCAATATTCCTTCCTATTTTAATTGGCTCTTTTATCACAAAACAACTATTTGAGGTGCACGCACCTATTAATCCAAATACGTGTTATTTCTCATAATTTGCGATATTTTGATCGATATTTAACTTAAATCGTGCTCAATTCTTTGTAAATTTACTTAAACTTTATAATTTTACGTGTATATGTGAACGAATATAAACAAAAGCCGTTAAGGACCTACTAAATTGCGGAAATGGCGGTCCCTTCACAACTATTGGGGGTACAAATAAGTTTTGAGGTTTTTTATAACTTGGAAGCTTTATTCAGAGAAATTGGTACAACGTTATTTATTCAAAGTATTGTCCATCGTTAGCTACGACTTTTTCCCATCTTTCAGGCAGCCTACGGATTCCGCGTAGAAAAAAATTCCTCGTGTTTTTAGGCGATCCAAGAATCGACCCAATATATGGCTTTTTCGTAAGCAGGGAAGTGCTACTCGGCCAGGAGCCATCGTCCGAAACAAGTGGTAGTCGGAAGGAGCAATGTCTGATGAATACGGCGGGTGGAGTAGGATATCACATTGAAGCGCTTCCAAAGTTTCATTGATGATTCTTGCAACATGTGGCCCAGCGTTGTCGTCTTTTGGCATATTGTGGGCGTTTGAGCTTCCATACTCGGCTGAATTGCATCAATTGTTGTTAATAACGTTCTTCAGTGATGGTTTCGTTAGGCTGGAGTAGTCATAGTAGATCACTCCGAATTGAAGGATTCTTTTTATAACCCTTGGTGTTACGAATTGGCCTCGTTAAATTAAGTTGTTATCACTCGATTGGGAGTGTCTAAGTGACATAAATTATTAAAGTGTTGTTGATAACTAACAATCAGTTTGTTAGTTATCAACAACACTTTAATAATTTATGTCACTTAGAGAATTTTCTGGAAAATACTCAGTAATTGTTTCACTAAATTTATCAAATATCCACTCTCCATCTCCACTCAGTAGATACTCCTGATGAAGCCTAACAAGTCGAAATCGATCGAGTAATTTTTTAAACTTTTTTAAAAAAATTTTTTGTGAAATAATTAAACGAGTGGAATAATGTGTTTATTAAGTGAAATATCTACTCAATAAATAATGATTAAAACAACCACAATTATTTATTAATTCGCATAATTGTGTTACAATAATTCAAACCATCACTTCGTTACTTTAATCAACACTAATAATTCGTCCACTATTCCATCGCGTTCCGAATTTTCAGTATAACTGGCTACTTTCGCTTTTAATCAATTTTATACTAAATCTCATTCAGATATATGTAATTAGATCGAGAAACCAATTTCGATGGCTTATATTTTCCTTGTTCCTTTCCATTGTTCACCCCAAACCGCAGGGTCTAAACTACCGCCTCAGCTGTTTAGTGTGTAAAGCGTCAATCTCAATGTGGTAATTTGGATATCAAAGATGCATCACGCACTGGAAGGCCTATCGTCGAAAATGTCGATAAAATCTTGGAAATTATCGAAGTAGACCGGCATGCGAGCTGTCGTAATGAATGTCGTCGCCATAATGAAATTGCCTTCTAAATTGCAACGAGTTATCGAGAAAAACGGCGCATATTTGAACCAAAACAAATGATCGTAGCCATAAAAATAAAAAAATGAATTAAATAAAGCTCCGAAATAAACGTAAAAATAATGGATTTCTTTTTCCACAACCTTATATTTACGCCAAACTGATTCCATCAGTAGATCAGGAATATACTAAATTGAGTGAAAAATATTAAGAAAACTTAGCTGTGTGAGTTGAGTTATCATTCTCCTGCATTAACGATACACTAAATGTTTCATAACACAAACGCTTCAGCATCCAAAAAGCAACAGTTGCATTTCTTTTTCTATTACTAGTAAAATTATTGATACTGCCGTAAGCAGCACAATAAATGTTTTAGTTCATTTGGAATAGTGGCGACGGTCATAGATTATGCCATCCTTTTGATTAAATATTTCTATGATTTAGATATCTGTGTGTGGATCTGCTAAAGTTGGAATGTATTTTCAAAAGCTTCCTTATTTTATTCCTTTTTTTGATTTATTATATAATTAATATTTTAATATTTGACTTTCTACATCTATGGCTTAAGTTTTATAGGTTTTTGTCCATTAAAACCTATTCAATGCGGGTAATGCAGTGATCCCTAAAAGTATTTATAAAATAGTTAAAAGCTATTGAAATTATTCAGGCAGTATGGTTCATTAAATGAAATCCATTAAATGCCGAATAAATATATCAATGTTAAAATGTTCACCTAAACACGTTACACACATTAAAACAACTAACGTGCTAATAAGAAACGTGGAGTACTAAGACCTGTCATCATTTTCCAGTAGATAAATTCCCTAAACAGCATTTAATCCTCATTAATATCAACCATATGTTTTCATTCAAAATAAAATATATTACGTAGTTTTGATAAAATATCTATCGAGTTTTCAAAAAACTTCTATGCATTAAAAGAAAAACAATGATCTAATAATAGATAAAAAAAATTGTTTGTTTCAAATTCAAAATCAAGATTAGAAACGATAGACCCTTTCCAATCTAACACAAAATTTAAACTTGTAGAGTGTTTTGTAGTAAAACCGGATACAAAGTTTCGAATCGCGCCCGCGTCTAATAACTTAACTGAAATTTATTATGTAAAGAAAGTATGAACATATTTATAAAAATAGTTTTCCAAACTATTTGAATTGTTAAAAATTTCATAAACTAGAAACAAATTCGTTGAGATCTTAAGATGTTAAACTTCTTCGCTCCAATTACCAATTCTGTTGTACAATAAAATAATCCACCAGCTAAACAAAAACAAAATATGTGTGCACAAAATTCAGTCAGGGCTATTCGCTATTATTGGTGGTTACATTTGACTAACTTTTTGTCATTTGTCATTCGTCACACGGTTAATTCTTTAAGACATTTTATTTCTTAATAAAAATAAACAAAAACTAATAATTACTGCTACTATTTTTGGTAGGTAGATTTGGAGGAATTAATAAATAATGGATTTTAATCTTTAGTGTCGAAAATTGAAATTTATTAATAGTTATGCCAAACTATTTCAAAATTGGTAGTTTACTGTAATTACGAATTATAATTAGAAAATAGACTTAAAGTAATTGATGAAGAAAATATGGCAAATTAGCAACGATATTTTCGTTATTCGGAATTTTTATTGTATAAATAAAATTTTTATTTTGAATTTTTTTTATTGAACGACTTATTTGTGGATTGATGTGCTATTTGTATACTTTCTAAATAAAATAAAACCTAATAGGATGCATGGTGTAGATTGAATTGCATTGCGGATAATTTTCAACATCAAGTATTTAGAGTAATGAACCAGGTATCCTATGTGATCTGTATACACTAAATTCGCTAAATGTATGACCTCTTGCTTTAAGGCTTTTATTAAGGCTTTAAGGTTTTTAAACTAACTAAACGAGTAGTGCATGTTTCAGCAGCTACTGGGTTGGAATTCCATCACGAATAGCGTGCTATCGGTGATGTTAATAAACAAATAAGATACGCTCCTCCTACTTTCGTCGAGAAGTAGCATTGTCGTTTTCTTAACAAAAGATGACAAGCCTGATATACTTCAATAATAAAACGTTTCTCTTAAGGGTAACTTCCTGAAAATAACGGGAACTGATGATCTAATCGAATTCAATGGAGTAATCAATCATTAATCCGAATATAAAAACTGATTTTGCCATCCAGAAAAGATAAAAAAATGCACAAAATCATCGTTTTGGAAGGTGTAAACTAAAGTTGCGTGTGAAATCGAACACCTTAAAGATATCAGAAGACAGTAATATTTTGCATGAACATTTATCCACGAGGAAAGCTCTGTTCAAAGTGAGTGTCGCACTTGCCCACGTTGGATCAAAAACAGAGTCGGTCCTTCAGAGCGATGTTTGTAGCTACAAACCGTAATAAACAGGATTTTTTGGGTCGTTATGTGACAGCGGATGAAACATGAATCCACCATTATACTCTGGAATCAAATCGACAGCCAGCTGAGTGGACAGTAGCCGGTGAAAGCCGTCCGAAGCGACTTAAAATTGCAAATGTTGGCCGGTTAGGTCTTGGCCTCCGTACTTTGGGATGCGCAAGATATTTTATATTTGGTCTATCTTGAGAACGGAAAGACTATCAACAGCGAATATTACATGGTGTTAATGGTGCGTGTGAAGGATGAAATTGCGATAAACCGGTCCCAAATGCAAAAGAAAAAAGTGTTCTTTCACCAAGAGTGTGGTGACCAAGTCCCCGTATTTTCCGGATCTGGCTCCCAGCGACTAGTACTTGTTCACAGGTATCTCAAAAAAATGCTCCAGGGAAAGAAATGTTGCCGAAACAAAAGCCTATTTTGAGGCCAAAGATAAATCGTTCTACAAAAAAGGCCTGGAAATGAAGGAAACTAATGATGAAACTAATGAAACTAATGTTGATGACTTATTGAGTGACGTGTTTTAGTTAAATGGTTCTCTTTGATTAACTATTCCTGGGTACATATTTCTCGTAAAAGCGGTATTAATAATGTGTAGTTGTTTACTAACAACAGCTTTTTCTGGCAGTTTCTTAGTATTTTGTCAAATTGTTGTCAAGTCATAACCTGCAGCTAACTTTATGATTATTGATTTCCATTTTTAGTTCTTTCAGTGTTACATGCTTTATATCACGATAATAGTTTCTTCTAGGCCTACCGAAAACATTTTGTTTGTTTTCAAACAAAGCCTGGCGTTGTCTTGATGGAACATGACGCCTCTCCTATAGGCTAATTCTGGTCGATTGCTGCCTTCAGTCGGTCCAATTGCTGGCAGTGGTGGTCCGAATTGAGCATTTGGGCAGCGGCTCATAGTATATGATTCCCATCTAATCCCACCAAACACATTACAAAACCTTCCTGGCCATCAATCCTGGTTTGACCACCGTTTGAGCCGCTTCGCCGGCCTTCGAGTTTTTTTGCATAAACTCATGCAACACCCGTTTTTGAAGCCAGCCTTATGGAAATGGTTTAAAACTGTTTTGTGGTCGATCTTCAGCTCCTGGCCGATGCTACGACAACTCGCATGCCGGTCTACTTCGATAATTTTATCGACATTTTCGACGATAGACCTTCCAGTGCATGGTGAATCTTTGATATCGAAATTACCAGTAGGGAATCGACGAAACCAAAATTGCACATGTTGGACTGTGACAGTATCGAGAACGAAGAGGCACCAATCACAATTTCGCATTTTCGCCTTTAACGAAGCAAAATCGTAACATATAGCGAATTTGCTCTTTGTTTATTTTCATCCTTGACATGCTATAATTCACAACTTACGACAAATACATCGCCAGATATGTCACTAAAGCCATCTAGCGAGGAAATAATGGAGTTCTTTTCCCCAACCAAAGGGTCTATTGTTTAATTCAACCCGAGCAAGCAGGCTTTCCATGAGTATTGTACACCGACCAAAGGTTGTGCAGTGCCAAATGATCCGGTGTGCATGGAGTAAAATTGTTTTTTTTACTTTGCACACTCTTCGTACACTGACATTTACTTCAGAGTAAAATTTGAAAACCCGAGTATGCACTGAGTAAGCCCAGTTCACAAATATAAACGCAGTTTGCAGAGTAAAATTACTGGGGTTCAATAAAAAAACAGAATATTTTTTTAAAGTGCTTGCTCGGATTGATTTAAAAAGAACCAAAATCGCTGAAGCTTGTCCGAAGCCCTTACCGCTCATATATGTAAATTCAAAACAAACCCGTAATCATACAATTTTATGGCGTTTAAATATAGAGCTTGAAAAAATAATTTCAAATCAAAATTTATGGTAAAACTGACCTAAGTCTTCTCATATGAAATTGTTTGCTTCCTAGACATCTACCTCATTGTTTAGAGCACTTTGTTTAGTTAAGTTTGTAATAGTGCAAATCTCGGAGTGCAGTTAACGCATTAGAGTACTTTGTTGTAGTGCATTTTACGGTCTACGATATTGATAGTTTCTCAAAATTCTGTATTCTATCTTTCTGTGGTGTGTTTTGAAGACCAATTCGGAAGAAGTTCTTATAACTTCGAGTAAGCGGTAAAATTTGTGTCTCCGCATTTTAATATTTCGCCCATCTTCACTAGATGTTTTGGTATTTTTTATTTTCGAGTCATCTCAACGTTAATATCATACTGATGGAAAGCTGTTGGCTAATAAGTGGTCATTACATTGTTTTCTACTTGCTGCAAATCGCGCTTCTAGAAAGTGGAAGTCTGTGGCTGTTTCTTTTATACAGCGAAATGAATCACTGTTGTAACTTTTTCGATGTTAGGTACTAGTTTTTGATTATGGTGGAGATCGTCCTAAAGTAGATATTGCAACATCTCTTGTCGCTGTTTTAATAATCTTCCACTAATCCTCCACAGACTCAGGAAATTACTGGTTTTCCAAAATGTTTTAAACGGTATTCTCGAAGTGCGCCCGAGTAACATGATTTTAAAACGCTTCAGAAATCCAATGAATCGTTTATTGGAAATGATTATTGACCCTCGTAGATAGACGGAAGGGACGTATATTTCATACTGATATTTTTATACTAGAGAGATGTCGCACCACCAAATTGTAGAGCTCGATGGTGCGTTTTCTATTGTTTGAATGAGAATATATGGAGTCATTGACGAGGATGCCACAATGAACCTTGTCAGCACTTCCCATTTTAGCAACTTAGAAATCGTCCATTATTATTTTTCCGTCTTGTTTTGACATACTCAAGCCGCTTTCGAGATGTTCGTCGATGAAAATATCGTCGTTAAAGTAAAAAAAATGTTTCAATAAATAATGACCGGCCTTTCTGGCTACATATTATTGATGGTGGCTCTGTGTACGTTTTAATCTAAGTACACTCCATGTTTCGAGTTTTGAAACGTTGTCCGTAATTCGTGTCTTAGGTCGTTCATTGAAACAAATTTAAGATATTACATTCCCAACTTTTCGGCTCGTTTGAATTTTTCTCCCATCATCGGTTGATGAAGCATGTGACCACTTCGACAAAG
Organism: Nephrotoma guestfalica; assembly: GCA_963691935.1. Lineage (NCBI taxonomy): Eukaryota > Metazoa > Arthropoda > Insecta > Diptera > Tipulidae > Nephrotoma > Nephrotoma guestfalica. Next base: position 260,500,493 of record OY829914.1, read on the forward strand.
TATCATGACCATTGACATTAGCTTGAAATTTGAAATTTAATTAATTGCACTATTTTGTCTTATTATGTAAAATTTTTGTTGTTTTAAAATAACCAAAGCTAAATATTTTTGGCATTGAATTATGGTATTCAGTTTCCAACTGACTACTGAATTTGGCTACTGCGTAGGGTAGGTCGTGAAAAGCGAACTGTCTAGGAGTTGGAGCACTTTGATATCAGATTGTAAAGCTGCTATTGTTACGTTCATTTGCTGTGCTATTGGTACATATACAGGGTGTCTCGAAAAGTCAAATAACTGACACGAATGGTACGGTTGGATTCCTCGATGAAAGCAAAGATTACTTTACTTTGCACGTGAGGACTCGAATGTGATTCAAAATAAAGGAAAATTTAGGTTTTACATTTATGCTGTTACTCATTTTAGACGATATTATTGTCTGAAGATAGGGATTCATATTTTAAAAACATCTATAGTCATAGAGAAATTTTAACATTTCAACGCGAAAGAAAACATTTTTGTTGAAAGATTTTGAAATTTCTGATTTTTTACAAAATTATAGATCTAAAAAAATTAAAATACTTATTGATTGGACTAATTTTGAAGGGTAAGCTTTCTTAGAGATACAGCAGGTTTCCAGCACAGGGTACTTCGATGGAAGAAAACGTTTTTTTAAACGCTTATGAATAACTTGATTGGGGCATCCATATACGAAGTGATACAAGGAAAGTCGCCTTCCCTTTTATCAAGGAATCCAACCGTATCTTTCGTGCCAGTAAGTTTTTAAAAGATTTTGTCTGGTCTCCAGGTCTGGTCACTTGTGGGACATATATATTATTTATATCTCTTCAGTGAGCATAATAGAGACACCAATGCCCTAACGCACAAAACATATTTCGATCTGAAATGTGTTAAGTCTGTTGGGCTGCTCGGGCTAAATTGGCTAAATTGTCGACGATGATAAGTTGTAGCACAACTTAATTATCTATTTTATTTTGAGTCATGTTTTTGTACTGGTATGTTGATTATTAAATGGGATCCTCAATTTTACGGCTGTATTGCAAAGCAAACCATTTCATGTGTATAGTAATTCACGACGTATCTGTTAGTGGTTGAAAAATCAACTAGATCGTTTGAATTAAAATTCCTAAGCCTAAATTGAAATTTTTATTCACGTCATATTTCTTGGAGACCAAAGTGTTGAATAAATGAACATTATACCATGACTAACGATATACCATACCTTAGCCCGAATAATCTCATTATCCATAATGACATCGCTGTGTAAAAATTATCTTTGCCATGTCCATATAACCGCCCACCCGAGACTTATTTCTTTCTATATATATTCAAATATCTTTGCGATTATACAAAACAAATTTGTTTCGGGAACAACATTATTTTCTATAATATACTTTGCTGCCGTATACATATTAAATTTAATACACCTGTCGTCGTTGTCGTCGTCGTTGTAGTCGCCGTCTTTTCATAATGAAATTGTATTTTTCAAAAGAACAAGTTTTAAGTTCACAATGTCATGGTCGTAATGTGCGCGGTACGGTGCGATGCGGGGCGGCATGGAAGATAATTTTCTTTCCAAAAATATCAAAAATTATGCAAAAAGTATTTCAATCGATAATACGGAAATTAAGTTTTTTTTTGTTGGTGGATGTCTGTCTTTTCGCATTTGACTAAACAAACAAATAATTTGTGTTATTGTTATTGCTTTTATTTTGGTTTAAGACAAATTAATATTCAGCAAGGTTGCTGATTGAATAAATTAGGTAAATATATGTAATGTTATTTGCTGCGCACTGTGCTCTGCGATTATAATTATGTATGGTAATGAGATTTTGGTGTTGTTTTTGGAATATATCAGTACACTGGTACTTATAATTTTTGAGTGGAGGGGTACGAGTAAATATAAGTTTATTGTCTCGACTTGACGACGACCGGCATGAGTGGGGTTGCCCCAAGTTAAAATTTTGTTCGTGTATATTTATTATCGCTACATTTAGTAGCAAATTTACAAACTTTATATTTTATTAATTTTTTCTTTTATTTCAGGTAAGTTTTGCTTTGATGTCTTCTAACAAATCGTAACCGTAAGTTTTAGTTCGTATTAATGTAAATAATTGCACAACTTGGTAAAATAAGCACGAGACGATTGTTTTGTGACCTTTCAATGTTAGTAAGTTAAGCCGGGTTAAAAGAAAAATAAAACGCCGCCACACCCCAATGAAACGTAAATTAGAATAATCACCATCAGCACAAATTATTTTCTTCGTTGTATACGTTCATTATCAGTTTTGTTTATTTATCTTGTGTCGCTTACATATTATTGGCATTCGGTGGTTTGGAAGGCACAACAATTTATTTAAAAATAGACTAATATGAAATAAATAATTTTGGCTGTAACCTACTCTATAGAAGTTTTTAAAAATTGTGAATGTTTTTAATTTTTACAATATTTTTCTGTGTCTACCTTAATGGATATTCTTTTCGCGAGTGGCGCTTATTCTAATTTTACAACCGTCAATACTACCCACTCGTCGAGAATCATGAAATTTGGTGATGGTAAGAAGATTTTCTACATTTGAATTAGGTAATTGACATAACCAATGTATTAATAATTCTTTCTTTCTGAAATCGGTTTTTGCGATGTCTGGTTAGTTATTATAAAGAGTAAAAGCTAGTAAAAGTTGTAAAAATGTTTTTTGTTATGATTGGGGATGTCTACGAGCAGTTTTTAATTTTTTGTTAATCTTAGGTTGTATCTGAAGGAATACCACTACAAACAAAAAACATTTTTAGAACTTTGTATATGTATATGCTTTAGAGACAGAATGCGGTGCCTACAAAGGTCAGGTGCTGTGGTATCTGGTTCTACAACAGATTATTCGGATTGAGCGTTTTTGTTTAATTAGTGTGGGTTGTACAGTAGTTAAGATAAATTCAACCCCCCAGCAGACAATCTCCTATTGAAGTTAGTGTATAATACTATAATACTAATATCATTTTTAGAATTTTTTTCAGGATTCTTGTAACTTAGAAAGTTTTCTGATCGCACTTATCATAAATGAAGTTTTTTGGCAAGCCATTTTCTCATTGTATGTATATCACGGTTTATCTCTAAATTTATTTTAAGCGGATTATAAAGGGTGATTTTTTTGTGGTTAGGATTTTCATGCATTAGTATTTGACAGATCACGCGGGATTTCAGACAAGGTGTCAAAGAGAAAGATGCTCAGTATGCTTTGACATTTCATAATGAATAGACTTACTAACGAGCAACGCTTGCAAATAATTGAATTATATTACAAAAATCAGTGTTCGGTTCGAAAAGTGTTTCGCGATTTACGTCCGATTTATGGTCTACATAATCGACCAAGTGAGCAAACAATTAATGCGATTGTGACCAAGTTTCGCACTCAGTTTACTTTATTGGACATTAAACCAACCACACGAATGCGTACAGTGCGTACAGAAGAGAATATTGCGTCTGTTTCTGAGAGTGTTGCTGAAGACCGTGAAATGTCGATTCGTCGCCGTTCGCAGCAATTGGGTTTGTGTTATTCGACGACATGGAAGATTTTACGCAAAGATCTTGGTGTAAAACCGTATAAAATACAGCTCCTGCAAGAACTGAAGCCGAACGATCTGCCACAACGTCGAATTTTCAGTGAATGGGCCCTAGAAAAGTTGGCAGAAAATCCGCTTTTTTATCGACAAATTTTGTTCAGCGGTGAGGCTCATTTCTGGTTGAATGGCTACGTAAATAAGCAAAATTGCCGCATTTGGAGTGAAGAGCAACCAGAAGCCGTTCAAGAACTGCCCATGCATCCCGAAAAATGCACTGTTTGGTGTGGTTTGTACGCTGGTGGAATCATTGGACCGTATTTTTTCAAAGATGCTGTTGGACGCAACGTTACGGTGAATGGCAATTTTTGTTGCCAAAAATGGAAGAACTGAACTTAGTTGACATGTGGTTTCAACAAGATGGCGCTACATGCCACACAGCTCGCGATTCTATGGCCATTTTGAGGGAAAACTTCGGAGAACAATTCATCTCAAGAAATGGCCCGGTAAGTTGGGCACCAAGATCATGCGATTTGACGCCTTTAGACTATTTTTTGTGGGGCTACGTCAAGTCTAAAGTCTACAGAAATAAGCCAGCAACTATTCCAGTTTTGGAAGACAACATTTCCGAAGAAATTCGGGCTATTCCGGCCGAAATGCTCGAAAAAGTTGCCCAAAATTGGACTTTCCGAATGGACCACCTAAGACGCAGCCGCGGTCAACATTTAAATGAAATTATCTTCAAAAAGTAAATGTCATGGACCAATCTAACGTTTCAAATAAAGAACCGATGAGATTTTGCAAATTTTATGCGTTTTTTTTTTAAAAAAAGTTCTCAAGCTCTTAAAAAATCACCCGTTATATAAGCTGTTATTTTGCCAGGAAAATTCTGTTTAAAAATTGATTGTTAAATATAAGGAATATAATAGGTTCCACTCTGATCCTTAGGAGTCACCTTAGATTAGTGTAAATAAGCGTCACTGATTGTATTTTGTATTACTATCTAACTTTGCTTTTTGACATCTTCCAGTGAAGTAAGATTTAAACTAATTGCAAATGTTTCCTCTTAATCGTGCAATATATATCTTATATGCAAATTAATTTTGTTATCGACCATGTCAAAACCTTTTGTCATGTCGAAAATTGCTCTGCTGTGCATCTTCGGTAGATCAGCCGGTTCTAAACCCGAATTAAAAATCATGGAAACAATTATGCTTCTTTAAAATCTCAGAATGGGTTTCTTCACTAATTTTTCGTATAGTAAAATGGTAAGGCGAAGAGAGTTGATTACCTTTTTATATTTCGAAAACACTTCAACAGAATCTAGGTTACCAGCAAATATACCAGGAGTGTATGCTTAAAAGTGTTCTTTACTAAAGTAAGGGCAAGTTGTGCAGGTTTGATAAGCATCTATGGGAACATTTTCTTCTAAAGTTTTTTGATATTCAATACCTATTATGGAAAATTCGTGCTTAGTGTTTTCTTTCTCGAAATTTCCTTTTAATATTTTGTTATTAGCTCTCAAACTTGAAGAAGTTGTGCAAGCTCGATCGAACAATAGACTCAAATTTTTTAATAAACTTAAATCTATTATACGTGCCTAGTTATGTTTGTTTTTAAATATTTTAATTTTATATTATAGAAAAAATTTAAATAAAAACAGATTACCCATAATTTAAAAAAAAAAATTATGAAAAAATACTCAGAAAATTTCCGAGAGAGGGCCGGTGGATTATTTGGTACGCAAATACGGTGTTTTTCTGTAAGTAAAGAAAAACTATTAATAGACACATTGAAATTTATTTTTTAGGTCAGGTTCAACAACAAATTTAATTTAGTAAAGAACGCTCTTAAGTTGAAGATGGAGGTTAGCACGTTATTATACAGTAAGAAATTGGTTTTAGATAAGATACTAGCTTGCTAATCTTGTCTGATTTACAAAATTATTTGTTTGGAAACAAATTGGACTTGTGATGGTGTAAGCTCTTTATGTAAGAAAATATGTTTTCGAAAGAAGATATGGTTTCAGACTTGAGTAAATCAAAAGAGAGAGTAAAAGCCCCCTGTAACTACCCTCGGTTTATGTTTTTATCGTAGCTGAGATCGTAATCTATATACTTGAGCAAGGGTATAGTTACGGGAGACTTTGTAACACTTTTGTTAAAAATCTGAAAAGGTTTCACATTAAAATGACAAAAAAATTGATTGTGGTATAGATGGTTGCATTCTAGTAACACTTAAAGTAATGGAAACTTGAAAAGGAGGTTAGCAATTACCGGCTTTGAAAAGAATGTCTTCTTAGATGAATAGAGATAGAATCGATAATTTAGACATTCAGAAGTTTCTCCTGAGTATTTCTTACATGACTCAATTGTGCCAGAAGTATCAATTAAATACTATGCCAAATGAGAGATGATCCATTTTTGGTTCATTTTAAGCCAAACATCATCCATGCTATAACTATTGATCAAACCATCTAACTTAACCACTCTCAAGTCCTTGTGAACAGCAACAAGAATTCCTGGATGCGAGGAGATACATCGTCCTTTTATGGTGTGTAAAATTCCGATTTTTTCGAAATAGTTTGAATCAAATGATTCGATGGAATATGATAATAAAGTTATTTTAGTCCAGGGGTTCTATTTCTGAATCCGATAGGAAAGCGAGAGTACTAGATTCCTATTCAATTTTAAATAAGAATCGTACGAATTTGATTCAATTCAAATACGAATCTAATACTCTCGTTTCCGTTTCGAATTCGGAAATAGGGCTCCTGTAGGTCGATTCTGGCTTTCCTATAGGAAAAAGGAATTAGTAAAAATGTTTTTTCTGGCATACGAGTACTATGGCAAACAGTTGGTGTAAATTTTTTCAAAAACAAAATTAAATTGGGAATATTTTTCCTATCCAATCCTGTGTAGATGAATTTATGGTGTTGAATGCTATTTGTGCTGTGAAATCAGATCTGAAAGCTTTTAAGGTAATTCAAGTTTTTATAGATTTATTTCTTCCGCATATTACATTCATCATCAAGCAGTGTTTGACAAAATCTTTTTTCCCGGATGTATGGAAAGTTGACTATCATTCCTCTGCCTAAAAAAGATATAGTATCTAATATTGGGGACATTCGTCCAATTAGTATTTTACCCGCTCTTTCACAAGATTTTGGAGAAGGTTATGCAATTGCAAATTCATGAGCATCTTAAACAATTTGATTTTTTATGTAAGTACCAATCAGGATATAAAACTGGTCATAGCATAACTACAGCTTTAGTGCATATTGCATGATGATCTTTCTGCTATGCTTGATAAGAACCATTCGTTTGCCATTTTGATTTTGTTGGACTTTTCAAAAGCATTCGATAGTGTGAATCATGTCCATTTGCTACATAAATTTAAATTAGAATAATCACCATCAGCACAAATTATAAATTTTCTAAATCTGCCGTTAAATTAATACATTCGTATCTGAGTAATCGTAAGCAATTTGTAAGATGTGATGCTGATTGTTCAAGCATTTGTGATTTGGTTGTTGGTGTATCTCAGGGTTCTATTTTGGGTCCATTGCTTTTCTCCATATATATCAATGATCTGTCATGGTGCAAAAATCAGTGTATAGTTTCCACTTTTATGCAGATGATTTACATCTTTGCATTGGTGGGGATGTTCTCAAAATGAGACCATCTCTTGTCTTAACTTTGAGCTAAAACAGATTTCCTTTTGGGCTAAAACTAATTCACTTTCTCTTAATCCTGTTAATAAAAGTAAGGCATTATTTCTTTCTAAAAATATTTCACTTAATTGAATTCCTACACTTCTTTTGGATAACGATGTTATTTTATTTGTTCCCTTGGTTAACAATTTAGGATTAATATTAAATTCGAAACTTACCTGGGATGACCATCTAAATTCTGTATGTCAACGTGTTAATTATAGCTTGTATAAGCTTAGATTGATAAAGAAGTTTTGCTCAATTGATTTACGTAAACAATTAATTAAATCCCTAGTTGTGCCAATTTTTACATACTGTGATCTAGTTTTTGGTGTATGTGATGGTTCATCGAAACGTTTGCTTGGAGTTACTTTTAATACTTGCATTCGTTATGTTTTCGATCTGAGGAGATTTGATCACGTCTCAGAGTATAAATATTCTATTCTTGGATGTGACTTGGTTGAGTATTATTTCTTCAGAAAAATTTAATTTTTCAAAATCTCTGCGCACGAGAAATATCAATCTGCCTATGAACAGAACCAATGTACAATGGGTCAATTAAGTATTTGAACACCTTTATTTCTCTTAAATTAAAAAGACTGGGTAGATAAATAAAAATGTTTTCGTACTCAACATAATTAGCAAACAGTAATAAATAATTATAAAATATATATATCCCGTTATAAAATATATATACTATACACCCTGTAATTTAAAAAAAAATATAGAATTACCTCCAATAAAGTATTTGTACACATTGGGATTTTCTCTCTTTACTAATGAATGCTAAAATGTTTTTTTCCTTCTTTTGTATAAAAAAGGGACATATTAAGGGCAGTGGGAGCGGATCCTCATATTACTGCACAAAGTTTGGCGTCAAATATCGCAACAACTTCTTCACAAAATGTATGCGCTGAAACTGTAAGAAAAGTAATCCGTCCCGCGGGATATCATGGACGGGCGGCCCGTAAAAAACCATTTATTAAAGGCTAGATTTTGCCATTTGCCATATTAACAAGGATATTACTTTTTGGATTACTTTAATTTTTTCTGATAAAGTAAGTTTAATTTATTTGGTTCAGACGGACGACGAAGTGTATGGCGAAAAAAAATACTGAATTAGCTAAAGAAAATATATGCTAAACCATAAAGCACGGAGGAGGCAATGTGATGGTTTGGGGTTGTTTTTCTTACAATGGGGTAGGAAAATTGCATTTTATAGGCGGTAAAATGAACGCACGTATGTATTTGGAAATATTGCGGAACAATTTAGGAGCTAGTGCTGAGCAGCTTGGGATCGAGGATAGCTTTTTATTTCAACACGACAATGATCCAAAGCATACAGCGCGTATTGTGAAGAAATACATACTGTATAATGTACGACAAACGCTACCAACACCACTTCAATCACCGGATCTAAACCCGATTGAGAATCTGGGCTCATTTAGATCGACAAATCAGGAATTACAACATAAAAAACAAAGCAGGCCTGATAAATGCACTCAAAATGGAGTAGGCAAACATTTCTGTCGAAATGACAAAAAATTTGGTGGAATCCATGCCAAGGCGATTGCGGGCTGTAATATATGCAAAAGGGATGCATACAAAATATTAAATGGGGAAATATAAAAGAGAATTAAAAAAATAAAAATTAGCTACAAAGCCAAGTGTTCAAATACTTTATGGGACTTCATTTTTCTCTAATTGTTGAATAACTATAATTTTATGTTTTATTTTATTTTATTAATAAAATCTGTTGAATTATCCGCACGTTATAATAAAATCGTTTATTTGTTATAATATGTTTTAGTTACTTAAATATCTAGAATTTGTTTGGTGTTCAAATACTTAATTAACCCACTGTATATAATAGTTCTGGTTTATTAAATGCAATTGGTACTTGGGATGGTTTATCTGTGGATTTTAATTTTTTTGGAAAAATAGTAAAATTTTGTGTTAAATTTTTTGGAAAAATTTAAAAATTCATTATTTGATTTAATTATGCAGAATCATGGTAACGGTTAATTATTATGTATATATTATGTAAATAATGTATATATATACTCGTACTCGTATGTAAATATTTTTGCTATGGTTTTGTGTAGTGCGTAATTGTTAAATTTTATTTATTTTTTAATTTTTTTGTGTATCTTGTAAATATGTCTGTAACATAAAAGCTTAGACTAAGAGGATTAGACGGAAAAACTATTTCCTAAATTTTAATAATTTAGATCAAACATGATTTCTCAGTAGGCCAGATAATGATATTTTTAACAGAAACGCTATGTAAATATTTTTCCTAATTGCTCTAACACCTCCGGCATTTTGATAATACAATAGATGGTTATGGAATTCCTATTCTGAATTTGGTCGAAACTAAATTAAAGTAGTCGAGAGTCATTCATAGACGAATATTATATATGTACCGTTTCCAGCAAAATGTTAGCCACAAAGGAACCCCAGTCATTAAAGAATAATATTTTAGTTTATTACACGATTTTTTCAGCAGCTGCCATACTCTCTCAATTTGAAATTGTATTGGTCAGTGTATTCCCAAACTTAAAAATTTCGTTTTCAATCCTAGGAGAAGAACAATTGGCCTTTCACTCTTCTTTGGATCCATAGACGATCTGGAGATTTATGAGCCAACGCTTAAGCTTGACTCCAGGTTCGGTGAATTCGCTAATACTCCTGCTCTGGCCGGCTCCGAAATATTGTTGTCTTAATTAATTTTCCTTCAATGCTGTTGGAATTTTGACCCATTTTAAATAATATGCCGCTTTCTAAAATACATATCTGTTTCATCAGAGGCAAAGCGTTTTTGTGTTTTTATTATTTATCTACCAATTCTTACCTTAATTGCATTCGATCAAAACGTCGATTTTCCCTTAATTACCTTTCCGACAGACCTAAACACCTAAACACCTACACCTCTAAAACTCTTAAACCTTGATATTACTTTGTTCTCGTTGTAAAAGCATATTCCTTATAAACGGAACATAACCGTTTATATCTCCTATCAACCCTAATACTTTAGTAATCGAATTTTCACTAGAAGTGTGTAAATTTGGGTTAAGATTAAAACATATTCGCATCATTAATTCAACGAAAAAATAATCATTTTGTCTTGCGGCTAGACAAATTTGAAGCGCGATAAATTTCCGATCGCTTAACCATAAATAGTATCGTCCAATCATGAAATTGAATCCCACTCACTCATCTATCACAATACACCACAGAGATAATATGAATGTGTTGAATGTCAGGGCGCACGTACGGATCATGATTCATAAATATGTATATATGTTGTATGTTTAGCAAATGTTAGAATTAATCTGAAATTCATTTTTTATATACGAATTAATTTTGTATATGGAAATTAGGCAACTTATATACATTCGTATCGTGGATCAGGCAGTATTAATTAAACAAAAAAACCAATTGTGTTTATGTTGTTGTTGTATAGAGCAATAAATTGATCAATTATTTGATTTAAATTATCCACGGTAAAACAACACGAGATATGTGCGCCGCGTATACGTAAGATTAAATAAACGAGATAAAGAGTGTAACGTGTATACAAATACAGATACAAAAAAATTAAATCAACAGCATATGGTTCAACCCTGTTATTATCCGAACCATCAATTCATTCGTTTCAATTAAATTTTAACAAACACACGCAGACACACATCAGTCGAAAATCAAGACGCGATTTTTTACTTTTTTCGATTACACTTTAACTGTTTGGAAACAATACAATATAACGTTTTTCTTGATCTTTTTTCTTTAATTAAGATGAAACCTATTAAAGACGTGTGTAAACAAGCAAGTTGTATACGCATGCATAATATTCATTAAATTCGATCAAAAAGGCGCGTATTAATTGCACAAAAGTGGAAAACACAATCATTGCTATAGACAACGTCTAAAGGATCGAATTAATGTGTTATCTAAAAATCAATTACTGCAATAAGTTTTCTACCTTGTAATGAGTTTTCTACTCTTTTTCTACATAATATGATTATTGGTAAAAAACAGCGGGTGTTGTACCGGACCAATTGTTTGTGAGAGATCAAAATTCATTGCTGTAGAGCTAAGATACGGTATTACGATAATTAAGCGAATCATAATTCACCAAAAAACCGTTAATCACTATGCTAGTGGCACTTTGCGTTTAATCTAACGCATCTTCGACGGTTGAGTGTTTCTCTGTGTCCGGGCACTTTTGTGATTTCCTTTGAGAATTATTACAGTTTAAGGTATCGCTATGGCGGTGATTTCATCTAAATGACCGCCGCTGCATTTTTAAAAAAATCGATTCTGGAACACCAATTGTTGGTCACTTTTTCACATAAATCTGCACTTATTTCACCTATACCACGAATAATGTTTGTTTTAAGGTCATTGAGTGTTTGTGGTTCATTAGAGTAAACCAATGATTTAACATAACCCCAAAGAAAAATGTAGTTACATCCCATGATCTTGGTAGCCAGTTCACATCGGAATTTTTGGAAATTACACGGTCATTAAACTTTTCTCTCAGTCAATTGATCATGTCATGGTATGTATGGTATGTTGCACCATCTTGTTGAAGCCGCATATCGTTCAAGTCGAAATCATCAAATTCATGCTATAAAAAATCAGTAATCATTGTCTAGCGTTCTCGATGGTAATTACAATGCCATTTTTATTTTCAAAAAAATATGATCCAATTTCACCTCCAGATCATAAACTAAACCAAACTGCTAGTTTTTGTGGTTGTAAACGTTTCATGAACAGCAGTTATGGCTGGAGACAGTTTTCAATCATCTGTTGCCTAATTTGAAAACAATTTCGGTATAATATATTAGTCATGATATACTTTCCTAAATGCGAGAGAATCTGCTCAAACTGCAATGAATTTTAGAAACCGTTTACCTTACAGTAAGGTGATACTCAATATCCGGAATTTGGAGTGTCTTTCTAAGATTTTCTTTACTCTGAAAGTTATACATGACGGAAATAATAAATAAATTAGACACTGCACCAGACAGTAATTTACTTATGGAAATATGTAGTATCATTTCATAACTGTAAATTGAATTCTAAATAAACCAGCGTTTGTTCTTATGAATATTTGGCACTGAGTTTTTAATCGTTTTTTGAAATTATCAAAGAACTGAAATTTTGAAATTATACCAAATTTGCCATATAGTAAATCGAAGTACACTGCACGTCAAAAAATAGCGAACCGACCATCGCACACGCCGGCAATTCGGCCAATGGGCTAAAGCACAAATTGATCTTGATTTTCCAAACAAAAAATGGGCTCGTTAATAAACAGAATTGTCGGATTTGGAGTGAAGATTCCTAACTTTTTGTGCCCCAATTGGCTGGTATTAATCTTGATGATATGTAGTTCCAACAGGACGGTGCCACATACCACACAGCGCCGAATACAGTTAATTTACTCAAAGAAACATTTGATGAAAGACTAATTCCACTTAATGGTCCTGTTAATTGGCCACCGAAATCGTATGATCTAACTCCATTAGATTATTTTCTTTGGGGATTTGTTAAGTCACTTGTCTACGCCGATAAACCAGAGACGATTAAACACTTGGAACACAATATTCGGCGAGTTATTAGCGAGATACGGTCGTAGTTGCTGCGAAGAGTGAACGAAAATTGGACCTCCAGATTACGTCATGTATGCGCCAGCCGCGGCAGCCACATGATACTCAAAATGTTTTTCTTTATTCTATTTTAATTTAAAATTGTGAACCTCTAAACAACACCTTTTAATTAAGATGATATTTGAAAGTTAAATTAAATAAACTCAATCCTGTTTTTGTATGGTAGATGTTTTTGGGTTAGTTTCAAAGTTTGCCTTGCAATAAAAATCCCTAAACAGGTCATTTCTATAGTAGAAAATATAAAAATGAATTCAAATTTTTTTTTTCATTGAAATGCTATGGTTAGATATTTAATAATGGATCTGGCTTATTGACAACATAGTCACATCCACAAAATTGCTTTCATCTGACGAAATTTACGAAATTTGAACTTTTATTTAATATTATTTGCCCCTGGACTTGCTCTTTCTGCAATTTTTTGTATCTAGCTAAATAAAATTTTAGGTTTTTAATGTAGATACTAATTGAATTCCAATTTGTGGCAATTTTCTTACAAAATTAAATTAGATATTAAAGATCACTGCTAACTTTGAGTACGGTTTTCCGTTCTTTAATCGATCGCCAACCTGAATACCTCAAATGATGCTGTACGTTGTTGATGGCCACGCATTCCGGCCAACGAGCTTTCCAGCAGTGTTGGAGCATGCAGTGTATTTATTTTCTGTTCATTATCTGGTTGTTCAGACGTGATCGATTCTAATCTTTGGAAATCTTTCAAATTTTTTATTTTTTTGTTATTCGTCTTCTCGGGATTACAAAATTTCCCAAAAATTGATGATAAACCCTCCCCTTTGACAGGACGATCTGAAATTGTTATTTCGGTTTCTACCGAAAAACTCTTAGGTATTTGCTCTGATATGTCGTAAAAAGGGGTTTCGATTTTTTATCCATGAGGTGCCTTTCTCAAGCGAACGGGAAATAATATAACAAATAAATAATACGTATAAAAGTCACGACGAATAAATTCTTTGGAATGTAATATTCTGGCTGGTACTTTGAACCAAAGGAAGATAGTCTTGTTAATTTTTTATCAGCAATGATGACTCACGGAATGTTAATTAAGGTAAAAATTTGCTTAGAATAATAACCTATAATACCACCGATATTAATTTCAAATTTGACCTGCAAAATTTAGAATTCGTACATACCACGTGCTTCATTGTTCTCGACACCTGTGATCTAAATTGTTTTTTTTCTATAATGCTACTTAGAACACTTATATTCTCTCCCTGTTATAAAGACTTAACTAAATAATAAGATAAAATGATAGCAGTACGAAAGAAGGGTACTTGAATCTTGCAATATTAACTATATAATAAAAAACAATAAGATATTCCATCTTTTATCAATTTAGATAAAAAAAAATTATTTAAAACAATGAATAAAGAAAGACCAACGATATCAATGTACGTAAATCTTCACATCATCTTAATATAAATGCATACTTGTATTTTTAAGAACCATGACTCTATTATTAAATTGTTAATTCAGTATTATTTTAAATAAAAATACGAAATTCAATTACAAATTACTAATTTGTGCACAATTCATACCAAAAGTATGAAAATATCGTAAGTTTAATAATCAAAGACAAGGCGATTAATGATCGAAATGACCTTTAAAGCGCGAGGCGCTGCGCTGTGTGATTTGATTTTCTCGTCGTGTTGGTCGCGGTATAATTATTTAATAATCGCGTTTTATAAACACAGCTCGCGACTCCGTATAAAATGTACGCCATTTGATACATCATCTCCATATATTATAGTTTTATATTAATAATGAGATGAATATTCATAGTTTACTAGAGATGTTTGTAGATAGAGAGACAGTTTATTGTCATCATTATATATAGATTTATGTCGGATGCACAAATATAGAAGGAATATAAAAAATATTAATTGTGTACAAATTACGAGATATACATATACAACATTATCCATTTAGAGTTATGGTGTTCTGCGATGTTCTCTAACCTAATTAACTTTATTTAACTATAAACAGCTGTGGTCAACTTATTATTTATTTTAAAAATAAGAACGGCAGATATAGTTCTTATTTGGAGACCTTAAATAAATACGATAAAATCGTTAATTTCTGTCATTTGTCAACAACAAAAAAACGTAATTTTTTCCAAAAATAGTTTTATGTTTTTATTTAAAATTGGGCATAGGGAAACAATCTTAACGGTAAAATTATGTTATATTAATTTTAGTCTGTGAGAAAAGATATAATTTCTTTTTCACTGGGAAGTGCAACAATTATTTCTTAAGGTTAAGCCTGGCGATTAGTATGGAGTACACAACGCTTCAAAAATTATCAACAACAAAATTTAAACCGGCCATATACTTTGAAACCTAGATACGATTCACGCTTGTTTGTGAATGTTCGACATTTGGCCAGATCACAATCGAGTGGGCCAAAAAGAATGGCAAATACTCATTAATCGAATCACAAATATTCGAAGATTCGTTGGTAATGCTTTCCACCAGGGTTCTCGAATATAAGAGATATCATTATTATTAGTTGTGCAAGTAGAACTTGAACGCATCCAAGTCGCCCGCCATTTTGGATGTATGTTGCTTAGTCATTACTCTTTTTATGACATAAATTTTAGTCATTTACCAGCTGCCGTTCCGTGTGCATCAATTTTAAGAGATGGTTGTCGATAAACAATTTTTACGTCATTGCATTCTATTCTGTTTTCAAATGAAAAAAAAATGCTGCTGCACATTTTGTGAGTCATTCAGCAGTAAACAAGTGGTTTGCAAGATTTCGTGATGGCAATTCTTGAGGACAATCCACGTCCAGGTGCAGTAAAACAATTTGAAGACGAAAAATTTAAAATTTTACTGGATGAAAGTCTGAGTCAAACTCAAAAAGAGCTTGAGAACAGTTAATACAGAAGGAAGGATAATGGGTTCTTCATAAACTGACCGAAGAAAACTAAAACTGAAGAGTTGACATCTGAATTGGTTTGCTTTCCCTGTACAAAAGAAACAATTGTTTGCACAAAATCATTACGGGTGGTGAAAAGTGGATTTTGTACGATAATCCTAAACAAAGAAAACTATATGGATATGTTAATCCAGGCCAGTCATCAACATCAGTTGCAAAAATGAATATTCATGCCGAGAAAGTGTTACTGTATGTCTGGCGGGATTGGAAAGGAATCATTTAATACGAGCTTCTGGAACCTGGTCAAACTGTTACAGCTGAACGTTACCAGGCTCATTTGATCAAATTAAGTGATGCTCTGGAGGAAGAAAGACCATTTACGGGCCAAGGAAGGCGGAAGGTGATATTGCTGCATGACAACGCTCGTCCATGTACATCAAACTCAACCCAGGAACTCATCTTCTCCTTAGACTGGGAAGTTTTACATAATGCGGCATATTCTCCAGACTTGGCTCGCTCTGATTACCACTTATTCAGATCGATGCCATCATATTTCAAAGAGCAGCGGTTCACGAAAATTGAAGATGTGCAAAATGGCTCGATGACTATATTTTGCTCCGAAACCACCAAATTTCTATTGCGAACGCATTCATCATCTACCTAATAAATGGCAAATATTTTCAATAAAGTTGCATTTGACCAGAAAAAGCAGAGTTTCTACTTGCACACCTAATACATAGAATTATTGATAAATAAAAAGGTTTTGGGATGATTTTTTTTAGTTTAGGAACAAAACTAAATACAGTCCCGAAAAGCGAAGTAAATTTGTGTTACATATTTGCTTAGTTTGGTTGCAGTTCTTTATGATTAAGCGGCCGTCCCGATTAAGCGGAATCGACTGTATTTGTAATTATAAACAACCAATTAACTCAAAAATGATTTTTTCCTTATGTTGAGTGAAGAGCTTGAGGTAAATTCACAATATCTATTAATAAAAGTATAGATTGTCAGAAAAGTATTACATATTGAATGGTGTTTTCAAAAGTAAAATCTACAGTTTATAATTTTAAAAAAACGGATTGAATTGGCTCCTTTCCGAGTTCCAAGTTTATTAATCAATTTTAATTTTTTAGCTTTCTTTAATCAAAAACGCCAAATTCATGCCAATTTTAGAAATTTTTATCCATACACTAAAAATTTGAAAAACAACTAAAATCTGTCCGGTAAAATGATTGCAATTTTCTAAAGCTCAATACATTTATAGTCAAGACTTTGCTCCCCGGTCAATACTTCCGGCGTTTTACCTCCCTAATTTAGTGAAATGAGGCGGATGCGTAATGATAAATTTTTGAAATGTGGCCAACTTGAACAGAACTAGGCAAGTTCTTAAGTTTTGATTTTACCGATAGATTGGATCAAAATAGGATTTAAGGGTAAATTTTTAATGATGCTCTGAAATGTGGTCAACTAGAAGACAAATTGGTTGTGATGATAAATACACTGTCTAAAAATCGGAAATATTGCTAACAGGAAGAGAACTAAGCCGTTTAATCAATCATGATTGAAAAATCTGCTTTTACTCGTAATATTGCTTATTTGCATTTGTCGTTGGAAATGGAATGTGAGTTTTGTAATATTTTTAACTGGGATGAATATAATGGCGAGTAGAATATGAGATTATTGTTCGAATGAAGAAATTACCACCCGAGGCCTAAGATCGAATGTGGAACTGAATAAGAGCAATAATTTTCGTTTTGCTTCCTTTTACTCCCTTTTTACATACTATATTTTTTCTAAGACTTGATTGACTCGGTAAAGAATCCTAGTTCGCAATAATAGCCGGATTTCTTGACGCATGATCTGATCGGTTCAAATAATGTCTCGCGAAACAAACGAAGGGAGTTTACTAGATTTCAAAACAAAATTTGGATCAAATTTTTCTTATAAAATTTGAATTGATTCGAATCAGGGGTGTCATAAAATGCAGCCAAAACTAATTTATTTTAGAATTCAATTATTATTTAACAAATGGCCTAAATGTCCCAATTATATTATAAAGTGACTATTCTGGTTTTTCCTGGGAATTGTTCAAAATATGTTCCTAACATTTTTATCGAAATTGTATTTTGATGGAATAAGTTTGATGTAAATATTACAGTTAATTGGTAAAGTTTCATTCCAATTATTTTTAATAGTGAAATATCATTTCCCTTGTACCGTTGTTTCAAAATTTTGTACACCAAACTGATTGAATTAGTATAGAGCAGAAACATACAATATGTACAGGCAAAAATGCTATAAAAATATTTTTTCCAATTACCAAGGAAAGCCAGAATAGTGCTCGGATCTTTACTGATCATTATATTTGATATGTTCGATTTTTGAGTGAAGTCCACCCTAACTTCAGTAATTTTTTTTTAGAAAAATCTTCTGGGACTTCCCAAACTTTAAATTACATAAACGGCATTTCTTAACTAATAAATGATGAAATGAATTGTGTTCAAAATCAATGTTCAAAATCAATTAAAATACCAAAAATCCTAATATATTCATGATTGGTTAAGAAATGGTCGTACCTGTTGAGTATATTCCAAAATTTGATTCAAAAATTAATTTAGAATTACATTTCCACCTTTTAACTCGCATTCGTTATAAAATGAGTGAAGAAGTTCTGCCGCAATTGATCGTATTTTAGTGTTACATTAAAAATTTACATTACAATCCTATTTCCATACAATCAAGATCGATTAAAAAGGGGTTAATTCTACCTAACCGTTCTAATTTCTTTGAAATCTCAAAACTAATACTTAGTATGCTGTGGAAAATAATCAATATCGAATCGAAAATATATTATACTCTGGGGTAATGGCTCGTAGAGGCTGTATGATAAACAAAATTTTGTTGACATTGTGTTTAAGTAATACTATCTACCTGCTGAAGAATCAAAAATAGACGCCATTAAAAATAGAATACCACAAGATTGTCAGATTTGCAAAACTCTACCTAGGGGAAGAGGGTCTTAAAATTCACATTTATGTATCGCCTAAGGCAACCGAAATTACTTAGCGGAACTAAGAGTGAAAATAATTTAATATATCAATTCAAGTTTCGCTTATTCGACATATCCAACTCAAATCTATAAATTTCTTAACGATAAATAAAATAATACGTGGTTGTGGATTCCCCTCATCAAATATATAGTATATAATTTCTTTTCAACGCGAGCATACGCTGTAAAGTAATTAGATCTCGTCGGACGCTTTGTCTTAACATACTGCAATAGGTAGATGAACACATGAACAACTGCGGCTTAAAAATATATAAAATAAAATTTTTATTCAAAATCAATTTGGTTTCGTAAATTTATAATAATAGGTTAGGGAAAAAGTTCGTGGCCTTTTTTGGGTGACATTGAAACAAAGAATTTTCTTATTTTAAATTAACTTAATTAAACTAAATATTATATGCCTTTTTCATCGCTGATCTTTTGCCATTTTTCTGGTAGAGCTATGATCCCATCACTGTAGAACTTCTATAGTTTAGAGGTGAAAAATCGATACAACTCATTTTCGCGGGCCTCTTTTGGATTTAATGTAAAACCATTAAAATGGTTTTGTATGGACCGGTACAAATGGTAGTCCGATGGCGAAGACTATATGGTGGCTGCATCAAAACTTCCCAGTCAAGCTCTCTCAGTTTCTGCCGGGTCAGCAATGATGTGTGTGGTCTAGCGTTATCATGAATTGCATGTCTTAAACGCGTTAGAATCAATCGTTTGGCCTTTGCAACCCCACCAAACAGACAGCATTACCTTTCTTGGCGTCAATTCTGGCTTTGATACCGTTTGTCAAGCTTCACTTCATTTCGTCCATGATCTTTTTCGCACAACGTTGTCGTATCTTATCCACTTTTCATCACCAGTAATCATTTGCTTTAAAAATGGCTCGATTTCGTTCCGTTTCAGCAGCGTTTCGCAAATAGAAATCCGGTCCATTAAATTTTTAACTGTTAATTCATGTGGTACGCAAACGTCAAGCTTTTTTTTGTATCCAGCCATTTTCAAATAGTTTAAAACTGTTTTATGATCAATATTTAGTTCTTTACCAATTGCATGGTTGCTTATATGCCGGCTGCACTTTTCCAGCGGTTGGTCGACCAGAGCGAGGTGCATCTTTGACATCCATATTTCCAGAACGAAAGCGCTTGAACCATTTATTTGCTGCTGATTTTGATAAAGCGCCTTCTCCATAAATAGCACAATATTTTTCGCAAGCCTGAGCCGCGCTTTTACCTCTGTCGTAATAAAATTGTAAAATATATCGAATTTTTTGATTATTACGAACTTTTTCGCCTACTCAATATAAAAAACCGAAACCTTACAAACGAAGGAAACTACATGAAATTTGTACGTACAAATTGCAATAAAATCCATTCCAATTAAGGGTGATTGGTTGCTCCTTGATTGACGGGTGGGTACCTTTTAAAAGTAAATTGGATAATTTGTACATGCAATAAAAATCCGTTAAACAATTTTTTTTAATAAATTAGATAAAAAAAATTCGGGAATCGAATTATAATTCTTGTTAAAGGTTGCTTGTAACCTAAGTAAAATAGGGTGATGCTTAATTCAGACACAAAAACCATGTTTTGTTATAATTTATAATTTAGACATTAGAAAATAATGTTACTATATATAAGAATCTCAATTACAGAATTTTTATAAATTAAGATGTTTAACTGAATAAGCCAATTTGCGGACACATCTAGTTCTAGTTGGTTAGTTTTGGATAAGATATAATTTTTTGTCTCAGTCTTATATCGTAAATGAGGGCCCAAATCCGCAGATTACAATATTTCGCTTCATGTCTTATGTATTTGTTCGAACATAAATTCATCGCGGTAGGATTGCGCTTTTATTGAAAGAATTATTAATAAAAAATTTCTACATGTCCCTCACCACTATTCGCCGGAAGACCAAAACCAAAATTTGAAATTGATAAATTTTTGGTCACGCTTAAAAATGTGTTTCTTTGTATAATAATTTCAAGCAATTTCGTCTATATTGTACTATCTATAAATAGAGTATGGCAAAATGTTAGAGGGCTCATCTGAACGGTTTTAGGCTTCATTATTTTATTTTGGATGCGTTGCAGCTTGGAAATGAATGGTACATCGTAGCTAATAATCTGCTAATAATTCAGCCATAGGTTCCGAAACTTATCCTTTGGCTCAAAAATTTCCTAAGCGATAATATTGAATTACATTTAGATACAAAACATGCATCGAAGCTATTTGCGATGCAGTTGCATCTATTGCTAATGCAATACGTGTGCCGAATTTTGATATAATCAAACTGGGTTAACTGTTGTTTAGCGAATTTATAATAATTCACTCAGACATTATGTTCATACTATGAATATAAGCTCAAAGTATTTGCCATATATTTGTAGTTTGGTCAGTGCATTCTGACGAGACAACTGGTTTTTTTTATTTACAGATGTTTATATATCATAAAGTAGGTGTGTACTTTTTTTGGTCAAATTCAACTTTATTGAAAATATAATTGTTACAAAGATTAATTATCGAAATATTCGCCATTACGGCGGTCTTTTGTCATTTATCAGGTAGATGATGATTGCCTTCGCGATAAAAACTTGGTGGTTTCGAAGCAAAATCTGGAGAATACGCTGCAAGCTGTAAAACATTCCAGCCTAAGGAGAAGATGAGTTCCTGGGTTTGCTGTATGTGGACGAGCATTTTCATGCAGCAATATCACCATCCGACTTCCTTGGCCCGTAAATGGTGTTTTTTCCTCCAGAGCATAAGTGATTTGATCAATTGGGCCTGGTGGCGTTTAGATGTAACAGTTTGGCCAGGTTCCAGAAGCTCGTAGTAAATGACTCCTTTCCAATCCCATCCGACACACAGTAACACTTTCTTGGCATCAATATTCATTTTTAACTGATGTTTATGGCTGGCCTGGATCAACCCATGGTTTTCTTTGTTTAGGATTATCCGTAATGATTTTGTGCAAAAAAATCTGTCTTTTGTACCGAGAAAGCAAATTCATGCAGATGTCAACTCTTCGGTTTTTGTTTTCTTCGGTGAGCTTATGAGGAACCCATTTTCCTTCCTTCTGTATTTTTCCCATTGCATGCAATCGAAGTATTATTGCTTGGTGAGCAACTCCTAACTGTTCTGCAAGCTCTTTTTGAGTTTGACTCGGTTTCTCATCCAGTACAATTTTAAATTTTTCGTCTTCAAATTGTTTTACTGCACCTGGACGTGGATCGTCCTCAAGACTCAAATTGTCATCACGAAATCTTGCGACTCACAGAACGTTCACTCAAAGTCGAATTAATCAATTCCATAGCTTGAGCAATTTTTTTTTCATTTATTTTGATACTTATGTCGTAAAAACATATAGTCAAATTGGCGGACGATATGGATGCGTTCAAGTATATTTTAATGCAACCAACTTCAGAACCGAGTTTCTATTTGCACACGTAATATTTCATTATAGACCTTTCATGTAAATTTATAAGGTTTGTGTCCCGAAAATTCGTACAAAAATATAATTTATCTAAAACAAATTCATTTTAAACACCATTTACTTCCCTGAAGTGTTCCGTACCGATGCGACTTTTGTATGGATTACCTTTTGAATAAACTTCAAAATTCCCCGAACAAAAAGCGGAATAATTCTTCACATTTTGGAACGAATTTTTGGGTGACTGTTTTGGGGAAAAAATTTATGGGGCTTAACAATTTGGATATGAGATATAGTTTTGTGTAAATTTTGGTTCTAAGATTAGTTAGTGCATACATTATTTTTGTAATTATTATTGTTTACACAATTTTCGTGGAATCGGATCAAACCGAGGTTTGAAAGTTGAATAGCTATGTGGATTCTCATGATATAAAATCACCATTGACAGGAGCGAAAGAATCCCAGGGAATAGCGGGTTACCGTTTTACTTCTTATCTTAATTTATAAATTTGCGAAGATCGCTTTCAATTCCAACATGAGATAATTCGGCACTTTCTACTGAGAATATAATAGGTAAATTTGGCTTTTAACCGCCATTCAAACGAAACAGTATTGAATGTCGATTACAATATACGATTTCCAGTGGACAAATTTCTTTGTTGGAGCAAAATCAAAATTGATCATAATTTAATTCATTAAAAATTTGTCATGCATTAATCTATTAACATATGATATTTAAACAACCTTAGCGGGTTTTTAATGCATTGTTACGAATTCTATTCTACTCAAGTATGTTACATGGTGGTCGAATGGTTAAGGTGGACATCATCGATGTTGTCGGATCAAGTATTCCTCCAATATTGATTGGGAATTGGATTTTAGAATGATATTCCAAGTGGAGGGGAATATGGAGATAACGAAAGCAATTGTAAACGGCGGCGGTAATCATCATCGAAAATACTGGAATTGACAACGGCCTTAATATTCAAGCCAGGAGAAATGCACGTCATCATATTCGCGAATATAACTACATGAAAGTGATTTACAATTGCAATAGACATACATTGCCAGATGCAATAAAAAGAATAGTATCTATTGCTATCTTGTAATTTAACCAGTGAACAGTTCAAGTTAAAAGTCAAGAAGTAAACAGTGCGAAAAGTATAGTGGACAACAAAAGTGAACAATTAAAGTAAACAGTAAAAGTGAATTTACTGAATGGAAATGAGTGGCAAAGTCGGTGGCAAATCTGATGGAAGTCGGTGGCAAATCTGTTTTCTGCGTGATTCCGGCATTTTGGGAGGATCAACGGATCTCCCATTTAGCACACCTTTGATCTTTCGTTCTTTGAGAAAGGTTTTTAGCTATTTGATGGTCATCGAATCCAAGCCGTATACCACAACTTTACAAATCAAATTCTCATGTAAAATCTTGTCAAATGCCCTGGATATATTCAAAGCAATTGCAAAGGCCTCTCTATTTTGTTTTAGGGCGAGAGTTCATTTGTTTGCGACATACGTCATGAGATCGGTTGTGGAGCGGCTTTCACGAAAGCCATAATGTTTTTCTGATTTTTTTTTATTAATTTCAAGATACTTCACTAGATGTTGGTTAATGCATTTATCAAAAACTTTGGCGACTGCGGGCATAATTGATGTTGACCAGTAGTGAGGGGTCAGTTTTATCACAACCACGATTCAGAGCTGGTTGTACCATCGCACTCTTCCATGCGTTCGGATATTTACCTCGCTTTATAGGAACGGAGAAAAGTTCTATTGGGGCCCAGTCATTGACAAACTTCTTCATATTCGAACTAGAATTCCGCCGGATCCGGTGGCCTTATTTACGTTCATTGTCTTCAGGATTCTGAATAAAACATTGTCGCCCAAAGGTCTAAAATCTTATTACTTGCTGTTGATATTTTGCAGCTCGACATATTAAAAATGTATGCCGAAAATGGTCACTTACGACGTCCAGCACTCACTGTAAGATATTCACCCCGATTATTTAATTCACGAAATATTTGTGCACCTTTGAGATTAATTTCAATATTATGTGTAACATGTTTCCACGCGAGTAATGTTCCATAATAAAATATCCCTTTTGCAACGTAATAGGTGGTCAAACCCTAGGTTTAGTGTTTTAATATCTTCCGAAATTTAAGTTGTATCTGACTTATTTAAGATGGCAGTTGTACGAATTTGTACCGTTTTCTTTAAGTCAAACTACAAATCTCAGGATACTAGAATCACATATAAAACTATAAATTAAAAATTCGGGCATTCAACCGATTTATAAAAGGATTTTGCAAATATATTGTAGAAGAAAAACTCAATGTACAGCTTGCCAAATGTTACTTGTAACACAATTCTGTACAACAATTGAGTAATTTATTATGAAACATCCCCAATCAATATTTCCGTCCTTCTGTATTGGGATGATTCGCGCACGTTACTTTAATCAAACATGCCCCTCTTTATGGAATGTTCATTCAAAAATTACATTCTAATCATTATCGGCGGAACACTTGATCAGGCTAGTTCGTCGATTTTGTAGAGTAATATTAACTAAATAAAATTATATACTCCTAAATCAAACCAACGTTTTGTTTCGTTGTGCTTTATTTTTTTTTTTAGTGAGAAAGGTTAGAATATCTGAAACATGTTTGAAAAGTTTAGGATCAAACCTTTAGTAAATGTTAAAGAAATTGTACGCTCCTTACACCAAAGAGAGTAGAAACAAATTATTTTAATTCCCAAGCAATTTAAATGTTTTTTTTTATCTCTTACATGTAAATCCGCCAGATCATCTAAAATAATTCCTATAGATTCGCGTTGAGATATTAATTACAAAACCTTTGATCTTATTTATAGCCATATTGTTTGTAATAAAAACAAAAAACAATTCGATTCCCCCACATTCAACCGTATTTATTGGTGTACTTGAAATAGTTGAGCATTGCGTAATAAACGCGCACAAATTACACTCATTTCTAATTCTAAACAAAACTCAAAAAAATTTTGCAATCAAAACCAACAAACAAACGCGCTCGTCGGCCACAATAATATTAGTTTTGGTTGGTCTCTGGTCGATATCAATTTTCTCTTTATGATAATAAAAGAAAACTCGTTTGGATTTTATTTTGCGTCATGTTGTAGTTTAAATTTAGTTTTTGGGTGCTATGTATGTGTCGCTATAATTCACCAAGCCAGACATCGCCTGTATACAATGTTACGTATAGTTGGAACTAAAGATAGTATTGTGTCATGACATTTATGCCATCAATCATTTTGGTTAGTGAAAATTAAATGAAATAAAATCCATTAGGGGGCGAGTTGTTTGTCGGTTAGACCACGCCGATCATCACCATTGAACCAATACTGGGTACAAAAAATTCTCTAACTTCCTGTCAATTTAAAACGATGATTGGAATATGGAAAAAAATTCAAATTTTATGAATCAGCCGCAAGTCCACAGAGTTCAGCGCGTTTATTTATGTCTTCTTCGTGAATTCTTCCAGCCGTCACGTCGTCGTATAATAGTATCTCGAATAAATCAATTAAAATAAATTAAAAATGAAGACAATTTCATAATTTTGTTGTGTTTTTCGAAATGAAATGTCTCCTCTAATCGTGTACATAATCTGTTCTAAACGCGTATGCTAGATGCTCTATATACACATTTGCTTGTCACAAAATTTTACTTGGAACATTAACAACGAGGTTGAACACACACACGCAACGACATAACACAGCATATCCAAAACTATTTCAAATCAGGCAAATTATATTTAATTGAGATAAATAAATTTTTATAGATTTTGAAACTACATCGAATGATATGATAATAAACGTTATACATTTCCATATACACGTCCAACATATGGCGTGATCTGTATACAAGACTATATATATTTATGCAAAAATGAATTATTTAGTTTCTGTCTCTTTGGTATTTGGCAAAATGTTTAGGGAATAATTATATAGGTTTGTGAAATAATCAAAAATTATTTACCAGATGTGGATATGTTTGAATAGTTGACATATTTATGTAAGATTTGAGAACAAAATGGGGTCAGATTGATCGATTCCAAAAAAAGTTTAGTAGCTATACGATTTAGATATTATGTGCGGATTCGATCACGCATTCGAATTCAAACGTGGTATTTTAGTTAAAACGTTACACATCTTTTTCGGGACATCAGTAGAACGAAATTTAAAAAAACCACAAACGTGATCATTTTTACATCCAACATCTAGATTGCGAATTAATTATGGTTGGACTAAAATTTAATTTTTGCTGAAATTCCTCAGTTTCGCATGACCTCACAAAAATTGCTAATGATTCCTTCTCATGTGTTTAAATTAGTACCGTTCTTATAATTTCAAACGATATTTTGGCGTTTGGCGAGCAGTCATATCAGCAGTATAAGTTACGGTAAAAAACGAAGTTAACATAAACGATAGTGTTTTCAATATTACAGCGATCGTGTCACATGGAAGAATAAATTAATGACATCATCCTCCTCTTTAATCCCATTTTTAAAATGTTTTCCAATGTAGACACGGGAGAGCAGTCAAACAAAATAACGCTGCACCAAAAAATACAAGTACAACGAAATTCTTACGAGATTCAAGACGAAACGTAACACTTAAAATGTTTGTTCTGTAGAAAGCGGAGAGATCTGACGATTAATAGCAAAGCTTCTGAATTGAAAATCCCCAATCGTAGTTTTCTGAGTTGGTTACAAAAAGGTTAAGTGGGATTACAGTCTAGTTTTCAGCACATTGAAGTCCACAAGCTACAGAAGGCTTTTGAAAAAGCCGTAGCGTACAGCATATACAATGTCATAATGGTTGGTTTAAATGTAAATTAAAATATCTTCTATTTACTCAACATGTTCCCAACTGCTGGGTGCCCTGAAGGTGCCCAATATAGCGTCGAAGAAAATCCCATGTCGATGAAAAATCATCGCCCTCGTATTGTTATTATTGGGGTCTCAGGTTGGATACCTGGTGGTGACCAGAAAAAAATTCCAATTGGTTGTTTTATACATGTAGTTATATGTTCCTTTCTTTCTAATTTTGAAGTCGTATTAGTTATCAACCTTCCTTGTCACGCAGCTTGCCAAGTTGTAGGAAAATCACATGAGCCTTGTTGTTGTCTACAATTTATATAACAATGCCTAATAATATCGCCTGTTTTTACATGATTTAATTTTTCTTTATATCACCTTAAAATCCACGTCACGTATTCCTGCGTTTTTGATTCGTTTTGATCCAGCTTTCATATTTTTCGTCCACCTCATACGTTTATATGCTTCGAAGACCTTCCCACCGAGGAGCAGCAAGTTGTTGATTTTTAAGCAGTGCAAGTCGATGGATCCATAGGAATAGCTGTCGAGATCGACAGAGCAGAAAATATTTATTTTATTTTGCTGAATCCTAGCCAGGTTCTTAAGCTACTGGAAGGGGAATACTGCTGCTGGATTGGATGAGGCATACTAGCATGCCGGAGACAGGGAATGATCTAGTTTTTTCTTCCATTTCTTTATGCCTTTTCCATACAATCACTCAAATTTGTACTAATCCAAGCAATGGCTGCTTGGCGTTTATGGTGTAGTTGTTGTCGCATTGTCTCTGACGCCGAAAGTAGGTTCATATCTTCCTCATTCCAAACTACGCGCTACGACTCAGTTATTCTATATCCTGGAAAATCGACCATATAATCTTAATACATTTTTTTAATCATGTGCATATCTTAGAAAACTTAAGTCTTATCTTAAACATGAAGTAAGTCAAAATTTGACCAAACAAAAACTAAAATCTAGAAAGAAAACGGGTGATGGTGGCAACTCGGCCCAAAGAACATGCACGTTTCAGTAATAATTAATTCGCAACCTACGAGTTCCGTAAGCTTCTTTTCATTCACTTTGGCGAGTCTCTCGCGTTTGTTCTTAAGCACAGCGTGTTCTTTAGTATTAGGCCGAAGACACGCATAAGCAGAATTTCAATTGGTATATTTCGACATGAGTTACGACGAAAGTTATTTAATGTGGACCCTAATATTACGGCGATTATCGACACCAATTGTTTTACTTTACTAGTTAAAAGTAGCTCCCATACATAAATTCAGTTGTGCTGACGGCAAAAGAAAAAATACCAATTATTAAAAACAATGTGTTTTAAAACATGTTTGAAACCAACTAAATAAATCTGTTTTAAAAATCTTAAATAATTTTTTTATAACAAAGCAAATCCGAAATCATGATTATCAGCGACAATCCTTTAGCGTTACTACTGACCTAATCGCAGAGCGATAAGCAGTATTATTTTTTTTAAATCCCTGACATTCAATTTAAACTATATACATAGCACAAAATAATAAAACAAAAATACTGCTTATCGCTCTGCCACGTGATTGCGGATTCCAGTCAAATTTCATTTTAACAATGTCGTTTGCCAGTTTTTGCAATATGCGACCACATTTTTGCCATTTTTACGCAGAATTTCCATATTTTGTGGGGCTTTAAGACGTCTGTTTCACTAGATCAACGTTAGAAGTTGAGTTGGGCTAACAAATTCCATGCAAATTCTTGTTAGACATTTATTGACAATTACTTCGAGTTTCTTTGAACATATTTGTGTTTCTCTCTCACTTTCACACCCATAGAGAAGAACAGATATTATATTGGCTTCAGTGCCGCCATCTTTAGCTATCACATTTCCTAGGAGATGCCAGAATTCCTCTACATCATCAATAATAGTAAAAATATTTCCAATATATATTGTCCGGGAACTTGAGAATCGCGTTCCTGGTCGCAGCGCTTTGGTTTTATTCATATTCACTTGCACTACGTCTTTCTGCTCATATCCGTGTCTCCAGTTTAAATTTCTGCTCAGTAATAGTTCTAGCAATCAGGCAGATGTTGTCAGTGTATTTAAGGTCGTATTTTTTGACATGGGTGCGATTATAATCCATTCGGTGTATCGATATTGTTTTTTTTTTCATCATCTAAGACATCCGAGGGATTATTGGTGATAAGGCGCATCCTTGTCATACTCCACGGCTGTTTATTTTTTTTCGTCTGGTTTATTTTGTTAATATTTAGTGCTTTCTTTGTACCCAACGCTGCACTTGGGTCTGCAAAACTCTCAAATCAGTGCTATCAAAGCGACTTCCAAATACGAGGGCTTTATTTTCCTTTAACCCCAAGTCGATATGTCTAGTGTTTACCCCCGTATGGCAACACTATTTAAGATCTTACAAATCCTTAACGAAGCAATTTAAACTTTCTAATGAATTATTTTTAGCGTACTTAAAATTTCACTTCCGTGTTATTGTAATAATGCTGACATTTTTATTTTAAATAAAGGGTGGACCCTACTTTTAACCCTCGATTGTGATACAAAACATGAATTAACCCCTTGACGTACAAATAAAATGGAAGTTGATGCATCCGAGGAATAATATTTAATCTGGCTCAACTGAACAGTTATATGCAAGCTTGAAAACAGAACATTTTATTTCGAAATTTACATTGTTGCATAATATTTGATCAGGTTAATGTATAATGTTAGTGGACAGTAATTAAGTAAGATTATAAAATAATAAATTAATAATTTTGTAAGGTATGATACATTGATATTAGATTATGCTTACTCCAGGAATGTGCCATACATAGCTAGGATCGCCATTATGGTTGGCCCGCAGGTCTCTTATCATATCATACCATATCAATTCAAATATATAATCTGGCATTCGTCCTGTGGGATCACTGTTATATTGAAAATGAATACTGCTTTCAATGTATTTCTTTCTGATTTACTAGTTTGCCGATGCAATTTTGTTATCGGTACTGTTGCGGAGGAAGGACGAGAGGGCCTGTTGAACATTTTACGAGACAGTTCTTGACGTCTCGGAGACGTCAATGGCACATGAAATGGCAGACGTCTCTCAGACGTCAATGTATGCCAAGGGGTTAAGTAATATTGCCCAAGCCAGAATGT
The DNA here is from genome assembly GCA_963691935.1 of Nephrotoma guestfalica. Taxonomy (NCBI): domain Eukaryota; kingdom Metazoa; phylum Arthropoda; class Insecta; order Diptera; family Tipulidae; genus Nephrotoma; species Nephrotoma guestfalica. The sequence continues at coordinate 260,530,853 of OY829914.1, forward strand.
GGAGAAAACTTATGCGAAAAAGTTGCTTATTTACTTATATTGGAGCGAGAGAGAAATGAAATAGTTTAAGTTCAATAAACAGAAGACGCAATTTTGTTTTTTTAATTGTTGAACAAAGTTCATTTTATATGGTTTAATTCTTCCCTGTTATCTATTGTGACCCACATCAGTTAACACCTAATATAATACCTTATTAAATTAATTGTTATAAAAATAATTTCAAACCAACTAGCTTTTCAACAATACAAAACTGACAATCCCATCACGACCTTTCTGGTGTATGGTCAAATCACGCATATACAAAAAATAAAAATCTAAACTATCTATAAAATCCGCGCACACCCAAATTTCTCATGCCATTTAAACATTCATCATTCAACACACACATATAACTCTTTATTGCATAAAAATTCATTAATTTTTTATTGTAACCTAAAGTTTAAAATTGATTCGATCGGTTTTCTAATATGCTGCGAAGTAAAATAATTAAAATAAGAAATGAGTATCTCTCAAGGCAAACACTTCGCCCTTAAAGATTTTGAATTTATTTTAAAGTCTTTTTTGTTATATTCATTTTGCGCGTTTCTATGTATTTCACTTCTATTTGCACTTGAGAGCGCGTCATAATTTTAGTTTTCGTGTTTTTTAAGGTGATGAGAACTAGATTCTAGGCGCCACAATTATTATTAGTATATAAAATGAATTTTATATCCGCGCATAGTAACAAATTTTGTTGTCGTCTTGTTATTTAAAAAAAAAAAAATATACAAAACTACACAAAATCTCATACCACATCTGTTGTAGCTGTCGGCGTGGTTAGCATCGTCATCGTCGATGTTGGTTAAGCAATTCTGTTTTATACTTCATGTTCACCTAAATATATAAATTCAATTTGCTATCAACAAAAAAAAATACCTAAGAAAAACAATAACAATACACAAAACGTGAATAAATAAATAAAAAGTCAACTTCCGTTTTCTTTATACGAGTATATAATGAAGCGCGAGAGTTTAAAGAAAAACACACAACCCAATCAAAATTATATAAAAAAAACGAAAATCCATTGATCAAATCGATTATAGTTTGTTACACCCTGCAAATTACATTAAAAATTTCTTAACCCGATCGATGCATATAATATATTTTGGATGTGTAATTAGCCAACCAAATTTTTTGTAGTTCGCATAAATTTCAGCAATGTCGAACTCGTCATGTATCGCGCGCCGCATATATTGTTTGGTGAATGAATGAATGAAAGAAAACGATCAAATACAGGAAGTTCAGTTATTTGAAATTCAAAATTGTTTTTTATTCTGTAGTATGTACTCGTAAGTAGTCTTGAATGAATTTATTTAAATTTTTTTTGCTTGTGTCTTCGATTGTGGTATACGATAGTCGACAGTTTCATTAATACTTTTCATGACTTTATATTTCGATATTATAATAGTAGAGTACAGGTATACTTCGGTTTACTTATGGCGTAAGAACTATCAAATCAACTTTTTTGTTTTTGTGCAAATAATTTAACTTAAAATTATAACAAAATTATGCACTGTTAAAATTAAAATGTTTCCAATTGGATTTGTCTTGTGGTGTACTTGAAACATTTTTAAATTAGATTTAACTCCTCTCAGATTTCTACAAATCTCTATTGGCATCATTTGATCAAAAAATTTTAACGATTTGCGATGATTTCGAGAAAATTTTTATATTAATTACTTTCTAATTTAAAAATGAGCCATTTTACAAAATGTTTTAAATTTTATAACACCGATCCTAGTCCTATTTGACTTATTAAGGTTTTCAAATATTTTATAGAAGGATCCAAGAGAACGAGGTACAGTTATGTTGATATTTACGGTGCTATACTTGATTTAAAAGTTCCACGAATTTTATTACATTTTCCTATTTTATGCTGGCAATCAAAGATTTCGTGGTAAATAATTCTGGTGGCCTCACTTATAATCAAAATCCTATGTGAACAGGATCTAAATTTATGATGGTTTTCCTTATCTAACGAAATTTTTATATTTATGGTTATATCGCTCATCCCAACAATTTCGCGGGTTCTTGTTCATATATTCGGATAAGTTTGAATATTTTCTATCAATGTATAGTGGCCTCCTTTTCACATACGAATATGACGAATTTCAATATGTTTCCAAAATTTAAAAGTTTTTTATTACTCAATTAAAAATTTCGGTTTTTTCGCCAATTAAAATTTACCCATTTGACAGTCTCAAGGAAGCAACGAACCCGATGTATTTGTAATTGTATGGAATAACCGAAATTCTAGAGATATACACAGGATCACGTTTATACTTTTAGGGAGTTCAGACTTTCGGCTATCCTTCTGTCTATGATTATGATGAACTAAAAATTTTGATTTGATGGTGAAACTTTCAAAATTATAAAGTTAACTTACTAGATTAAAGTACTAATATAATAAGTAATTGCATATTTAAGTCATTTGGGTACTATCGTCACACTGAACCTTGAAGACTATGTATATAGTTTCGAAAAAGTATAAATACTACAGAATCACTCAGGATCAAATTGCTCGAATTTCCAATACACCACCAATAATTGATCCTTCGGTTAAGTCCGTAGGTACTCAAGCCGTTAGAAGTTTTGTTTGCTTCGTATCGTGTCCTACAACACTACTAACAAAAAGGATTGCTATCTAAATGACTCCGGCGGTTAACTGTGAATATGGCACACCTCGTAATCCAGAGATCAAGAGATGGAGGATTCAAGAATATCATGAGTGCAGCATTTTAAGCCAACCATACAATGGCAAATAGAGAAAGCGTAACTGAATACCGCGACGCACGACACATTATAAGGAATTCGGTTTTAAACCTCATGATTTAATTTATTTCTACATTTCCATTAAATGTTGCTTCGGTAACCAAGCTCATTTCGGTAAGCAAGCTCCAAGATATCTAGTGCTCAAAGACAGTTGGATATGCAGTTCGTTCATCTGACGAAAATCTTCAAGTTCACCCGAATGCTATTTGGATCGCGAAATGGTTATGTGATCACTCGTGAACGTTTATGTCGTTGAACACTAGACAAGCTATAATTAGATGCTGTTCATCACATACGTATTCAACTGAGCTTCTGGCCATGTAGGTGAACTTTCGTGAACATTTCCAGGATTGACGGAATAAAATTTCAAAATTTATGAAAATTTCAAGTCATGTATGCACTAAATATCATCCTAACGGAATGTAGTTTATTTGACTGTTACAATTTTATTTAGGCTATCTTTAAATACATACTTGTTAACATTTCTTGGATCGACAATAGAACAAATTGAAAATCGTAAAAATCTTCATAATAGACCCCGCACTAGCCAGAAGGATAGTCAAAAGTTGGGACTAACCAAATGTTTTTAAACATAATCCTATCCATAATTCATTCCATTCATTTCAAATTCAAATAAATCGGGTTCGACACTTATTTGGGAAAGTCAATTGGGTAAATTCTAATAGGGAAAATACCAAACTTTTCAATTTAGAAAAAATATTAAGTAATTAAGAACTTCTAAATTTCGAAAATCACGTTGAAATATGTATGAGGCTCCCTTTCAACTACGTTCATCATCACGGACAATCGGTATCGACTACAATTGCTGCGATTGACCCAATCTTTGAAGGACAAACGCAATACGAGCAGAGATGTATTACTCCACTCGTCGTATTCTCTAGACAGTGCTCCTACTGATACCCACTTGTTGCAATCGATGATTAATGGTCGATACTTCTTATGAAAATATCAAAAAATGGTTCCGTAAAGCGTTAAAAGACGAGTTGTTTTTTAGACATTGTATCCGTATGCTAGCAGAAGCATAGGAAACATTATCAAATTGTAACTACTTTTTAAAATGAACTCGAAATTTTACAAGAAAATCCCTCAAAATTAATTCACGGTCCCAAGATTAAACCATTCTGCGGCGACATACGTGAATAGTATCTCCGTGTGTTATGATTCAGTTCCTATCCTTCAATTGATACTCTAGTCAAGGACTGTAGTCGTGTGTTATGGCTGGTGTACACTATGCGATTTAAATGCAATTTTTCTTGTACAATAAATTTTCCTAATAGGAAACATTAGTCGTACTTGGGTTCAGATACATTCATAAATATTTTGAATGATAAAATGAAGTGTGAAATATGGTTTGTAGACCCAAGTAGACCTAGACATCCATTCTGAAAAAATATAGTACAACAAATATTGATTATAAGTATCTTAGTGTAAAACGTTCTTCAGCGTTTGATGCATTCTTAAATGATAAAAATTAGTCCCTTGCGTTTATCAAATTCAACTACTAGATATCTCAGTCTTAACGGTTTTTAAGCTTCGACCGTTAAAAAATATTATTGGAGGGTAACTAGAGTCAAATTTATTGTTTAGCTGAAGTATTACTGTTTTTTGGCACCAACCGTTTTATATTTATAGTTCATCATCCCCTCAAAAAAGATACTCCAGATCACAGGATCTTGATGATATTCTTTGGTGATTTATTTAATTACCGAATCGTACATGTCTCTTACTAGCTGTGTTTTTTTATACTTCATCTGATACGGTTCAGTTCATGTTTGATGAAACAACGCAAAGGCGGGTACTAAATTTCAAATCAAACTTTGTTAACTAAAACAAAATTTGGATCTAGTTTTCCATATATCTTGCAAAATTTGCTTCGTTGGACGAGCTGTGTGTGATGGGATACCGTCTTGTTTGAAATACATAAAGGGCACAATAAAGTTTTCCAACTGTCCCGATAGCGATAACTGATACAGCATTGCCTCTAGCATCCTCAAAGAAATATGGCTCAATGATGCCGGCGGTCCAAATGGCGCACCATATAGTTACTCTACTAGGGTGTAATGGTCTTTGGTGTATCAATTTATGATACCCCAATAGCGGCTATTCTGTTTATTATCAAAGCCAGCCAAGTCGGAATGTGCTTCGTCGCTCATAATGATTTTTTATCGAGCACTCCAATCTCGCCGCCGTTCATGGTCATTTTCCTGCAGTTCTTGTGTCAATTGAATTTTTTGTGGGTACTAAAAATACAAATCATCTCTGAGAATTTTTAACAAACATGATAGAGACATTCCCAATTCTTGTGCTCGGCGGCAATAAGAGGTACCTGGACATTCGACAACACTCTGCCTCACTGTATCAATCTTTTCTGGTGTACATTGGCTTAATTGTCGCCCAGTCTTTACTTTATCCCCCAGGGTTTCAAAACTATTCGTTACACGCTGAATGGTTGACTTTCTCGGCACATGATTAACACCAAAAAAGTCATAAAATGTTCTTAAATAAAAAGCATTCTGTATATAAAATGTGAACATAACAACGACGATCATTTCCGATGTCCACATCTTAGGCAAGTATCTCAATTTTTGGTAACTATATAGGCCTTGCAAGTTGTATTATTTTAGCGTTCAAGTTAACAAGTCTTGGTGACTTGTTTCGAGTGAAGCATTTAAAATCACTTGTAAATACTACCCACGTAAATGGGGAACCTTAAGTAACTGTGGGCGACTGGTTAGTTGCAATCTCACGTATAATAGCTCATGTGGTTATAGTTTCGTCTACAGAAATATGTTAAACAACTCCAAACGTGTATCATACCACGGTATCTGTGAAACATCTCTTTATCTGCCTAAATGTTCCGTGACATTTCATTGGAAATTATTTTTCTTAACTTTAAATACTTCATGCAAGTCCTTATTTGTTTATTGGCCCTCTCAAGAATGATAATTTTAACGCTTTTGCCTCGATTAGTTTGTGCGGGGAATATATAAGCTTCCCCAGATTAACCCCATATCTATTGCTTCTGTTATAGCTTCTCTTTCCCTATTGAATTGAGTTATTGCGGACATTGATTAACCATGTTGAGTTCCACAACATTTCGTCAGTTGCATCTATTTCTGGAGGTACTTCTACAATGTCCCAAAATGCTACCTAGTATCTAGCAATTTGATCCAAGTCAATAGGCCAATGTTAATGGTAAATTTTTAAGTTTTGTCACTCGTGATCGTACTATACTGAGATAAGTTTGAGAATTCGAACGTGAATTATTCCGCTTCCGTCACTAGATGTTCGACTTTTTCTCACACACAACCACATCATATATCCCTATATCTGAGTACTTCACGAAATAACCGTCAGCATAAAAAACTTACACTAATGGAACAAGATTGTAGAGAATTAAAACGACAAACCGGTTGGAATAAACAACGTACCGGCTAAAATATTCGCAGGCATTGTGCAACAACTTTTTAATTTTACTACTCGTGGTCTTCGATCATTTGACACATTACGTCGGAGCGCAATATGCCTACCTAGATAACTTACGAGAAGCGCGTTCCAAATAAGCTAATGGAACTCATATGAGAAATTTTCCAAGATGCAAATATATGTTGTGCTCAATGCGAAAAAAACACGTTGAGCTAATGCATAAATCCATCAACGAGCTCCACAGACAATCAAAACAAATAGATATTAAACTGAAATAAGATAGCGAAAGCAGTCGGCATATGGCCCACTCTAATAGATGGTTCTGTACTACAATATATGTCTATACAGTTTTATCTACATGTACGAAGCTAAAGGTCATTCTCCCGATTAATTCAAATGGGAATTATATTGGTTGTCGTTTAAAACTGTATATGTACGTCGTGAAATAACTCCTCAGCAGTAAAGGAAATCCCAATTTTTTATTTCCTTATTGCAAAATCCAACTTATACAACTAATTTTTGTGAGACAAATCAAATTTCCAAACCATTAATTTTGTGCCAGCGCACAATTTTTTTCGTGTTCTACATTTTTACGGAGTTTTTTTTTGTGTTGAAATTTACTGAAGCAATAACTTTGTGTACATAAATTATGAACGGCCCTTAAATTGAAGTTAATTGAAGAAAATATAAATGTAACCGAAAATAAATTGGCGTTTAAATGTACAAAATAAATAATTCTGAGGAATGTGTATACGATGTACTAAATTGCTAATCAATTTTATAGTTGTTGTTCTTCTGAAAACTTAAAATTCCACCAATGTTATGTGTGTAAAGTGTAACCATAAAGATTACATTTATACCATGCATGAAATTACAATTTCATAATTAATTTTATAACAGATTCACTCTCCATTCGATACTCGTATTATATGTGCGAGTATCTAACATTCCTCAATATTTTTTTTCTAACGATACAGTTAGTACATTTCTTGCATCTTATATGTAGTACGATAGATAAATAATAACAAATAATTTAATGATCAAACAGAAACAATAGAATCATAATAAGTTTTATTGTAAAATTTTTATGAACTACCTCTAATTAAATTAAAAATGAAAGAAAAGTAATTACAAGAATAATAAGAAAAATGCGAAGAAATTAAAATTCAAAGAAAATACCAAAAAGAAAATGAATAACAAGTTGTTGTGTAATAATAAGTGTAGCTTTGAAATATGTGTACAATATTTACATTTTCTGATGTGATGTAAGTAAGTGTAGTACGCCAGCTTCACGGTTAGTGTTGTTGGAGTAAACATTTTTTATTTGTTCAAGTCACCTTGCATATCAATATTTGTTAGGTTTTAAATTTATGAAATGGTTAAACATAAAAACATTTAATATGTGCCCTTTTTTATTTGTTTAGTACGAGTTTTTCGTATTTTCGAAGATGGTGTTGGTTTATCATGTATAATAATATTATGGTAAAGGCTAAACGAATCGTTTCTCGTTTGTTACTATGTCAAAACCAAATGTTGTGTTGTTTTTGTCAAAACTACTATTGTCAACATCAGACAAATGGAATGCTCCTTCATTATTTTATGGTCGGAATCGATATTGATTATAGTAAAGTTTCCGGTATTTTACACCAGCGCATGGTTACCTATCGTCTAAACGCCCAATGTGATACGCAAAGCGCAGGTTTGTTGGAATTTGATGCAGTTTTTGAAATTCTTTAACGTTATTACCTCAAATGCGTAAGAAATGGAACCATTCATTCTTGAGAACTATGTTAGGTTATGAGGGCGGTCCCAAGGTACGGCATGGACACACACTGTTCTTTAGCCATACCAGTTGAACTATTCCTTCTACTGCAACTATACAGAATTATCAACAAAGTTTAGAATAGACAAGACGTCCATCTTGACCGTCATACGATTTGGCGTGTCTAACCCAGATCTGCTTATTACATATGAAAAGTTCCAGCAGGACGGGGCTATGTGCCACACAGCAGACGCAACGATGGACATTCTGCATGAACGATTTGAGGGTAAGGTTTTCTCTCGCAGAGGTGACGTGAATTGGCCACCAAGATCTTGCGATTTGACCCCGCTAGACTTTCTTGTGAGGTTTCCTCAAGTCGCAGGTCTATGCCAATAAGCCGTACTCGACCGATGCTCTTAAAGCATTCAGCCGGATCTATGCGGCAGAGTAATTGAAAATAGGACCACTCGGATCCGTGCCATCGTGAGAAGCCGCGGCTGACATTTGAACGATGTTATATTCCATAAATCATGGCATACATGGGCCTTTCAAATAAAAATAGAATTTCTGTAATACCTTACACACAGCTTGTTGAAAACCCCTTTATTATATTTAAATATTATAAATGATTGTAAATACATATATACTTATGTATATGTTCTATTGAATGAAATAAACGAAGAAAAAACAAAAAAAACTATCCTATAGTTTCTTTCGACCTAGTCACGAAGACGGAAAGAGCAATTTTTAAGTGAAATTCATAGAATTTCCCCCCTCATCATCTTTTATTTCTTAAAAGGAATATCATAGTCTTTTTTAATATTTTTTTCCAAATTTAATACTGTATTAACTAATAGGTATCAGGATTAACGTGCTGTGCTATTACAGGTTCAGATGGAGATGCAACTGAGCCTTTTATATATGCTCGTGTCTATTTCTTTACCAAATACAATATGTCTTGATTTGAGATTAAAGAGAACCTTCATATCTTGAATGAGTATGTTCCTGAGTCAGGTGTTCGCTATACTTCAATCATCGTCATACAAATTTACCAGATATTCCAAGCTGGCCATCATAGATTAATTCCATTTACTTGTAAAGGTCGAATACCATTTAAGGTAGGAAAGTTAATCTGAGGGAAGCTTAAGCTTGTTTAAACCAGTTGTCCTAATTGTAGAGAGTGATAAGCGCTCTTTGCACGCATTCTCTTAAGATGCAATGAATGAAGATGTTTTCCACATTAAGGTGTGCTCAAAAATAAAGTAACTACAAATAATTACAAAAATTATATTTTAATAAATTTACTTAAATTTTGTTTAAGAGATTTATGACCTTTACATATTAACTAAGCAAATAAGCATTTTTAGTTTAATAAATTCATTTTATTTGGTGAAGTCCGTTTTGAAAGATTTTTACGGAGTCATAAGCTGTTCCTTTTCTTATCGTTTTGGGCATTTCCTATTGACGTACTTTTTTAGCAACATTTCGCATTGATATTGATTACTTATTTTGGAACCTTCTTACTGCAGGTAAGAAGTATTCTCTAAGGTAAGATATTGTGTTCCCCAAACTTTCTAATAACTCTGTGGTCACCATATTTTGATAGATTGTATCGTTTTGCAGTATCTCGCTGCAAACATTTTTCCCTTGCAATAAATTTCAATTATTAATTTACTTGCTGTACCACTAAAATTTTGTCAATTTTTATAAGACAATTGAAGAATTGATTTATAATCACCTTGCATCAAATTTATAATTGTTTTGCTGTAAATAAAGTAAATTATCTGTGGCTACTTTATTTCGTGAGCGTACCTTGAGCAGCAACTCCAAGCGCCCATCCTTCCAGGTTCAGTAACTACCAAAAAGCTATGGTGCGAATGAACTTACTCATTTCCCACATAAATTCTGAGTATGACTATTGAATCTCGTCTGGAAATACAGGATGCTCGTCATTGTCACATCTTGTTAATTTAGGTGTTTCCGCTCATTTTAATTTCATTCCGATACAACTTGTGTTTGGCCACATCTTATGTTTGATGCCCTACCAATAGGCACTTCTTATAGAGATTAAAAGACAAATCATTCGATTTTAATGAACACGATATGAATTTAAATGCTGCGATTGCGAGAATTTAAATGCTGATCCTTTAAATGGCGTGTAACTCGTTTGCCGAATTTGCTTACTGTGTCTCTAAGTTCTAGCAGTTTCTAGGAGCAATATCTGTCTAACACCCCGATTCTAAAATAAAGTCACTGACTGAAAAATGGTCTTAGGTAAGACTGTTTGTCTTCGTTTTGAGTTTAGTCTTAATTATGATACTTTTCGTAGTCTGCGCGTAGACTTAGTTGGTTCACCTTTTAAAAAAATGTCTTACGTAAGATATACAAATCCGTTGGTCTTATTGATCACAATTTGACATTTAATATATAAGGAGATAAGGAGATTGATTGAAAATTAAATGGATAAAATTATTTTAAACATTAAAATACAATTTTGATTTATTTAAACATTTGTGTGGCTGATCATTTTTCAGAAACTGCTGACATTTTTAACTGAAACCCTATTTGTTTGTCATTTACGTTCTAAATTGTGTTTGTGTGTTTTTATTCAAAAAATAATAATATTTTTACTGAGCATTGCTACATTACTTTATACTTATAAGCAGTCAATTACATAAATTTAACAGAATTTATTAAATATTTCGTAAATAAACGGAAATAATTTAATATTTCTTAAAAATAAATATTATAAATACTATTTGACAGCTCTCCAATAGTCTTAATCTCTAGGGAATCCGCACACATACTCCGTAATGCACCTGTTCTGTGGGAATGGCGTGTTTTTTTTTTTGTTTTTGCAATTTCGGGGGGAGATGTAAAGAGAATTCATGTGAACCAGAGAATTTGTAAGACTTGAATTTTTACCAACTGATACCTCCCTCCAATATTAAGTGTCAGATCGCAAAAGATTGTTAGTACAAGATCACGTGTCTTGGTCCTGTAAGGCTTCGAGAATACCAGTCAAAAATATTTAATTAGAATTTCTGGACTAGGACTTCATTTGGGTTTTTGACTGAAAATTCTTTGTGGAAATGAAGTCATTAAATTTTAAAAGAGTTTCAGTCAAAATTCTATAGGAAATTGCAAACTATACAACGAATTTCCTTAAAACTATTGCAAAATATTAGTTTGCAAAGAGGTTTGCGGTCCTGTTGATTCCTGCTCTGAGTGTAGCAAACATAAGCACATTGATATTCTGGAATTTCGTTTATTCAACAATCCGATTCAAGATTTGTTTCGATAACATTAAACAATTTTTTTTCTGCCTCGAAGCTAGTCACTCGATACAGTGACTTATCTAATGTATATTCGAAGTCTTTGTTACATATTTTAAAACGTATAGCATAAACGACGACCAAATGTTTGATTTTGCTTTCTGCAAAAACTTCTCAATTGTGCTTGACCTGCCCCTCATTGATTGAATCACTTTCGCCTGTTTTATCCCTTTATTTCAAATGACAAAATGCAAAAAATAGTGTAATTTGTTATCACTTAAAATTAACAAAGATTCATTATTTTGGTATACCAATCGACTAAAGCCTCAACACACGGTCTGACTCCATACAGTTGCTTCGACCTAAACTGGTGAGGCGAACAAATGTCCCAACTAAAAGCACCCAGTTTTAACAAGTGAGTTTAGCTAATTGTGCAGATGGTTGAGTGGAATTGCCATTGGACACATACGACCAAAGTTAGACAACAAGTCTATTTATCAACTGATTTAACGTTGGTCATGACCCGGTTAAGACGGTCATCCAGCTAAATGAAACGGAGTGTAGAGGCGGCTGTTATGCTTTATATAGGTAATATTATCACTTGAAGTGACAACCGATACAACTATGGCTACATAGAAATATATTTCCGAGAAACTAAAAAATGCATACGTGTGCTGCGTGTACCGCTGAATTTGAGTCAAAAGCAACCTAACGTCGTTTCAGTCTAAACAATTTGTTAACCTTTCATTAAGCTTGTTGAGCCAAATTACTCGAAAGAAATTGTATTCTAAATTTTTTGAAGTATTACGATGCCTTTTTTGTAGAATTATCTCCTTCCCTGTAACATTTTTTTGGGGTCTGCGAACAGATAGTAGTCGCTGAGACCCAGATCCAGAGAATACGGTAGATGGGAAAGAAGTTTTAACCACAAGTCGTAGCCAACGACTTGTGACACGGTGCTTTGTCTTGGTGAGAAAGAACTTTTATTTTGCATTTGGGGCCGATTTTCGCAATTTTTTCTTCAAAAACACCAATAAAGTCATGCAATATTGGCTAATGATCTCCTTTTTCAAGATAGTCGATGAATAAAATACCTTGCGCATCCCAAAATACGGAGGCCAAAATATAGCGGCCCACATTTGCGTCTTTGGTCGGTTTGGACGGCTTTCACTGGCTGCTACCAAATTAGCTGAATAATGTTTTGTTTTCGGAGTGTAGTGGATGGATCCATGTTTCATCCACTGTCACATACCGACGCAAAAATCCTGCTTATTACGGTTAAATAGCTCCAAACTGCGCTCTGAAAAATCGACGTTTTGCTGTTTTTGGCCCAATGTGAGGAAGCGCGACACCCACTTTGAACACAATTTTCTCATGGACAAATGTTCATGCAAAATAGTCTGACATTTTTTTTTATTATCCCTGCAACTTAAAAGTATTAACTATACCTATATTGAATGTCCCATTCTGAAGCTATGCTGAATTTTGTTCAAGTTAGCGGAACTTAGAATTGTTTTCTGAAATCTAACAGAAATCACTCGTCCCAACTTCTTTCAAATGTTATAGTTGAAATGATTGCCTCACTTTTTTCATTGTTTTAGCTCTCTTCCAACTTTTTCATATAGCTCATTAAAACATTTCCGTCTGCTCATTTGAGCAATGAAACTTGTAGCCGATCCCTGTTATCTTATCATCTTTAACACTAGTATTTACGCCTTTTCTTGAAGCATTGCCAACGTAAAACCGCGACTTACGCTTTCCACTAATATATAGCTTTGCCACGACTATCTAAAGGGTGATTTTTTTGTGGTTAGGATTTTCATGCATTAGTATTTGACAGATCACGCGGGATTTCAGACAAGGTGTCAAAGAGAAAGATGCTCAGTATGCTTTGACATTTCATAATGAATAGACTTACTAACGAGCAACGCTTGCAAATAATTGAATTATATTACAAAAATCAGTGTTCGGTTCGAAAAGTGTTTCGCGATTTACGTCCGATTTATGGTCTACATAATCGACCAAGTGAGCAAACAATTAATGCGATTGTGACCAAGTTTCGCACTCAGTTTACTTTATTGGACATTAAACCAACCACACGAATGCGTACAGTGCGTACAGAAGAGAATATTGCGTCTGTTTCTGAGAGTGTTGCTGAAGACCGTGAAATGTCGATTCGTCGCCGTTCGCAGCAATTGGGTTTGTGTTATTCGACGACATGGAAGATTTTACGCAAAGATCTTGGTGTAAAACCGTATAAAATACAGCTCCTGCAAGAACTGAAGCCGAACGATCTGCCACAACGTCGAATTTTCAGTGAATGGGCCCTAGAAAAGTTGGCAGAAAATCCGCTTTTTTATCGACAAATTTTGTTCAGCGATGAGGCTCATTTCTGGTTGAATGGCTACGTAAATAAGCAAAATTGCCGCATTTGGAGTGAAGAGCAACCAGAAGCCGTTCAAGAACTGCCCATGCATCCCGAAAAATGCACTGTTTGGTGTGGTTTGTACGCTGGTGGAATCATTGGACCGTATTTTTTCAAAGATGCTGTTGGACGCAACGTTACGGTGAATGGCGATCGCTATCGTTCGATGCTAACAAACTTTTTGTTGCCAAAAATGGAAGAACTGAACTTAGTTGACATGTGGTTTCAACAAGATGGCGCTACATGCCACACAGCTCGCGATTCTATGGCCATTTTGAGGGAAAACTTCGGAGAACAATTCATCTCAAGAAATGGCCCGGTAAGTTGGGCACCAAGATCATGCGATTTGACGCCTTTAGACTATTTTTTGTGGGGCTACGTCAAGTCTAAAGTCTACAGAAATAAGCCAGCAACTATTCCAGTTTTGGAAGACAACATTTCCGAAGAAATTCGGGCTATTCCGGCCGAAATGCTCGAAAAAGTTGCCCAAAATTGGACTTTCCGAATGGACCACCTAAGACGCAGCCGCGGTCAACATTTAAATGAAATTATCTTCAAAAAGTAAATGTCATGGACCAATCTAACGTTTCAAATAAAGAACCGATGAGATTTTGCAAATTTTATGCGTTTTTTTTTAAAAAAAAAGTTCTCAAGCTCTTAAAAAATCACCCGTTACTATCTTATTTCTGCGTCGCGTATACGCTTGTACTAAAAGAGGTGTGAAACTTTTAATTTTCCAACTTGTCCAATAACTTATTTTTCTCGAAATCTACTTTCAACCACCGGAAGTAACTTTTTCCACTAGATCTAAGTCTCTTCGATTGGACGGTACCCGATAATTTATTGATGTCTCATTTTTTTCGAGTAACCCGCACTTTCAATAAGGGTTCCAAACTTAGGTTTTTAGTCGCCGGTTGTTCAGCCCTAATAAAAAATCTCCATTTATCGTTTTTCGGATGGGTTTGATATTTTCCCCACGTCAACTAAGACTAGAATTCTAATTTACTTTACACAGTATGTTCTCTTATGAAATGTCCTTTAACGCCTTAATTTATTGCGCAACTGGGTTAGTATATATGTTGGAAAGAAGGCGAATACCTACGACCTTCGAATTTGGAACTTTGAAACGAATCTTTGGATGTACTATAATCGCTTCCTCAGGACATCGCTTATATACATATTGTGTAGCTTAGTGACATGAATGTTATAGCTTAGTGACAACCGCTAAGTTAACTTTAGTTATAACATTGCAGTAGCTGGACAACTGATAAGTTAATCACATTTTTAACATTATAGTGGCTCGATTGTTGAGAGGCCGCTTGCTTACTTCTTTCAGTCGACACTGGAAATCCTACATTTTGGGGCATTAGAGTACATCGTCCTTAGAATTTTCTTCTTACTGCCAAACAAAATATATTTATAAGGCTGTCTCTTCCGTGGTATAGTCGCTAAAAGGAGCCACTCAAAATGGTAGTCGTTTTTCAATTTAAGAATGACAATCACATAACTTTTAAATACATTATTCTCAATTGACCTATGGATCCTCTCTAACTTCTACCGCAGCCTAGCTTCCACTGACATGTTATGGATATAACCAAAAAAAGTTGAAATGGAGAAACTAAGGCTAGGAAGTAGCTAGAACTTCGAGATAACGTCCCTTATACCATCGACTTTGACGAATTAAATGGCATGTTTAATGGTGTTTAAGTGTGTCACACGTCATCTCACACACATACATGTGACGCATGCTACACCACCTTCCTCGGAAAAATTAAAGCAAACATCAAGTATGGAGTCCTTTTGTAGCGTATATTTACTAAATGTTTACTTTTAATATATTTACGTATAATGGCAAATTTTGGCTCAACAAAAATGGGTTACTTAAAATAAAGAAATGTATTATGCTTATCTCTTGAATTACATAAGCTAGAGAAACCAATCAACTTTAATAGTATGCCCATTCAAAGTACTTTAAGAAAATATCAAAATGGTCTGCTCTGCCGAGTAAAGTTGTTAAACTGTAACTGAAAAATACGAGTACATATATATATATGGCAATCCAAAAAATAGATCCCCTTAGTTTACTTAACTGGATAATTTAAATCTAATGACTGGGTTATGTTGTTTAGAATGATTTTAAATATAATTCAATTCCGTATCCTAGGCGACTTCTGTGTATGCCCTTTAAAAAAAACATGATTCATAAAATAAATCAATTCTCTTGTATCTTACTATAAAAGTCCTTTGTGGTTTGACCTTAAGCCCTACGACTTGTATAGAACTATATCAGTAGGCATTCGAAATTTCGAACCTTTTCACCATGAATTTAGACATAATATACAACTACAAATTATAAAACCTCAATTATTCTTACTAGAAAAGATAAATTGAATTTTCCTCATATACAACTACAGTCAATTAGTAAATCGTGGTGTTAGTACACACACATTGCAACAATTTAACCAATTTATCACCAACAAATTTCCCAATTCACCCACAACAATTCGTCTAAACCGTTTATCTTCCTCTCATAAGAATAAACAACCAAACAAGCAAACAAAATCTAAAGCAAACAAACAGCAACAATAACACAACCGCACCGCACCACTGAGGAGACATTGCTAAGCAATCAATTAGATTTATTTTATATGCATAGATACACAACAACACCAACTATTTTATATACCCCGTGTGTACATAATAAAGCGTATGATTAGTTTTTATAGATAATATTATGGTTAGAGATAGGAAAGAAGTAAATAGAATTAAATTTATCAAAATATAATTTGGTAAACTATTTTGCTTAGTGACGCGGGCGTTTAAATATGAATGATAGTTTTACAAAAGGCTCTCGGGCACAACATACAAGATATTTCATCTTAATAAGACGATCAAATGTCAAACTTGTTCTTAATTGGCTATAATTTATTATCTTGTGTCAAATTTGATGAAAAATGTGTCCTCTTCGCTAATCTCGCAATTCATTCGCAATCTGTCATTGTGTAATCGGTTTGATACTCGAACCATTTAAAAAAATTGGCCCGGGCCGAATACCCTATGATGATCATTAATTTGGTCATCAGTCTTTAAGTGAACAGCAAATCTTCAGATGTCACATGCATTTGGAATGCAATATTCGGTTTTTAGTAACATAAACGTTTGATTTGGCGTGATAACATTTTGTGGCGTTTATTGCTAAGCTAGTACCACTCGAGCGTACATTTATTTATCAAATTGTAATATAGATTGCTTCTGACTCTGACAGAGTGAATTTCTATGATTTTATTGCCTACCTTTAAAAACTAAGATATTACTTACTAACTAACACTAAAGAAAGCCTATTCTCCGATGATCTCTAGGATAACCTTTTCACCCGAGTTCAGCCGTAGAATCTAATTAATTTAATTATCATTATTATCTGAAATCAAACTTTTGCCTAGTTCTAGGTGGCACCTTTCTTCTCCTTCAACTCTACTGCGTAAGGCCAGCAAATCTCTTCTGCCTATGTTTTATTAGTTAACTTTTCGCTGTGTTACTGGAAAGACGAGCCTCATAAGATTAACTCCCCAAATCAATTTCTAGAATTAAGTATGTAATGTAAATGAATAAATAATTTAATATTTGATTGACTTTTTATTTTAGGCCTGCCAGATCCTTTTGCCAAAATTGCTGTCGATGGTACGGGCCAAGTGTATTCGACCGACGTATGCAAGGCGTCTCTAGATCCAAAATGGAATGCCCATTATGATTTATATTTAAATCGAGGCGATGGTATCACAATCACGGTATGGAATCAAAAAAAGGCACAAAAAAAACATGGAAGTGGTTTTTTAGGCTGTGTTCGAATCATGGCCTCTATGGTGCAACGCCTTAAAGATATCGGATGTATGTATTAGTCATTCGAGGATAATGTTGGTGGATGATAGTAATTAATGTTTTCTCTAAATTTTCAGATCAGCGTCTTGATTTAGTAAAATTATTGCCTAGTGATCAAGAACCGGTGCGAGGCCAAATTATAGTTTCGCTTACGTCCCGTGACGGGCCCAGTGGTGGAACACCACTTGCAATAGTTGGACCAACAGGTGATGTTCGTGGTCCGGATGACGAGGAGAGTTCAATTATGTTAGAACGATTACCAGAAGGTTGGGAAAAACGAAGAACTTCAAATGGCAGGATATACTATGTAAATCATGTTACAAAAACAACGCAATGGGATCGACCGACATCACCCGCGTCCGAATACGCAGCTGTGAACGGAGAAGAAACGCACACGTCTCTACCAGCGGGGCCCTCGCGCTCCTCCACTGATACTAATTTAGCAAACGGCAACGAACATAATCGTAGACACTCATCAGAAGTTTTAATTAATTTAAAAAATATTAGTTTAAGTCCATCACGTAATACCCAACCTCAGCAGCCCTCAACGCGTGGTAGCGCTGATGAATTAAATGTTGTAGTTAATGGTACCAGTAACGAAATTAAAACGAATTGCGTTTCGTCGCCTAAACAACCTCCCGTCGTGGCAAATGGTAAAGTAGGCGAGATATCATCACCTAGAAATTCCCAATTAATTCAACCAGCCATTGCTGTGGTGGGTTCCACAAATCAGGAGACTCCAGTTCGCCCCAATAATAATAGTATTTCATCGCCATCTACTTGCATTTTAACGTCACCTAACAATAATAATAGCAATAGTGTTAATAGTAATAGTGTTAGTAACAATAATAATACAAGTAATAATAATAGTAACAGTAATAATAACAACAATAATAGTCAAATTATAGTGAATGATGTATCAAACGGTGTCGTAATTCCGCCAAACGTTATTCTAAATAATCACCATGTGCGCGAAGGGAGCGGAATTTCATTAGGATCACAATCCGGCCGAGAACAACAAGAATTGCAATCAACACCACGGCAGCCACAAAATTCAGCAGCACTTATTAATGGGAATGATTCAATTACATCGATACAGTCAAATACATCGGCTACTATCGTAACAACTGCACCAAGTTCGAGTCGGAATGGTGAAAGTGTTGCTACGGCACAGCAACAGCGCACCCGCCGATCATCTCGAAATTTAGATGAATCATCATCATCGCGTCGAAAATCGAATCGTGTAGGCCGTCATGCAACTACACCTGCAATAACATCGCAGCCACAGTCCGCAAACCGATCGAATGGTACATCAACAAGGCCCTGCGTTGATTTACCACCCGGCTATGAAATGCGAACAACACAACAGGGTCAAGTATATTTCTATCACATACCTTCGGGCATATCGACGTGGCACGATCCTCGAATTCCACGTGATTTTGATACACAAAATTTAACACTAGATGCCTTAGGACCACTACCACCTGGTTGGGAACAACGAAAAACCACCTCGGGTCGAGTGTACTATGTCGATCACAATAATCGAACCACGCAGTTTACAGATCCTCGTCTAAATGGACAAATTTTAAATATAATTCGTCGACAGTGTTCAATTGGCCAGGTGCCCTCAGTTACAACGCCGCCTAGTGGATGTTCTACACCCGGACCACAAATTTCCGTCAATGGTAATGGTTTACGGGTGGCTGTGCCATCGGTTACATCGGCAACAGTACTTTCACCACCCACTAGTAGTAATCCTGATGGTACAACCACCACTATTACAATAACTACACCAAACCGGCCGGAAAATCATGCTCCACCGCCGCCTGTAGTTATTCCGACTCGACCACTTGATTTACCGCAAGGCCTACTAGACGGCGCCGAATTACTACCAAAATATAGACGTGACCTTGTCGGTAAAATGAAAGCGTTGCGGACCGATTTACAAGCACTTCAACCACAATCTGGTCATTGTCGTTTGGAAGTTTCGCGCACTGAAATATTTGAAGAGAGCTATAGACTGATTTTGAAAATGCGACCAAAAGATATGCGTAAACGATTAATGGTGAAATTCCGTGGTGAAGAGGGTCTTGACTATGGTGGTGTCGCACGAGAATGGCTCCATTTATTATCGCGCGAAATGCTTAATCCCCAGTACGGTCTGTTCCAGTATAGTCGCGATGATAATTATACGTTACAAATAAATCCGGATTCGGGCGTGAATCCCGAGCATTTGTCCTATTTTCATTTTGTTGGTCGAATACTTGGCATTGCTGTGTTTCATGGTCACTGTTTGGATGGCGGATTTACAACACCGTTTTACAAACAACTCTTAAATAAACCAATTACGCTGAGTGATATTGAAGGTGTGGATCCGGAACTACATCGAAGTTTGACATGGATGCTGTAAGTGTCTTATATATAGATTGTTGATCTTATCAGACTGGCCCTAATGTCATTATATATATATCCTTTTTTCTAGAGAAAACAATATTAACGGAATTATCGATTCGACATTCAGTGTGGAAAATAATAGTTTTGGTGCGCTAAAGGTACATGAATTAAAACCAAACGGAGCCAATATTCCGGTGACCGAGGAAAATAAAAAGGAATACGTCAAGTTGTATGTAAATTATAGATTCATGCGGGGAATCGAACAACAATTTTTAGCTTTACAAAAAGGTAAGAGAAATATTTTTCGTCAAATTTTCACAATTCGGTTTAAAAGATGTCTAATTGCTTTATAGGATGTCTAATAATAATCTTATAATTACCTTTCAGGTTTCTGCGAATTGATTCCAAGTCATTTTCTCCGTCCGTTCGACGAACGCGAATTAGAATTAGTAATCGGTGGAATAAGTAGTATAGACGTAAACGATTGGATGGCCCATACCCGACTAAAACATTGCAATGTTGAAACGCAACAGGTAAAATGGTTCTGGCAAGTTGTTGAATCTTATTCGTCTGAAATGCGTGCCCGACTTTTACAATTCGTGACGGGCTCATCGCGTGTTCCTCTGCAAGGTTTTCGGGCACTTCAAGGATCCACGGGTGCTGTTGGGCCACGACTCTTTACAATTCATTTAACGGTTGACGTACCAACACAAAATCTACCGAAGGCGCATACATGTTTTAACCGTATAGATTTACCACCATACGATAATTTTCAATTGCTTTACGATAAGCTAACACAAGCGGTTGAAGAAACTTGTGGATTTGCGGTGGAATGAAACGGTTCTCGTCTTTTTAATTTAATTTTATTTGCATATACATACACACATAATATAACTCGTGACAATAAATTTTATTACAACATTTTTTAATTTAATTAATTTATAGTATTTTATACAGTTATACAAATATGCGCGCTTTAACATACATATTTTACTTTTTGGCTTCACACTGTTATATTATTTGTCTAAGCTTATTTTGGTCCACCAAACGAAACAAAACAAACTGTTGCACATATCAAATCGCTGAAATTTTAGATCATTGTGTCCTTTTTCAAAGAAATCAAATTATTTAATCGATAATTTTGTGTTAAACTATTTTATAATTATATTATTATGAGATTATGATGAAATATGCATGCTATAGCTGAATTATATATTCCAGATTTATACACATATAATGGAGATTATTTTAAAAATTAGCAAAACAAATATTGTTATTATTATATTATTATAAAACTTAAAATACAATTTTAAGCATAAAAAAGGTTTAATTAAAAAATACAACAAAATCGTGATTTGGTTAAAATAATGAAAAACAATTTATAAAAATTATTACGTTATTAAATTGGATTAATTCTATATATATTATATAAATCTATCTGTATATATCGTACCTAAGCTAAATTATATATTAATCCGTTTAGTTCCGTTTAAGAGACAGCGACTATTTTATTGAATGGTCCAGAAGCTAATATCAAATCAAAATATTATTTCGAAGCACACTTTGTAATTTATCCACATTGGGCGCCAATAAATATCACGTGGTTATTGATTCTCATTACGACTACAAACAATAAACATTTTCCATTAGACCCCACATTGGGCGCCAATACTTTACTATATGGTGAATCAATCTTGTATAAACCCTATGTCTGGCAATTAACATTTTTTACTAATGTTGATCTGAAATTTCATTGAGATCTTTAATCTAAGAGGAAAGAGAAATTAACCGCTTTTTCCACACTCGCCAATACCACGTAGTAATTCGATAACAGTACTGTACTTATGCGGTTCTTCATAAGTTCTAACGATGTCGTTAAGATAAGAAAATAATAGAAGAGGAACAAAATATTTAGTAAATTTGACTGATCGAATTGTATTTCTGAATTTATAGAATATTTTATGAAGCCCCACGTTGGGCGCCAATTACGTACTATGAGAGGATGTCGATTAAGAATTCATCAACTAGTCAATTCCAATATTTTATAAATTTTTA
This sequence comes from Nephrotoma guestfalica, assembly GCA_963691935.1. Lineage (NCBI taxonomy): Eukaryota > Metazoa > Arthropoda > Insecta > Diptera > Tipulidae > Nephrotoma > Nephrotoma guestfalica. The sequence continues at coordinate 260,552,898 of OY829914.1, forward strand.
TCACATATTTTGTTGGGGACAAACTGCACATGCCGAATTCTAACAATTTTCGTATTTGGCATCTTAAAGTTAGTTATCTTTCACTTGTTGATTTGTGCCCCATATTGGGCGCCATAAAGTTCCACGTGTTAATTTATAATAGTAAAACTGTTATTTAAGATTAAAAAATTCGAATAATTTGTTTTATCCTGAAGAAAACAGAATTAGCATTTTTGCGTTGTCCTAACAGAACGTCCCATAACTGTTCTATAAGATTCAGGTATGGATTTTGACTAAGCCGGAACACCGATGTTTTGGGGTAGTTTGTTTGCTGAAATATTCAATATCTATAAATAAAATATTGCGTACTTTATCAGGTTGTTGGACATTTTCACAACAACAGTTCAATTATTTCTGTCCGCGAAACATCACAAAATAAAAATATAGGACGTTTACTATGATATCCAACATCTCTTCAATATAGTTTACAAAAATATTGCCGCTTTGGCTCTGGGGTTGGATACCCGTTTTTGTTTAAATTTAACGTCCATAACTCATGGAAACGATCTAAAAAAGAAATTCTTTGCAGTTTGACACTTAAAATAGTAATATTTTATTTTGTAAATTTGTAATAATTAAAGTGCGTGGGTTATGCCATTACTTTGCTTGCAGCTCGATGAATATAATGCCAGAAAGTTTTGTGATTATGATCAAATCATCAAGATTCAACACTTTATATAAAATATTTTCTGACACAAACTTTTAGTTTAGATAGAAGTGATTACTAGTATTCTCGTTGGTAAATCTGCTAAAAAATTCGATTATTGACGTAAAATATTGCAGATAATTTATTTACAATTGTGCCTTTATGCAAAATAACGTTGGCAAAATATTTCAAACTATTAAAATGGCACTTTTCGACGAAATATATTTCACTCGTTCACATTTCCGACAGTTTTCGCTGCCCAATCGAGTAATTAGCGAAACATCAAATTTTTCAACAACAATTCTGTTGGCAGGCCGAGTCATCTATCTTATGTATATTTCATTTCGAGGCGATTATCGAGATTCTGCAAGCTATAAAGAATGATGTTTTTGACATTTAGAGTGTGTTGTAATTGGTTAAAAACCGGGATAAAAAGTTAAAAGTTGAGGTGAACAAAAATATCAAACTTTTTATCTGCTTTCAGAATTGATACTATTTGTGTATGAAAATCATTTGGTAACCACAAAATATTTGTGTATAAACTCGCAATGAAATATTTATAAACTAATCGCGGAGAAATATATTTTTAAATAGAATTAATTTTATATAAATTTAATTTTTAATTTTGTTATATATTCAGCTCATAATGTGAAATAAGCTGTATGGCTGCTCATTAACAAAAATGTATACCCAATTCAAACAGATAAAAAGTTATAAAGTTAAAAAAATTTGCTACAGTTTAAAACACGCACTAAGTATATTTTAGGGTCGATTATGAGATGTATCTCGAAATTATAACTGTGTACATATAAAACAACAATAATTGGTTGGTTGCGAGCACATATTTAAACTCTCCTGTGATATATTACATATGTATATTCTGCATGAGTTGATTTAATTGATCAAGGCTTGATGTGCTCTTTATGTAGAAATGTTTTTCTATGGCCTGATCAAAATTCTTGGTAGACATTAAGCTGTAATTTTCATACGAAATTCAGTTAATGTTGAATTTTAATAGAACTATTGATATATCCAAAGTTATGTACTAAATGAATTGGCTATTTTGGTTACAATAACTTGACGATTTTCGTACTAAAATTTTAATGTAAATTTAGAATTACCCCATTTTGGGCGCCAATAGTTTAAATATTTTTTTGCGAAACTATTAAAATTCTACAATTTATTTATACTCTGATTACTCTGAAATGTAAAGTACTACGCGATTATATTGCTTTTTGAGTTTAGAAGCCGTCCCTTCTTGAGTACCCTTTAACCCCACTTTGGGCGCCAATAAAACGGTACATATTTATTACAAATTACCGTCTCTTGTATTTTGATTTGTAATGCGCTTTAGAATTTTAAAAAACATTAACGAGAAGAAATTTGTACTAATTTTCTTATATTTCCACAAATTATATTTTTCGACTCGCGATATGTATTTGTCTTCCTTATTAAAAAAATTTAAATTTAGAGCAAAAACACCAAAAAAGTTACCGGAAAAATCAAATTTCTTATTCTCTGCTAACATTAATAATCATTTGATATTATTTTTCATAAACACAAATATTATATATTAATTAAAATACTAGAAAATCCAGCAATATAAACAAACGAATAAATTAGCACACACAATATAAAATATTGCCATCTATATTACAATATTAGAACTATACATAATATAAATAGTAAAATATGCAACGACAATCTTTTATCAAATAAATAAATGAAATCAAATATTCGCCATTAATAATTAACAACTGCAACATAATAAATTAATTTATAAATAGATCAAGTTTAATAAAATTAAATTTATTTAAACAAATATATAAATAGATTTTTGTTTTTAAAAAATATACAATTTTCATATAGGTCTGAGTGATGCTGTTTTAATATTAATTATTTTTAATGTACATAAATATTATATATATTATATTATTATTATTATAAAAATTAGAAATCAAAATGATAATAAATCAAAAAAAAAATTAAAATATTAATTAATTATACAGAATTAAACAAGATAGTAGAAAAGTTTTGTTTTTTCAACAAACAATTCGCATCACGGATTCTCTCCGTGTGTGTACGTTTTTAGTTTATTTTTGTTGAATAATTAGTATTTTATTTTTTAAATTATAGAGAATAAAATTGAATAAAGAGATTTTTGTAATCAGAATTTTTGGAGTTTGTATTATATTTTATATTATAGATTTTAATCAGGACTGCCACTTAAATAAACCGATTTATGATGCTATTTAGAACGAATTTAAGAAACGCCTTTAACTGAGTTTGCAAATTTGTCAGTAGAACACGACTCATACAATATATTAAAAAGCATCGATATAAAGAGTCCTTTATAAAATCATGAGCCTATTTTTTTTAATAGGGCAAGAATGAAGTTAGTTGTTTTAGTACAAGTTCGAAAAAATTCGAAAATCAACACAGCTAGTGAAAAAATAAAACAAAAAAGTAAATAAATACTGGTTTGTCGAAAAAGCGAATTTTGGATGTTACATAGCATATTTAATTAATTATTGATTAATATTAAATTTGTAACTTTAATATAAAAATATACCTAAAACCTAGCATTTAGTGAATCCGCGCTCCATCCACTCAAAATCATGAATTTAAGCTCGTTGCTGAAAAATGTCCTCAAACTTACAAACGAAGCCCAGTGCAAGGACAATTTCCCGCGTATGGGTCGGAAATTTTATCAAGATTTCGAAAGAATTAAGGAAGTGCGTATAAGAACAGAAGTGGCCAAGATATATCCCACACCACTGCTCAATACCAAAAATGGGAACAACACATAATATCTGATTTGCGTGAGAAATATTTTAATTCAGCCAAGAAACCAATGGCTTATTCCCAAATTTTAATATTGACTGGACAATTTGAGACGGCAATCAAATTTTTATCAACTTAAAATAAAAAAATAATAATGATTATCCATCCTAACCGAGGATTGACTCAATGCTCTGCTGAGGAGGATTTATCAAGATCGCTGCTATCTGGACTGACAGCTTTTTTCATACTATCCTATGCAAATCCGATCCTCCATTGAATCTTCTATCAGGTTCTAGATTTTGATCTGTCAAAAAGTATCAATAGCCCTGTAATAATTTTATTATATTGTAGGGACCTCGAAAACGTCGTTGAAGGTTTAGTTCACCAGTTGAAACTCGGAATACAACTACGCTTTATGTTTTTGAACAAATCGAATCTTTTGCTGCGTATAGCTTGTTCAAATGCTATTTTCATATGTTTGATCTATTGTCGAAATTTATTTTGTGGATCCCAGAAAAGTGTCAAGTTATTATAAAAGTTAATATTCGAATTACGACTGCAGACTCAACTCCGAAGATTTGAAGTAGGTGCTGGCTGTAAGAGTATACGTAATATCGTTGTAGTGAATAGAAGGGACTGGATCCAATACGTAGTCGGATTGTCGCTCGATCCTTTTGTGGTAGAGACATTTTAAGTTTTACTTACTCATATCATTTCTGTATTTTAACTTCGCATCCATTGCCTTGCCGAACTTCGTTGATTACGTATTGTACTGTACATTATTACCATTTTCTTGTTTCTCGGCCTTGTTTCCAATTTTCTCGTACTGCTATGATTTGTTCTTATATTTATTTTTGTAATATATAGACTCAGTTGTTATTTCGGATTTTGGCTAGAATCTTACACTGTTTTCTCTTACCTATTTGAAACGAGGTTGTTTTGTTAAAGGTCGTTTAATTGAAGCTCTTCAGTAATTTTTGCAGGATGATGATCATTTTGTTCTTTATTGTAATTTAGAGAGATAATCACGATTTCAGTTTTTGCTGCTAGTTTCAGCTGCTGTCATGTCATTATGGTCGCTAAATCATCTCTTTCAAGTGATATGTTTGTGTGGTTTGGTCACTTACAATTACTATGTGCGTAGCATTATTGCAAAGCATCATTTATATGATTCATGGACACAATCATTAGTTGTTCGAATTAGTAGAGGGTCAACATATTCTACTCCGGCCTGAAATACATGGTGGTGTCGATTAATGGTTTTGATAGTTGTGTGCTAAAACGATGAAAATCTACCGCTTGAACTATAAGAACGATATGCCACAATGCATTCTTAAACTCTCGTATTGTTAGGTTTCATGGTTAATCTTAGTATAAAATATCAGTTTTTTGTGCACCATAAATGATGTGGTACTTAATTTACTTGGAGTTATTCCCTTTAATACGCATTCACCTGAAATGTTTTGATTTCTCAGAAATATTCTAATATTCTGAATTTATCTTTTTTATCCATACCCACACTATTGTTGAGTCGCAGCAAGCATAATTAGCTACCTTTTGGGACTGTATCGATTTTTTATTGTACTTGGCGCAACAGTTTCGCTAAAAGCAGTGCACTAAAGTGTTCCAGCTGTGGTAATGAAAGTTCGGTTTTAAAAGGTGTTTCTTTCGTTTATCAAGTTTATTTTGATTTTTCCCTGTTTGGCTCTAGTTCTGATGTAAATCCATGCCGCGTAAGCTTGTTCAAATGCTTCACAGAAACCGCGAGATAAGTGTGATATATCCATCTATAAATATACTTAAAAGTTCCAAAATTTGTACAAGCGGCCTTAGCTTCCTTAGCTTCCTTATATTTTGGACATCGATGCTATTCCGTCTGTCACAGACGTGGTTTGGTTGGACCTTAGCTTTTTTCATTAGACGAGACAATTTTTCTATACTGGCTATGAATATCAAAATCAACTGATGCGTTTGCCGTTGTAATCGGGTTTTTCACTACAAATATAGAGATGACTGAGGCACCTGCTTCATTATGTCCATTAAGAAATGTTCATTGTTCGGTTTACGTTGCTACGCGCAATCCCGCAATTAATATCAGCCTAATCGAATGCAAAGAGTTTCAACGCAGTATCAAATACATGCCAAAGATTATTAAGGCGTTTATTTGTTCGTAATTAGCTTATTGGTGCTTGCTATCCATAACGTGATGATTGTTTGAATAATTTGAGAAGGCTTTTACAAATGGACGAGGTTGGATATAATTGTTTCTAATATAAATCGATCGCTGCTGCAACGTTGTTTTCAAAGTTACATAAGTTTCCTCTTTGGCTGGCTTCTTCTACAGTTGCTTCTTCTTGCCCAACTGCTGTCATCTAATCACTTTAAGTGATGATGATTGAACATTTGACTGATTGAAAATTTTCGAAAAGAGGATGTAAATGTTTCTATCGAATTGGATATTTTTACAGGGTCCTGTTTATGTAAATACAAAATCTTCAGAGCATTTGTTCGTGAAGAGGAAGACATAAGGTACTAAGTTCTACATTTTGAAAAGCGCACTTTTACTTAAGCTCATAACCCGAGTCATTGGTAAAAGCTCTCACGAGCGAGCCGAAGAAACAATCATATGTTAAGAAATGGAAGGGGGTGACACGCTGCTAAAAGATTTAAAAGTATGGGCACAAGTAACTCGAACCTCAAATATGGTGTTAATTGAATGATTGGCTGTAGTTGCAACATTGAAAAACCAAACAACATGAAATGTTACAAGTATGTACGTGACAAAACTCAAGGAAGAAGTGGCCCAACATAATTAAAACTCGTTTCAGGTCAATGAAAATTCAAATATAGTTTATTATTTTACACAACCCTTCTAAAATTCATCTTACTATCTAGGAAAATGAATGTGTACGACGATGAACCGACAGCTGACTTTTCTGTTTAAAGCACAGATTGCAGAATGTGCATTGGAATTCTTTAACATTGGAATGCACCCGCAAATGCTGCTTCAACTCAGGTCGTGTTGTAAAGGCTTTGCTACATAGATCACAAGAAAACTTCTTGATTCCCATATGACGAAACTGATGCGCTTTTAAATGGACGTCACATTTAAATTTTTTCCCACATACATTACACTCGAATGGCGTTTCGTTGGAGTGTGACAATTTATGTTTACTAAGCGAGTATGTGTTTGTAAAGGCACGGCCGCACTCTTCGCATACGTGTTTCCGTGGCCCATAGTGCGTAGAACGATGAGCAATTAAACCACTCTCGTAGATGAATTTTTTGTCGCAATAATCGCACACATACTTCATTTCCGACTCGTGCATTAGAGCCATGTGCTTCTGTAGGCCCGACCAACCAGTGTATTCACCATCACAAAACTCACATACAGCAGTTGCTTTGCCTTCGTGCTCCCGTAAGTGTCCCTCGTAACGTTCAAAATAATGGAAACCTCGGCCGCATGCATCACATTGGTACGCGAAGGCTTGATTTTTGCGGTACTTGGTTTTCTGTTCATTAGTTGCCAACATTTTCGTTTTACGAACTTTTATAAATATTGGGTTTGTGGTATCGCCGAGTTCAGTTTTAATTCTAACATGCTCATCCATTTCTGTACGAATTAATTCTTTATCAAAATCGCGATCATTTATTGCGCTATTGCATCTATCCTCCGCCTTTAATTGTTTTGGATCTATAGTATTTGTAGACATTTCGGATAAAAATGATCCATCACTCGGTTGGCCTAATTTTAATTTAAGCTCTCTGCTTGAATTTGTACATTGTTCGCGAAACGCTTTAAACTTCTCTAGCCGTATTATACAACGTGCACACAACCAGTTTGGCAGCCCGTCGTTTAAGTAGATATTCAAACGTGTTATTTCATTAAATAAATCAAATAGTTCATCGGTAGCTATAAGTGGTTGTAAATTTGATTTGGTATCATCCAAACAGCCTCGACATAATTTCATTTTCGTTGACACAAAAAACGACATGAAAACAAAAACAAACTACCACCTACCTACTTTTTTGACATGTATGGAGGTATGGAGTGGCCCATACATTTCAAATAACTACTTTATCGACTTTGATTTAAGCAAAATTTTGAGTATGGCAGTACCAACGGTAGTGCGGTGCGCATGGCAGCCCTAACTTCTCATCTGTCATTTTGTGTTGTCAAAATTTTTCTACAAATTCTAAACAAAGATATAATAAAACCGTTAATAGTATGAAAATATGTCGAGCCTGCCTGGACGATACGGAATCAGTGTTAAAATCTTTTAACGCAACCGACGAAATATTCGAACTGTACAATGAATTCACTTCGCTTAATGTGTACTTGTCAGACGGGCTACCCAATTGGCTATGCAAAAAGTGTGTCGGAACGCTAAAACAATTTAAGGAATTTAAAGAGCAATGCCTTATTTCGCACTATGAACTTAAAGTTAAAGTGAGCAAAGAAGCACCACCTGAAATCGTTACAGTGCTCTTGGACGTAAATGAAATTAAATTTGAGGATGAAGATTTCTCGATGGGCGAGATAAACACAATGGATGAGGATAGTGGGGATCGGAATTCCCGTGTTAAATTAGAAGAAAAACCTGCCACCAGTAGTAATGATACAATAGAACCAAAAAAGCGACTCTTTGTAAAGGTGCACAAGAAAAAATCAGTGAACAATAAAGTAGCCCCCAAAGCTGTGTACCAGAAAAATAAGTATGCCTATGTATGCAACGAATGTGGTCGCGGATTTTACTATGAAGAACGATATAAGGGGCATCTTCGTGAGCATGAAGGTAAATCAGCGGCCGTCTGTGAATTCTGTAACAGTGAGTATTCGGGTTGGCCCGGCCTTCGAAAACACGTCGCATTGATGCATCAAGACCAAATGAAATACGTGTGTACGGAGTGTGGAAAAAAATTTATATACGAAAGTGGACTAATTGCGCACAGTTCACGCCACTATGGTCCACGAAAGCATATGTGTGAGCTGTGCGGCCGATCATTCGCCGACCACTATAAGCTTGGCAAACATAAATTGTCGCACACCGATGAAACACCTTTCGAGTGTAATATGTGTAACAAAAAATTCAAAAGTGATGAACATCTGAAGGCTCATCAATTTCGACATATGGGAATTAAACGATTTTCGTGTGAAGTTTGTGGTAAAGCGTTTACGACGAGGCCTGAATTAAAACAGCATATGCGAGTACATTCGGATATTAAAGAGTTTCAATGTACGACGTGTCATCAATATTTTAAGCAGAAGAGCCAGTTATCAGTTCATAAGCGATCTCACATTTTTGGTTAGAGGATGTAATTTTCCCGGACTATTTATTTATAGCACTCCGTTCATAGATGTTAGTTATGAAAAACTAAATAAATTTTAATATTTTAAAATAATTTGGACGATTGAGTTTTATTTAGAATGTACAACAAAACTGTTTTGTTTCTTATTGATGAAAATTTTGTCTACTCCTTCCGATGCTGGAATCCTTTCTATTTAGTTTTGTCTGTTTATGATTTTTTTGAGTAAAATACAAATTATCTAAAAGATAACTGTAAAAAAAGTCTCTAATGTTTTATTCTCAAATTCAAATAAGACAGAACATTTCTGTCCACAATTGCTTGTAGAGTTATTACAGTTTTAGCGAAAAACGTATCAAAAAGCGTAAGGCTATAATTTAGCTTATCGCGTAGTTATTTGAAGAGGGAACTGAGATGAATAAAGAAAAGAACAATCATTCGTTCTTAAGCAGGTAAACATTTTCGTGAAATCAGGCAAATCTTGAATATCAATCAGCTCGCTGTGTGAACCGGTGTGAAGGATCTAGCCAACCCAGGAAATTGCCCCAATTTAAGATCATTAGGCAATCGCTTAATAGCACACGAAACCCCCTCTTACCAATTTTTATTAAAATCGTTCCGAGACAAGAAAGGTTCGATAAAGGGAGTGGAGACACAGAAGAACTCTCTAAACGGTTATTTTTCGAAACCATCCTCTAAAGGAGATTATACATAGGCTGCCATAAAAGTTTTTAGAAAATGGTAATACTAGTGTTTTCCGGTGCAAATCTCTATGCCAGTTAAAAAGTGTAACATTTTTGGTAGTACATAACCTCCATGACCTCAGAAGTCATCTCTCAGTTCGCATCGCAACATTGTTTTTTATTTACTTGAAAAATTTTCAGTGAAAAAATGGAATTATCGCTTGAAAATTTTCGTGTGATGATATTTTACGATTTTCGAAAGGGGCTAACTCAGCAACAGTGCTTCGAATCACTTCATTCGACTTTTGGTGACGAAGCACCATCCTTGGCTAGTGTTTATAATTGGTACAATGAATTTAGACGGGAACGACGTTCACTCAAAGACAAGCCTCGTGAAGGTCGTCCAAAAACAGCTGTTGTGCTGTTGTGTGAAAACATCGATACTGTGCGAAAATTATTGAAGAGGATCGTCATGTGACTTATTGTGAAATCGAGGCATGTCTAGGCAGTAGTAACACAACGTACATACGATCTTACATGGACATTTAAAGGTGCGGAAGCTATGTGCGCGTTGGATTCCACATTTGTTGGCAGACGCACAAAAAAGGTTCGTGTCGATTTGTGCCGCCAAATGCTTGAAAAATTCGTTGGAGGTACTTCCGAAAACGTATATAAGAACGTGACAGGTGGCGTCATGAATATATGCGTATGAGCCGGAAAGAAAAGGGCAATCAACTGTTTGGGTCATCTAATTCGAAGAGAAACCCACAAAAGTTGTGCGAGCTCGGAGCGTTGGGTAACAAATGGTAGCGTGTTTCTTCACTAAAACCGGCCAAATGGCTACTGTGGCTATTGAAAATCAAAAACAGTTAATTCAGCTTGCAATACGACCATTTATTTGCCCGAAGTTTTCAACAAATTGAGAGAAAACAATCCAAAACGGCGAATCATTTTGCATCACAATAATGCACACACATTACATCAAACAAGCGAGTATCTGAGCACTCAAACGATAGAATTGATGGGTCATCCACCTTACAGTCCCGACTTGGCACCCAATTATTTCTTCCTGTTCCCAACAATCAAAGATAAGATGCGCGGACAACAATTTTTATCGCCTGAAGAAGCGTGCAAAAACCATTTTGTTGGAGCTATCATCTTCGGACTGGCAAAAGTGTTTCGATAAATGGTTTGAGCGTATGCAAAAGTATATAGATCTTAAAGGCGAATATTTTGAAAAGCAATAAAGCAATTTTCGATGAAATTTTTTAATTTTTTATAACTTTTTCTAAAAACGTTAACGACAGCCCTAATATCATTACTAAGTTCCCTTTCTCGACAACTACAAAAAAAGTTACGCATGACATCGGAAATAAAAAGCTTCATACTCGCGCCCGCACTCAAAGCCAATCAAATTTCGAGAAACTATGTTTGCCCCGCCTACTAGTTCCGCACTCGAGTTGAAATATTTTTAACTTTGTTGTTGTTTTAATACATTCTGTGGAATTTGTGCCGCACGCGCTCTCAATGTCATGTACGCAGCCTTTAAGACAAAATCGGTAAAAACGGTTATAATCTGTTCCTTCAAACATTTAATAATTGGTTTGATGTATTTCTGTTTATTTCATTTATATGCTGACGATCTTCAAATCTACATATAGATTCTGATCTCTCTGATATAAATTCCGCCATTGCTAAAGTTGCTCTGGACTTAGATAGAATATTGCACTGGTCCATATGCTCAACCTGAATACTGCAAAGTCGGGATCAATTCAATTAAGATTTAAATTACATTTTTCATGATAATTCTGTCATTCCCTTTTCTAACTCTGTTCGTAATCTTGGACTTTTCTTCAAAAATTCATTATCTTGGGGCAAACATATTATGGTTATTTCTAAACTAGTTTATAATATTCTTAGAGTTTTATGGAAAGTTACACGCTTTGCTAATCCCAACTTTAGGTGTAAACTTTTCCTTGCATTTATTTTCCCTAATTTTCTGTATTGTGAGTGTGACATTGTTTTGTTTGGTATGAGCAAGGATTGTGAAAGGAAGCTTAATCTAATTTTTAAAGCTTGTGTCCGGCACGTTTATAGCCTTCACAAATATGACCACATTACCCATGTGGCAAATTCTCTTGTTGGATGCAGTCTTACATTAGACTATAAAATAGAATGATGGTTTTATACCTGCTTTTAAAAAACCGGAAACTAGTTTACTTTTATAATAAATTAACTTTTGCTCTCCATGCACTTTAAATCTTATTGTTCCGTATAACTCTTGCAGATATTTAAATTTAACTTTGTTTATGGCAGGGTTCATGCTGTGGAATGGTCTCCCATTGGTAGTTACATAAATGTTGTGTGACAGTGTCTGGTTTGAGAGGAAAATCATTGACACTCGTTCCATGATTTTTCCTCTAAAACTAGATACTGTCACAACATTTAACTGCTATTGGGAGACCATTCCACAGCATGAACCTTACCATAAACAAAGATAAATTAAAATGTCTGAGAACGAGCAAAAGTTAATTTATTCACAGTAGTAATTATATATTGTATACGTTATTTTTTGTTTCGGTTTATTTAAGGTTGCATTAAGAATTAAGAACTGTGTTATGTTTTATTCAAGTATGCAAAAAAATTGAATTTATTTAAGTATATAAAACATTTGGACTATCAATTGTTAAAACTAGCCGATACAGCTCAGTTAATTTGATTAGTATATATCACTAGAGAAAAAGTATTCAATTGTGTCTTATATCCAAACTCAATGTTTCAATCGAAAACAGAGTCGTGAGGCTATTTCACTCGAGTGTTCAGCGATGTTTTATTGCTTTACAGCCGATTTTTTGCGTCAATTCAAAACCATGGATAGAATGTGGGTCCTTTACTTCACATGAGACGAAGTAACAGCGAAAACAATGAACTGAGAGAAGAGAATCAGGTCGAAAGGAGACGAAAAAAGGTCCTTCTGCTTACAAGTTCTTGTCGTGGGGTAGTTTTCATTTATTATCAACAATCAAGGACGACTATTATGCCAACTTATTGCAGCGTTTAAGTGATTAATTCAAGAAAAAGCGGCCATTCAGTGCAAAAGAAAGTGCTGTTAATCCTAGTGTTCAGTCGGTCAAAAATGATAAAAAATATCATGATATTTTTTAGTACGTTTTGCCATAAAACGCACTCATTTATCACAAAAAAAAACCAGAAAAAATTAATTTTTTGATTCTAACTGTCAAATACCTATTTTGTTTAAAAAAATTATTATGAAGAGAGGTTACGATTTTGCTAACATTTATGTGATCTTTACACATTAAATTGTTATCAATTCAACGTACATTAATATTTAAACGAACAGCAAGAAACACTAGAAAACTATGTCCATATTTACGAGTATCATGAAAGTTTTTAAAGCACTGTTTTGCATTTAGATAGAATAAAAAATTGTTATGTGTATAGTTTTTGCGGTATTAATTGCTGGATTCATCTTGCTGAAAAATACCTCTAGATAATCATTTTATTCCGTTAGAACGTAGAATTACTACGTTTTTTTATGTGGTTGCAATTTTATTTTCCAGTTGTTCGGGACGACTGTGTTAATTCGCTAATTGTAAGGTACATATACGTAAACGCTGTCGTTCGTCGCCTTTAAAATGGAAATTAAATTATTTGTTATGACAAGTGTATTTTGACGTACAAAACTAACTTACAATTTTATTTCAAATTGGTTGTTGGCTTGGTTTTGACATAAAATTATACGGAGTGAAGTTAGGGTCGCAAAAAATATCATGATAATTTTTATCATTTTGGTCGGACTGAACACGCCGAGGATAAGGATCCATAATAAAAACAAACGCCATAGACAAAAATGGAAATTTCGAATTTGAATAATAAAAAATAAATTAATAATAAACCTATAAAAAAAATTATGGCATATATGTTTATTTATTTCTCGCATATTGAATTTAATTAAAATTTTACAATTTATTTTCGTTTTTTTTTTACCGAATGATGCACCCCTACACTATCCACTAACTATTTTATAATATTTTTATCACTTTAATTAATAATATCGATTTTTTAAGAGTACAAAATTTTGCTGTCATTTTGTACAAAAATAAAAAGTGGTTTGGTTGGTTTTTCTTTGAGATATGAGCCTACCATATGCATTTTTTATGTAACCACCCTGCTATGGCTTGTGACACATGAAATAGCAAATTTTATATGGGAAAGATCTTTACATTCATTCAATAGTATATTCTATGACAACCTTACCACATATGTTTGAATAAATTCAAAATACAATTGTGGTGTCGGTATTGCAGTCATATTAGAAATTAGGGGTTGTCAATTCTATTTTAGTTTTAGCAAAATCTACTTAAATTTTAGCAATTAAATTTAATTATTGAAGTTGATTTTGGGTTCATAATACAAAGTACACATGCATACATAGTTAGCACATTAATTTATTTTAGATTTTGAAAATATACCGTTTAATTTAAAAAAATGTATTCTGCGCATGCAGCCCTACTTCTCATCTGTCATTTTGTGCTGTCGAAATAATTTTTGTACAAATTCTAAACAAAAACATAACAAAACCAAAATTATGAAAATATGTCGAGCCTGCCTGGATGATACGAAATCAGTGCTAAAATCGTTTAATGCGACCGACGAGATATTCGAACTGTACAATGAATTCACTTCGCTTAATGTGTACTTGTCAGATGGGCTACCCAATTGGCTATGCAAAAAGTGTGTCGGAACGCTTAAACAATTCAAGAAATTTAAAGAGCAATGCGTTATTTCGCACAACGAACTTAAAGTTAAAGTGAGCAAAGAAGCACCACCTGAAATCGTTACAGTGCTCTTGGACGTAAATGAAATTAAATTTGAGGATGAAGATTTCTCGATGGGCGAGATAAACACAATGGATGAGGTTAGTGGGGATCGGGACTCCCGTGTTAAATTAGAAGAAAAACCTGCTACCAGTAGTAATGATACAATAGAACCAAAGAAGCCACTCTTTATAAAGGTGCGCAAGAAAAAATCGGTGAACATTAAAGTAGCCCCCAAAGCTGATTATCAAAAAAATAAGTATGCCTATGTATGCAACGAATGTGGTCGTGGATTTTACTACGAAGAACGATATAAGGGGCATCTGCGTGAGCATGAAGGTAAATCAGCGGCCGTCTGCGAATTCTGTAACGGCGAGTATTCGGAATGGACCGGCCTTCAAAAACATGTCGCATTGATGCATCAAGACCAAATGAAATACGTGTGTGCGGAGTGTGGAAAAAAATTTATATACGAAAGTGGATTAATTGCGCACAGTTCACGCCACTACGGCCCACGAAAGCATATGTGTGAGCTATGCGGCCGATCATTTGCCAACATCTATAAGCTTGGCAAGCATAAACTATCGCACACCGATGAAACCCCGTTCGAGTGTAATGTGTGCGACAAAAAATTCAAAAGTGATGAACATCTGAAGGCTCATCAATTTCGGCATATGGGAATTAAACGATTTTCGTGTGAAGTTTGTGGTAAAGCGTTTACGACGAGGCCTGAATTAAAACAGCATATGCGAGTACATTCGGATGTTAATGAGTTTCAATGTACGACGTGTCATCAATGTTTTAAGCAGAAGAGCCAGTTATCAGTTCATAAGCGATCTCACATTTTTGGTTAGAGATGTAATTTGCCCGGACTATTTATTTATAGCACTTCTTTCATAGATGTTAGTTGTGAAAAATTAAATATTTTTTAATATTTGAAAATAATTTGGACGGTTGAGTTTTATTTTGTACAGTCTCGATGTATGGGATTTCTTCATGAACAATAAATTATTATATTATGTTGGATTATTGATTTTCAATTTATTTTTTGGAATTTGGCACAATACAAAGGCTCCATGGGAAAGCGCTTACCAATTTTTCGAATCGGGAAAAGTTTTAAAACAATCCCAACTCCGAAAACACTGCTCACCAATTTTTATCAAGATCGTTCGAACCAATTAAAATTTAAAAATAGAACCTGACTTTCATCGACCGACCCTTTAATTGAATTGTCTTGAAAATAGGACTCATCGAAATCCATGGTACTCGAAAACCTCCTCGCTAATTTTTATCAAAAAACAGTGAGGAAGGAGTTTTTTTCCACAAAATGTCCAGATTGCAACGCTTGCATGTTAATGAAATATTGCATTTCAAAAAAATGTTAAACATGGTGTAGGGATCTCTCACTACAACGAGAAAGTGAGATTCTTCCTCTTATGTATAATTCATTCTTCTGTTTAGTTTAGTAGTATTTATACCACGAGCGATGCCAGTCACATAATATGAATATAAAAGTGATTTACAATATTTATAAAGTGTTTCATTGAACTCTACACGTGGTAAGGTAAAAATTTTCGTGAAATAAGGCAAATATTGAATATTAATCAGCTCGCTGTGTGAACCGGTGTGAAGGGAATTGTCCCAAGGAAGATCGTGCTACACACATTATGCAAACTATAATAGGACAAACAATGCTGAAGAAAGATTAAAAATTTAGTGACTAATGATGAAAGGAATTCATCATTAGTCACTTTCTTTTCAAAATTGCTCTGAGACGAATTGCTGCTGTCGTAGCATCGCCCTGAAGCTGAAGATCGACCCCAAAACAGTTTTATACCATTTGCATAAAGCTGGCTTCAAGAAGAGAGTGCCGCACGAGTTGACGCAAAAAAACTTAATGGGCTGTGTTTCTATCTACGATCCCTTGGCCAAACGTAACGAAATCGAGCCATTTCTGAAGTGGATGATGACTGGACAAACCAGGATTGACGGCCAAGAAAGTTTTGCTTTGTATTTGGTGGGATTGGAAAGAAATCATCTACTACTATGAGATGCTGCCCAATATTCAAACGCTCAATTCGGACCTCTATTGTCAGCAATTGGAGTGCTGAAGGCAACAATCTACCAGACGCTGACATAATTAGCCAATAGGAGAGGCGTCGTGTTCCACCAGGGCAACGTCAGGCCTCATCCGTCCATAATGACCTGCCAGAAGCGATTATATGAGTTATCTAAAAAACGTCGCATATTTGAGCCAAAACAAATGATTGTATATAATGGATTTCTTTTTCCCCAACCTTATGTCGATAATTTGGCTAATGACGGAATAAACTCGCATGATTTTATCGTCATTTTGTAATAATGGTGATGGCGAAAATATTTGTAGGTACAACTGTAAAATGAATAAAAATATTCCGGAAAAAGACGACCTCGCTCCTAATCCAAATAGAATTCGGCAAAACGACGTTCTTTGGGATTTCGATGTAACATTGATGATATTAAATTCCTTAAGTGTTAATTCTCGATCCCTTGTAAATGTTTTGAGATAAGATCTTGATCACCGCTTCGAGAAGAGAGCAACTGAGGAAATTCAAATGGGGCGGTATCTTCGATTAATAGTTCCAAAAAAGCACAACCCACATAAAACATATCAATCTCGGGTGGTAGACATTCTGTATTACATGGCCCATCATCTGTGCTAGAAGTTTTAAAACACTGGCATAATTTTGAACTATGGAATTATGTCGTGCATGTTTGGATGAAAATAAAACGGTTCTGAAACCATTTGTGGCCACCGATGAGGTATTTGATTTATTTAATGATATTATGGGGCTCGATATTTATTTGTCGGACGGATTGTTCAATTAGCTAAGCAAGAAGTGCATTAATTCACTGAAACGATTTAAAAAATTCCGTAAACAATAATGCCGAAAGTCACATGGCGAGTCTTCCTAATTTTGTGGACACTACAGATTTTCAGGATTTGGATGATGGAACCGCGATGCTGGGGATCTAGACGATTTATATTTCATGTAGGAAGACGTACAGAACCTTAATGACAGCACGAGTAATGAAAAAAATGTTAAACCGATTATAATAGAAGAACCTTTGGTTGATATAATAGAGGTTAAAGCAAAGCTAGTGATCAAGGTGCGCAAAACGAAATCAAAATATAAACTGGATCAGCCGGCCAAATACCAACTTAAACATTCCTTTGCGTATCAATGTGAGTACTGATTGCAGTGCGTTTCGCTATAAAGAACGGTATGACGGTCACTTACGAGAGCACGAAGGTAAATCTTCGGCCGTATGCAGATTCTGGAACAGTGAATACTCTGAATGGTCTGGACTGTGCAGACATAGGTATTATCAAGATGCACCAAGATAAAATGAAGTACGTTTGTAACGATTGCGACCAAAAATTTATGTACGAGAGGGGCTTAATTGCACATAATTCAAAACACTATGTCCGTAGAGAACGTTTAAGGGTGTGCGAGGCATGCGATAAATCATTTATCAATTCATATAGCTTAGGAAAACATATGCTATCGCACTCCTATGAAACTCGCGTTCCAGCGTAACGTATATGTGGTAAGAAGTTTAAAATTAAAAAACAACTGAAGGCGCTTAGCTTTCGACAAATGAGGCAACATATGCAACTTCATTCGCCCAATGCACGCTAGGACTATTGAGTCCGGTCTCATTTTCCGTCTTTTTTCCCCTTTACCTATAAAAGCGGTTTTCTTTTTTCCGGTTTTATAGGTAAAAGAGGAAAAACTAAGAATGAGGCTGGACTTAAAAGACCTAGTGTGGCTTGGTAGAATGGATACGGCCAAATAGAAAATGAATGTAGGCCCAATTAACGTAAACACGGAAAAAACACTTTCATACAAATGCTACGGAAATTATTTTTTATTAAGATTTTGTTTGAATTTATTTCTATCTCGTACATGTGGCAGAATAATAAATTTTCAGTCACCTGAGCTTCAACTTTGTTTATTTACCTTTAGTTTTGATAAATTGTTTTTCATTTTCAAGTTAGTTTTAATTCAGTATTTTACCATGTTACGATATATGATGTCGTTAATTTATGCACGTATGCACGTAGAGTGGATGACATAGAGAAGAAAAACGAACGAAATTAAAGATAAATAAAGAAAGTTCATGTTTAGGAGAATGATCAATTATTTTGATGTCGCCTTTACAAGAAATAAATTAATAAAGTCAATAAAAACTTAAAATGAAAATTCCATAGCATTTGTATGAAAGTATATTTTCGTGTTTACGTTTTTGGGGACTATAAACATACAATTGGCCATATACATAAATAGGCACTGGTGGAATAAAAACAATTTTTTTACACATGCTGCATAGAAATTTATTGATGAGACGAAATTCATTTGAGACTGCGTGGACGAAGATTTTGATATCAGAAACCCGTCTCAAATGAGTCGAATAGCACATTCGAATGTAAAAGAATTCCAGTGTCATAGGTGCCAGCAATTCTTCCGACAAAAACGTCAGTTATCGGCACATCAACGATCACATTTGTTTGAATAAAATCCAAAATCCAATTAGAATGTCGGTATTGCAGTCATATTAAAAATTAGTGGTCGTTTAAATCTATTTTAGTTTTAGAAAACAAAATAGACATACATAAATACATATATATTTAGCACATTAATTTGTGCTAGATTTTTAAAATATACAGTTTAATTTTAAAATATTGCAAAATAAATTATCCGCTAAACAAGGTAAACCGCCTACGAACCATAAACGAAGACTACACTTCATATAATAGTTTCTCAAACGAGTCGATTCTGCAGCTTAAAAACGAACCGTTTACGGTGTTCCTATATCCCAAGATAATTAGACTTTTTAACGAAGTATTCGTTCGCATAATGTTCACTTTTAAAGATCCACAAAAGTAACACTTTTGCGATTCACTAACTCAACGCTTTTGCATATGATTCCCAATAATTGCATCGAAGTTTAAAAGCATGTTGGAAATAGAAACGCAAAATTGAATTTATAATTTATTTTATTTTCATAATTACTACTATTCATACTTATTGTATAATAATAAATTCCATAAATCATTGTGTTATGTCGTTCTCATAATCTGGTGATGTTTCGATATTCCCTTGTTGACTATTCGGCTTGGATTGATTTTCGCCACATATTTTATTGTTTTTCTATTTATTTTATAATTCGGTCGCTTTTTTCTTCAACGATAGAAATATAAATTAAATTCCATAAAATATGAAATATCTAAATTAACTTAAAAGTTAATAACATAAATACACAGTCGCGCCTTCGCTCGAGTCACGAACATTAGATGATTTGATATAAATCAATATTTTACGTTCTATGCGACACAAAAATGACAGATGGATTTTGATTTATGATTTTTTTCGTGCTATGTTCAAATGAGTTTTGTGTAAATTAATATATCAAACAAATTAATAATCATATTTCGTATTATTTATTATATATAAACTTGTTTATACCATAATTTTTTTTTCATCAAACACGATCAAAAACACGAACATAAATGCAATACAATAAAATATATTTTTTCACGATCTTTGAGAATTATCAAAACTTGATATATTTTGAAAAACGCAAAGAACTCACCAATAGATTTGATCTAGATCAAATCTATATGCATCAAATATTTTTGTAAGATAGTTTATGGAATCTTTGTTTTATTCCTCTAAAATGGAAGAAAGCAAAAAAAATTTGATTCGTTAAAGAGCCTATTCCATGGAAAATATTTACTGTCAGTAAAAATAAAAGCGAGAAAAAAATATAGATTTACTGGTTGTGTACGAAACAAAAAATGTTGTCAGTAAAATTTTACTGAGAAAATAATTATCATGGTGTTAGTGTGCTGCCATAACGTGCTATAAAAAAATGTAAACTGAAGTATTTTTTATGGTAGCATTGTTAACACATCTACAAAAAATGTATGTAAAGATAAGGAATTTTTCTCACACTCATACAAAATAAATCTTTCGCCATTTTTATAGTCTAATCTCAGTTTGTTTTTTATTTGGAGTTTAGCTTTGCTAACGTTCGGGTATTTAGTGGTTTTATATGGTGTTCAAATATATAAAAAATCTAAATACTGGTCACTCTTATAGAATTTTAAGATTTTTTATGTTTTCGTTTTTTGAGTAAAAAAATACTGTCAGTAAAGTTTTTCCATGGAATAGGCGCTTAATAGTTCGATTATGTACCGTATTTTGCGAATTCGATTTTTTGTTTAGAGGGTATATACATATTTCCTTTCTGCGCATGGCAGCCCTAACCTAACTCTCATCTGTCATTTTGTGTTGTCAAAACAATTTTTCCACAAATTCTAAACAAAACCGTCAAAATTATGAAAATATGTCGAGCCTGCCTGGACGATACGAAATCAGTGCTAAAATCGTTTATCGCAACCGACGAAATATTCGAACTGTACAATGAATTCACTTCGCTTAATGTGTACTTGTCGGACGGGCTACCAAATTGGCTATGCAAAAAGTGTGTCGGAACGCTAAAACAGTTCAAGGAATTTAAAAAGCAATGCCTTATTTCGCACACCGAACTGAAAGTTAAAGTGAACAAAGAAGCACCACCTGAAATCGTTACAGTGCTTTTGGACGCAAATGAAATTAAATTCGAGGATGAAGATTTCTCGATGGGCGAGATAAACACAATGGATGAGGATAGTGGGGATCGGGACTTCCGTGTTAAATTAGAAGAAAAACCTGCTACCATTAGTAATGATACAATAGAACAAAATAATCCACCCGTTGTTAAGGTGCCCAAGAAAACATCGGTGAACAAAAAAGTAGCCCCCAAAGCTGTGGACCAGAAAATTAAGTATGCCTATGTATGCAACGAATGTGATCGTGGATTTTACTACGAAGAACGATATAAAGGGCATCTGCGTGAGCATGAAGGTAAATTAGCGGCCGTCTGCGAATTCTGTAACGGCGAGTATTCGGAATGGTCCGACCTTCAGAAACATATCCTATTGATGCATCACGACCAAATGAAATACGTGTGTACAGAGTGTGGCAAAAAATTTATATACGAAAGAGGATTAATTGCGCACAGGTCTCGCCACTCTGGGCCACTATGTGAGCTATGCGGCCGATCTTTCGCCAACACCTATACGCTTGGCAAACATAAACTGTCGCACACCGATGAAAGCCCGTTCGAGTGTAATGTGTGCGGCAAAAAATTCAAAAGTGATGAACATCTGAAGGCTCATGAATTCCGGCATATGGGAATTAAACAATTTCCCTGTGAAATTTGTGGTAAAGCGTTTACGACGAGGCCTGAATTAAAACAGCATATGCGAGTACATTCGGATGTTAAAGAGTTTCAATGTACGACGTGTCATCAATGTTTTAAGCAGAAAAGCCAATTATCAGTTCATAAGCGATCTCACATTTTTGGTTAGAGGATGACATTTTTGGTTAGAGGATGTAATTTGCCCGGACTATTTGTTTATAGCACTCCGTTCATAGATGTCAGTTATGAAAAACTAAATAAATTTTAATATTTTAAAATAATTTGGGCGGTTGAGTTTTATGTTTGTTTAATGAGTTTTTTGAGTAAAATACAAATTATCTAAAAGATAACTGTAAACGAAGTTTCCAATGTTTTATTCTCAAATTTAAATAAGATAGAACATTTCGGTATACAATTGCTTGTAGAGTTATTACAGTTTTAGCGAAAAATGTATTAAAAAGCGTGAGGCTATAATTTAGCTTATCGCGGAGTTATTTGAAGAGTGAACCGAGATGAATAAAGAAAAGAACAATCATTCGTTCTTCAGCAAGTAAACATTTTCGTGAAATAAGGCAAATCTTGAATATCAATGTGTCTATTAAGAATCTGACGACGCACTGGTGGAATAAAAACAATTTGTTTACACATGCAGCATAGAAATTTATTGATGAGTGAGGAGATACATTTGAGGCTGTGTGTGGACGACGGCTGTTATTTTGATACCGGAAGCTCGTCTCAAATGAGTCCGTGGGTTATAGCACATTCGGATGTAAAAGAATTCCAATGTCATACGTGCCAGCACTACGTGGCAATACTTCCGACAAAAGAGTGAGTT
Source organism: Nephrotoma guestfalica (assembly GCA_963691935.1). Lineage (NCBI taxonomy): Eukaryota > Metazoa > Arthropoda > Insecta > Diptera > Tipulidae > Nephrotoma > Nephrotoma guestfalica. Next base: position 260,575,320 of record OY829914.1, read on the forward strand.
ATTGCCTTATCGGCACATCAACGACCACATATATTTGAATAAATTCAAAATACAATTAGGGTGTTGGTATTGCAGTTATATTAGAAATTACTGGTCGTTTAATTCCATTTTAGTTTTAGAATACAAAATATAGATACAAACATAGCTAGCACATTATTTTATCTAGATTTTTAAAATATACAGTTTAATTTTCAAAAATTGCAAAATAAATTACGCACATATGTACATATTTTCTTATTTGTGCGCATGGCAGCCCTAATCCATCTGTCATTTTGTGTTGTCAAAAAAAATTTCTACAAATTCTAAACAAAAACATAACAAAACCTTCAAAATTATGAAAATATGTCGAGCTTGTCTGGACGATACGAAATCAGTGCTAAAATCGTTTATTGCGACCGACGAAATATTCGAACTGTATAATGAATTTACTTCGCTTAATGTGTACTTGTCGGATGGGCTTCCAAATTGGCTGTGCAAAAAGTGTGTCGGAACGCTAAAAAAATTCAAAGAATTTAAAGAGCAATGCCTTATTTCGCACAACGAACTTAAAGTTAAATTGAGCAAAGAAGCACCACCTGAAATCGTTACAGTGTTTTTGGACGCAAAAGAAATTAAATTTGAGGATGAAGATTTCTCGATGGGCGAGATAAACACGATGGATGAGGATAGTGGGGATCGGGACTCCCGTGTTAAATTAGAAGAAAACCCTGCCACTAGTAGTAGTGATACAATAGAACAAAAGAAGCCACTCTTTATAAAGGTGCGCAAGAAAAAATCGGTGAACATTAAAGTAGCCCCCAAAGCTGAATACCAGAAAAATTCATATGCCTATGTATGCAACGAATGTGGTCGCGGATTTCACTACAAAGAACGATATGAGGGGCATCTGCGTGAGCATGAAGGTAAATCAGCGGCCGTCTGTGAATTCTGTAACGGCGAGTATTCGGAATGGTCCGGCCTTCAAAAACATGTTGCGTTGATGCATCAAGACCAAATGAAATACGTGTGTACAGAGTGTGGCAAAAAATTTATATACGAAAGTGGATTAATTGCACACAGTTCACGTCACTATGGGCCACGAAAGCATATGTGTGAGCTATGTGGCCGTTCATTCGCCGACACATATACGCTTGGCAAACATAAATTGTCGCACACCGATGAAACCCCTTTTGAGTGTAATGTGTGCGGCAAAAAATTCAAAAGTGATCCACATCTGAAGGCTCATCAATTTCGGCATATGGGAATTAAACGATTTTCGTGTGAAGTTTGTGGTAAAGCGTTTACGACGAGGCCTGAATTAAAACAGCATATGCGAGTACATTCGGATGTTAAAGAGTTTCAATGTACGACGTGTCATCAATGTTTTAGGCAGAAGAGCCAGTTATCAGTTCATAAGCGATCTCACATTTTTGGTTAGAGGATGTAATTTGTCCGGACTATTTATTTGTAGCACCCCGTTCATAGATGTCAGTTTTCATACATATTTAAATAAATTTTAATATTTTAAAATAATTTGGACGGTTGAGTTTTATTTATTTTTAGTTTTAAATTATTATATTACGTTGGATTATTGATTTTCATTTAATTTTATGTATGCAACATGACGCAATGCGAGGCCTCCACAGGAAAACGCTTACCAAATTTTCGAAGGGAAATGGTCGATAGGTAATAATTTTTTCTTGGTCTACTCAATGGTGGTTCTGCTACCCTATTTCGTGCGGAAATTGAGAGACGAAAACACAAATTTGTGTATACGTATCCGACGTATAATACACTATTTTGAATATGTGTGCTGTGATCATAAGCATCAAAATTTATCGAACCGGGCGGAATCGGTTCAATGTTTTGGTGCTTCCACTCCTAATTTGAGACATTTTGCCATGGTATTGAGATGGGGAATTTAACTTTTCAGTAAAAATTTGAACATTTCAGTATAAATTTGAACATTTCAGTATTCCGGGCTTATCGTTAAAGCAAAACCGTTAAAGCAAATGGTTTTTGGCATTTATTTTTTAATTTTATTTAATTTTTTGAGTGTGAAATGGTGTGGCGCGACTTCCGAACAAGCTACACGTGTTTACTAATCCAAACACATTTATGCAACACTATTGCGTTCCGGTAATTCTTCTCTCCTGTCATTATTTTTACGGGCTCTGGATAATATTTATTCAGTGGTTATAGCAGTGTAGTAGACCAAGAAAAAATTACCTATCGATCATTTTCCTACCTTATTTTTACAAAAATAACCAATTTTTCCTTCTATTGGGTAACCTGCTTACAAATTTTCCTACCTTTTCGCGAAGCAAGGTCAATAAAATGAGTCGATATTTTTCCATACAAAAATAGTGTTACGACGTTTGCGTCTATTCTGTGGTGCTGCTTGCTATGTCATCAAATTTATGTCTACAGTTTACTTTTTGAACTGTAGATGGCAGTCATGTTCATAAAAAGATCTTAATACTCGAAATGACAGAAAACATATTAAAAACAAAAATAGCAATGTTGAAAGATGAAAGAGAATGGATGCAATAATATAATAAATTATTTGTTAACAAAGTTTCGAATTATAATTTTGAATTGTTATTTATTCAAAATTTACTGCTTTCTTTACCAAAAATGACGTTTCAAGAAAAAAAATACAAACAAAAATATTTCGCTTATTTAGGTAAACGATATCTATAGTAAAAAAATGGAACTGTCGACATAAAACGACGTCATATAGCAAAATTTTTAAATCATTGAGACCTGTAATATTCTAGGTGCTCCTTTTATACCCAGAAAATTAGTAATACATTTCAGTATAACTCAGCGAAATATATCAAATTTTTAAAGTAAAAACTATTCCACTTTGTTATTTGCTATAACTGCAATCACTTGACCATGAGTTAAATTTTTAATGAAAGGCAATATTTCACTAAGACACAAACGTCTTAGTTTGAGCATTTTTTAGAAAAAATATTCTGTTGCCTGTTTAATTTGACTCAGTGTAGTTTTAAATGTGCAAAAATTCAATGTTATATCTCTTTCATTTTGCAGAAGCAAAATGTTGGTCGCGTGTAAATAGGGTAAAAATATAAACTGAAAATAATACTTTTTTCAACCACCAGGCGCCAGCACGTCATTTTCAAGGATATAATCAAATTTGAGTTTAAGATTTCGCACTAAATTTTATTATAGTGATAAATTTTATTATGTTTAAAAATTTGATTTATTCGAATTCGCATAAGAAATATATAAAATATAGGTCAACTTCTATTTGTCCAAAATTTATATTTCTGCCAAGAAATAAAACCTTGCAACTTACAATTCTTTAAATATTTTTGAAAATATTTCTTTAAAAACTGGATCCTGGAACGCTTTAACGATAACGGCCAGTTGTTTAGAAAGCGAAACCAGACCTAAGAGCTTAAATTGTAGTCTGGCCAAAACCAATTGAGTTATTCTTTGAGGCTCGCGAAACTTTATAATAGTTTCGTTACGTTTTGTGAAGAGGTTCCCAAATTTTGGCAGGTCATAAATAGTCCTAATGTATTATCATTATATTTGTTCTTCTATACCTGGTTACCTAATTTGTCAAAGTTAAGGTACCTAATTTATCATAAGACAGAGTGAAACCGTTTTTTCAAGATCCTAAAAGGTCGAATCAAATATAAGTTGGTGAACCGAAACGTGTCTGTCTCTTTATCTAATTTTGTTGTCAACTTTGCCATAAGATTTTGTTTGCAGAATTGGATTTTAGTTGGATTTTCGGTTTTGTTCTGCTTCAATGATATGTTAAGAATAAGTGAAGCCAACATTTTTTAATAGGAAGTTCAATTAGGCCATAATGAGCCTTTAATTACCTGTTTGTTAGATCTTGAACTGCATTCTAAATTGGATTTTCAACCATGCTTTTCGATTTGGGTTCTGCTATTCAGCACAATGTCAAAATTATTACTGTAGAAATAATTATCGCGGTATTCGAATGGGTCTAAGGCGAATTTTTGTTTTGGCGAAAAAATTAATCGATAAAAACCGATTTTATCTTTTAGATACAAAATTTTTCATTTCAAAATAACGATTTTTTTTATATGTACGCTTCATATGTACTGATAAAATTTTGTCGAAATTTTTTGAATTTTTATGTTGGCTGGTTGCGAACAAAATTTGTATAGAAGTTTTGGTTGCAATCATGTATTTTTATTTAGAGGCGCCTTTAATGTTCCGTTCGTTCGTTCATTCATTCAAACAATTTTTTTCGACCAATCATGTCGCTCGCAAATGACTATTTTTGTTTTGCATTTTTTCACAATAGATGATTGGTCGAAAAAAATTGTTTGTGCGAAAGAACAAACGTAAAGGTTGTGCCTTAAGCGAAAAAAAATTATATCTAGTTTTTTTGCGCGGTTCCTTGTTATACGATAGTATAAATGGGCCTTACGCTGCAAGTCGACTTCAATTTTGAAGGTGTCGATAACATAATTAAATATGGCGACTACATAATTCTCGTCTAAACGTCAAAACAATAAAGTAAAAGTTTCAAACACTGGCATAATTTTGAACTATGAAATTATGTCGTGGCTGTTTGGATGAACATAAAGCGAATCTAAAACCATTCGTGGCCACTGACGAGGTATTTGATTTATTTAATGATATTACGGCGCTTAATATTTATTTATCGGACGGATTGCCCAATTGGCTGTGCATGAAGTGCATTAATTTACTGAAACGATTTAAAAAATTCCGTAAACAATGCCGAAAGTCACACGGCAAATTAAAGTCGCGGGTGGGAAATGGACCGGTGGATCTACTTCCCATTTTTGTGGACACGAAAGAGTTTCAGGATGTGGATGATGGAACCGATGCTGGGGATCTGGAAGATTTACATTTCATGGAGGACGTACAGAACCTTGGTGAGAGAACGAGTAATAAAACAGATGTTAAACCGTTTATAATGGAAGAACCTTTGGTTGATATAATAGAGGATAAAGCAAAGCCGATAGTGATCAAGGTGCGTAAAAAGAATTCAAAATATAAACTGGATCAGACGGCCAAATACCAACTTAATCATTCCTATGCGTATCAGTGTGAACAGTGTTGCCGTGGTTTTCGATACAAAGAACGGTATGAAGGTCACTTACGGGAGCATGAAGGTAAATCTGCGGCAGTATGCGAATTCTGCACCAGTGAATATTCTGAATGGTCTGGTCTGCGTAAACATATGACCATGATGCACCAAGATGAAATGAAGTACGTTTGTAAGGAATGCGACCAAAAATTTATGTACGAGAGTGGCTTAATTGCACACAATTCAAAACACTATGGGCCTAGAGAACGTTTAAGGATGTGCGAGGCATGTGGTAAATCATTTGCCGATTCATATGGCTTAGGAAAACATATGCTAGCACACACCGATGAAACTCCGTTCCAGTGTAACATATGCGGTAAGAAGTTTAAAAGTGACAAACACCTGAAGGCACATCACTTTCGCCACCTGGGAATCAAGAATTTTTCGTGCAGTATGTGTGGCAAATTATTCACCACTCGGCCAGAACTGAGGCAACATATGCGAGTTCATTCGAATGTAAAAGAATTCCACTGTCATACGTGCGAGCAATGCTTCCGGCAAAAAAGTCAGTTATCGGCACATCAACGATCACATATGTTTGAATAAAATTCAAAATCCAATTAGGGTGTCGGTATTGCAGTCATATTAGAAATTAGTGGAGTCGTTTAATTCTATTATAGTTTTAGAATATATACTAGACATACATACATAGCTAGCACATTCTAGAGTTTTAAAATATACAGTTTAATATTAAAAAATTGCAATATAAAATTTGTACTTGTCGGACGGGCTACCCAATTGGCTGTGCAAAACGTGTGTCGGAACGCTAAAAGAATTGAAATCGTTTCAGTAGTTTTTGACGCAAAGGAAATTAAATTTAAGGATGAATATTTCTCGATGGGCGAGAAAAGATAAACACAATGGATGAGGATAGTGGGAATCGGGAGGCCCGTGTTAAATTAGAAGAGAACGTGTCACTTGTGGTAATGATACAATAGAAGTGGTATTATGTAAGCTGCTCTTTATAATGGTGCGCATGAAAAAATTGGTGAACATTAAAGTAGAACCCAAAGCTGAGTTCCAGAAAAATTTGTATTGGCAAACATAAACTGTCGCACACCGATGCAACCCCGTTCGAGTGTAATGTGTGCGGCAAAAATTTTTAAGTGATCCACACTGAAGGCTTATGTTTCGGTATATGGGAATTAAACGATTTTCGAGTGAAAATTTGTGGTAAAGCGTTTACGACGAGGCCCGAAATAAAACAGCATATGCAAGTACATTCTGATCTAACATGTTGGTTAGAGAATTTAAGTTGCTCGGACTACTTATTTATAGCACCCCGTTCATAGATGTCAGTTTTTCATACATATTTAAATAAATTTTAATATTTTAAAATAATTTGGACGGTTCAGTTTTATTTAGAATGTACAGCCGCTATTTCTCGGCTTTTTTCGTTAGCAATAAACTATTATATTATATTGGATTATTGGTTTTCAATTAATTCGTTGAATAGAATACCACATATGTACAGCTCGTTAAATAATTTTAACCGTTATAATTTAATATCGGTAACGTAGTAATCTATATTATGACTTTGATAATTAAATTAACATCCGACCATCTCTTTCGCACAACACACATAATTACACATCTTCGCAGTGCGAATAAACTATAAAACAAACAGAAACTATCGTACCTAGGTGAATCAACAACAAAAACATCTTAAGAAAATATATTTTTCTTGTACTTTTTATGGATTCCATTCCATTGTTTAATAAATTAAATTGATTTAGGATCGTATGAGCAAGAAAGAGATGTCACTAAAACAAAAGCACAGTGTGCTTCAAAACAAATGGTTATTTATGTTGGGTTGACCGATCAATTGTTTTCTCGCTCTTTTGTTTTTACAACATAAATACCAAAAACAAAAAATGTAAAACCAGTCTTAACTTTTTCAAGTAAACATTTTTTTAGTTTAAAGTCGTGTTTCAATTTAGTTAGATGCAGCGAATTTATTATAAAAATATTTTTTCGTTTTTTTTTTGTTATAAATAGTTACTAAAAAATAAAAGTTATTTATAATTATTCGGGAGTAATAAAGTAAATAAAATCAATTTTAATTATTTCGAATTACATTATTCTGGAATTCTTACGTTTGTCTTGTGGTTGTTAGTTTTGAATTTTGTTACTTTCTAAAATTTAAGTCAAGTTCAAAAATAAAATAAATTATTTTATATTTATAGTGTGGTGAACTAGTGAGTGTATGCGTGGTTTAATTACAGTTTGGTTTTAATTTTGTGTTTTGGTTTATTAAATATAAATTAAAATTTACAGTTTTTGCTCAGTTTAATAAAATAAAGTTTTGAAATTGGTTATATTTGGTAATTGGAAAAAAATGTGTGCTTGAAATTGTGAATAGTGACATCTGCATATTTTTAGTGTTACAAAAGCCTGTTGCACTAGCGCACTAACCGGAAATTTTGAGGAATATTTCTGCCGGTGAGTGATTCATGTTATGTAAATATGGTCTTATTAATTCTCAAGTTCTCTACTTTACAAAATTTTGCATTTGCGATTTGTCCGTATCGAATTTGTCTAAATAAAAAGCATTGCTGAATTTCGCGAATTTGTATCTTTGATACCGTATTGTGTTTCGGATCTGTATTTTTACAGATTGTATACATTTTTAGAGCATCGACATACATAAGACACTTGCAAAACTTGAAACATTGGATGACATCGTTAATAAATAAGTACTGTAAAAAGTAATTGTCCCAGGTGAGTACCTTTTGGAACTCCGAAAGGTATGTTAGATGGAAAAGAGCAAATTTTGGAGATATTAACACATTGCTTTCGAGAAGTAAGGTAAGACGCAATCCATTTAATTGGAATGAAGTCGAATCCGAAATTTATTATCTTCTGAATACAAATTTTATGATCCAATCTATCGAAAGGTTTCGAAAAGCTTGTGTATGTAACAACCTGACCACGATTTCCAACAGTGCCAAACACATCGTTGGAAAAGGCTATCAATTAGTAATTGTCGATTTACCCAACGCTTGAATATCTTGATAGCTGTAGATTTACCGCTTGGTATATTTTTAAGCAATGACTGAACCAAGGCTTGTCAAAAGTTGAGCACTGCCTTTTCAGCGGAACACAGTTCGAAATCAGTCGTAACAATTCTATAAGACCCCGAGGCAGCGAAATGTTCAGCCCGTCAAATAACGCAATCCAATTGACATTTTCGAGAAAGTTGTTTAACGAAGGTATCTTTCCCAAAGTCGTATCTGAAATCATCTTTATCAAAATCAACCAAATCCCAATATAAAGAATACAATTTAATTAAAAGTGGGGTACATCCAGCTAAATCCGGACAAGAATCAACTTTAATAAAATCTAACAATGAAAAAACAAAGTCCAATATGCGCCCATAATCATTGAAAACAGTGTTAAATTGTCGCATCCCAAAGCCCGCGAAGCTCGCCAACTCATAGTTAGAAAGTATATCTCCTGTGGAACCCACAAAGTCATCTTTTATCCAGCCCTACGAAATATTAGGTAGATTAAAATCGCCAGCCACCACCATCTGGTCACATTCCTCACTTCACGGTAGAACTGCATTGGCAACGAATTGAATGAAGGTCTGGTAAATGACGGCGGTACTTCCATAAGGTATGTAAACTCTAATCCAAAAGAAGCCACATTTGACCGACCTTGAATATAGTAGACGCACCATAAGCATAGTGAAGACTGACAATCAAATTTAAGGCCTCCACCCACATTGATACTATCAGGCGCTTGATCTTCACGAAACTTGGAATAACATGGTGGGAAATATTCTTCAGATTTGAAATCATCGTTGTTTTTATTATGCGCTGAAATTAAATTATAACTGGTGGCTTTAAGTTTTTTGGACGATTAGTAAACTCCCTAATCATAACTCCAGTTGGCCATATCTCAGGCTGTAGTAATTTATGGTATGAGCCTGGATCAACTTTAAATGAGTCAAAGAGTCAATGAATCTCGCTATCCCCAAAAATGCAGTGTACTGCCACACGCTGGGAAATTTTCGTTTTTGGAACTCCAAGTCACGGAGAAGAACTGAGATACTCATAATTATTTAGTTGTTAGCGCATAAAGCATCGAAGCATAAAGAAAGTATAGAGTAATCCCCAGTAAACCCCATCTTTTCCCAACGGCGTTCCTGCGTAGAATAAAATGGCTGTAGTGACACTATTTTGAAAGAAGAAAGAAGAGAAATTACTGGACTCAGCTATACGGCTTAACTCTTGCTCAAATAAATATGTATAACAAACTGTTCATTGTTTTCAGAAAAAAGGACGATAATGTTATGGGCCTTAGGTCTTGTGGGTTCGGAATAAATACCACCTTGATTTCTGCTCATTTCCTAGGCATATATATCAGCTGTTTTAACCCTATTTACGCGGCCTCCAGCCAAGGGAAAATAATCGTGTGTTTGTTCTTCATTTCCGCTGGAGTAATCCGATCTGTGCCGAGAAAAGGTTTGAAGCTATTTATCGCCCAAGGATCCGTTTTTATCAACGAAATCTCTGTATGTAAAGTTTGAGGTTCGCCGGATACATATTCATGGATCTTCCATTTTAATCAATGACTCGGATTGGTTGCGTTACTTGAGGTTTCTATAAATCTTCGTTTTTCTCTTCCTCAGTTCTATATTATAAAATTTAAGAGAAACGTTGAAAAGTAGAAATTCCATTGCTGGGCCTTCCTAATACATTTAGCTTTATTGAAGGCTCCTTTATATACTTTCTGGTAGGTTCCTAGTTCCGCTTTTGGTTTGACCCTGGCTTGTACTACAAAACAATCAGTAACTAGAGAACGGGTACAGGCGCTCATAGTAGCGTATCTATCACACAGTCCCAGTCCACCAGTGTCTCCGGGGTCTCAAAAGGCCCGTAGGTTAGATTCTTTCAATCTTAGATTCTCTATTGAAAAATTTTCCTTAGTGTGACAATATTTATTTATTATTAGGAAGATCGATTTCGAAACTAAATTTCTTCTTCAGTTCCTTTTTACAAGTAATACACTTTTCTGAAAATTACGCTGCTTATATATTACTAATCTTAGGTCTAATTTATTGTGCTCTTCCTACTGTATTAGTGTTGTCTATAATTAGGTCGTCAATACTGTTGGTTTTGGTATTCAATTTGTCATTTAATAAGATGTTGCTGTCTTTGTATTTGTAAATTTCGAATTCTTCAAGTCTGTTGAGTATGCGTCCTTTTTTGGCTTTATGCAGTACTGTTAAGTTGTGGTTAAAGTCTGTGAATTGTTGTTTTCTGTTTTGATGTGTTGTGCGTAGTTCGATTTTGGATCTGATGGGTTTATGTCTTTGGTATGTCCTTTAAATCGTGTTAAAAATGATCTGCCTGTTTGTCCTATGTAAAATTTGTTGCAATCATTGCATTTCTCTATATATGCTCCAGATTGACTATGGTTCCTAAAAGCCTTAGCAGCGCGAATATATAATATATATGTCTATATTATAGTTCTAGTGTCGGTGATCCTAAAAGGAATGCTCATTCAGTATTCTCCAATCCTAGATTTAATGAAGGGTAGTGTCAGATATGAAAGAGAGGTCTCTATCTCCCACCTGTTTTTCGAAACAAATAATCTCTGGCTTACCTGAGTGTATGATTCTATATCCTTTCACTCTAAGACCACATATTTTATAATTATTTACTCACGGTTCTTGAAAAAGGACTAAGTCTTCTCCTGATTTTGCCAGTCTGAGAAGGAGCCGTTCTTTCCCTAAGCATCCGACAAGAAAATTGCCCATCCCTTTTATTAGTTCTGAGGCTACCTCATTGAACCGATAATCGTAATCCACTGCAGGTACCACCGCTCCTGAATTCATGAATTGGATGAGTTTGTCACTTCTCTGAATTGGTCTCCTGTATCTATGTCGGCTACACCCTTCTCATATACTCTATGATTTATTGACCCAAAGATCTCTTATTATGTCGCTTGAACTTGAACGATTGAGTATCTTAACCACACCAAACGCAGGTTCCGTTTGCCCCTTAGTTTGTTTACTGTCGATTGTGTCTGATTTACTCTGCTTCACCGTCGATCTTTTCGACTTGGGCTGTCTATCCGAGTTGTCCTCGCTGGCCACAACTTTCCCGGACCATACCACCGATCCCAATAACATTGGTTCTACAGGGAAGCTACTAGCAATCAGAACCGTCACCGTGATTTGTATTAATTTCCACCCGTCCGCAGCATAGGTGCCATCGGGCTTCCAACTTCCTAGAACTTGAACAAGTTTTCCCTTTACGATTTTAGTTACTCGTCCCTGATTGCTCCAGCTAAGGGCATACCTGACTTATGCGTAACCTATAGCTGAAATCGGAAAGTTCTAATAGATGATCGTATTTTTCGTTTAGTTTTTACTTTACTTTTTACATAGTAAAATAAAGTATAGTAATCATGACAAATTTTGACTTCGAGATTTTTGCAGATTTACCATTCGCTATATCGCTGATGTCAAAAAAGTACTTTTTAAAAACCTGTATGTGAGTGTGTGTGTGTGTATGTGTCCAGACGGTTTGTCCGATCGAGATGAAATATCATTTCTTAAATTAATTCCGGCCTACCGGAAGTGGCAGCTTCCATAGGAGCTTTTTCGTTTTTTCTAAATATTTTGTAAAGTGTAGCTTTGACGACAAAAACCACTACGAACTAAAAGATTCTAAATAAAATGTGCAACAATATCGTACCACATCAGTTTCCTAAAATTTTAGCGGAAATTATGGTTTTTGACAAAAAAGGGGTTTCAACAAAAATTCGGCCCTGTACAGCCCAGATTAACAGATTGGTTGGGATGAAACTTCATACCTAAGCTTTTTCTACAAATTGTGAGAACCCAGTGATTTTTGACCGAAATCGGTCGATCGGAAGTGACAGTTTCTATAAGAGCTTTTTCGTTGTTCCACCGGAAGTAGCAGCTCCATGGGAGTTTTTTTGAAAATGTTTTGAAAAGTATAGCATTTACTTTAAAAGATTTTAAATTAAATTTGCAACAATATCGACCCAGATTATTTTTCAAAATTTAACCGGATTTTTGACAGAAAACTGATTTTTGAATAGTAATCATGACAATTTTTGAACCTCGAGTTTTTGACTAAATATCTGTCTCCTCTCTACAGCTCAGGCGAATTCAGTAATCGGGATGAAACTTCATACTTAAGCTTTTTCCAAAAATCGGGAAATCCCAGAGATTTTTGGCTTAAATCGGTCCACCGGACGTGGCAGCTTCCATAGTAGTTTTTTGAATATATATTTTGAAAAGTATATAGCACTTACAAACAAAACGGTTAAAAACAAAAACATTGCAAATCAATTTTAATACAAAATTAGTTCAGATCATTTTTTAAATTTAACCGGAAATGGCGAATTCAGGAAAAATAACGTTATTTCACCAAAATTTCGGCATCTCTAAAGTCCAGGCGGATTGGCTATTCGTAATGAAGCTTCGTACTTAAACTTTTTTCATAGTTAAGAAATTCTTGCGAAATTTGGTGGAAATCTGTGTAGAGAAAGTGGCAGCTTCCATGGGGCTTTTTCAACTTTTGCAATGATGTTGAAAAGTTTAGCATTTACAAAAAACGTAAAAGAATTGAAAGATTCAAATAAATTCAAAGATTAAATTATCAGCACGGGTTGGTTTTCTGGAATTAAAGCAGGAGTAACGGTTTTGATTATACAAGACAGTTTTACCAGAAGTGACCCCTTTACTTAATTAAGCACACCTGAACCACAATAATTTTCCATTATTTGTTGGATCTATATAGGATTAACCGATAACTTAGCCCCATCTTCATATTACTAAACCAATAATGAATTTTTCTTTTCACATAAATATTTTAGGGAGTTTAACGGTTTATTCAATCTTGAATTGGAATCAAGCATAAACATTTTCGCCCTGCTCAAAATCCAAATTAAGCGGAATGTGGCCAAATTTATGCACATAGTGTAAAGTAAAAGTGATAAAATTTTCAAATTCCATTTGGTGTGATTTTAAGATATGAGAATGAAACACCCATATATTTCCAACAGTAATCGGTTTGCGGTTCAGTACCGACCAAGAATTTCCGGCGTGTAATTTATTATTTTGGTATTTTTAATTAAAATATTTATTATTTTAATTAGGAAATAGTGCAAGAATTATGTACAATACAAATTAAATTACAATAATTTTTTATGATTTTAATTTAATTTCTTTCATTTTTGGTGCAATTGTAGAAAGTAATTGCGAAATCGATAACGTGCAAAACGTTTTTTCGTTTATGTTTTGTAAAATTGTTGAACATATTTTCATGCCGGGTGCTTTAATAGTTTTTGTACGTTTTAATAAATGTAAATCAAAGAAATATTAATAGTAATAATAATAGCACTAGAGTAGTAGTTATTTTATTTATTTGTCTATTTTAAGATTTATAGTGAAACTTTATTTGGCTTCCATATAATTTATACTCCTATACGGTTGTATATCGTATTCATAAATAGTTTCAAATTGTGCAATTAACTTGTAAATATAGTTTTATAACAACTAACCAACGGGTTGGAATTACTTTATTATTATCAGCAGCAGCGCTGTTAAACGGCCTTTATAGAGTTGAAATAGTTTCGCTTTTATAGCGTTTCAATTGGATTTTTTAATTCATCATGTTCGTAATTGGCAATGACGTTTATGTTCAGAATAAATGATCTAGATTTTAGCCGCCCAACATTTGAATAATGTGTTAGATTCTGATAATAAATCATCGTGCATTTAATGGCTAGTAAACGATTGGTAATAATTATTTGTATGCGTGTGTTGTTGAATTATTCACTGAAATCGGTTTCCAATGAATATTAATTGCTTGCTTATATTATCCGCTTATAATTTGAATTTATTTTTTAGTGTCTGCCAAGTCGGAGAGCCCACTATCAAATTATCACCAGTCTGCTTGCAGTTTTTTTCAATCTTGTATTTTCCTTTAGTGTGTTCGAATGTACTCGTAATACAATGTTTGCCCGGACCTGTTGTAAGTCTTTTTCAAAACTCACTCCCTCTCTATATCTCTCTAGCACTCACATCCCATAAGGGGTTTTACCGCCTACACGGTGATCCTCAAACTATCTCGATCCAACGCACGCTCCCTCCAGTTCCGACATCCTAATATATGAAGGTCTTGCCCGATGTCGTCAGCGTAGTTTAGGTGGTCCCGGAGCGTACGCCGACTGGTTATTGATGGACTCATCGTTTCATATCATTCGTTCTGATGGGGATCTTTCAACGTGGCCCAACCATCTAATTCGGTTCGATTTTATGAATCCGATAATATCGCAGTCTCCAAGAAGACACTTTATTTCGTGTTTCATTCGAATTCGGTATTCGTTATTCGCAACCTTAGCGGGACCATAAATCGATCGTCGAGTTAGTTATTACATGATCATGGTGGTTTTCTTCCAATTGTATTTTCCGCTGCTGAAGTAATACCTGACTGAATAGCTTGCCACTGCTCTTGGATGTTTGATTGAGGCTCGTGGTTTCCCTTGTGCTGGTATTAATTTTTCGGTGACAGCTGACTGGTAGCTACTGCACGGAGTCCTCATTTTTTAATGTTTCGGTATTCCAATGCATGATCTTTGCTTGTTTATTAAATGTTTATGATAATTTGCGCTTGTATTTGAAAGTAACGAGAATATGATCACTTTCAATATCACCGCCTCTGTATGGTCTAACATCGGTTATACAAATGAAATGTCTCTTCGAGATCATGACTCGATCAATTTGATTTTCCGCTCTTCCATCATTCGATCGCCAAGTATATCCTTGTTGCTTTTCTTATGTTGAAAGAACGTACTCAATATGACTAAGTTATAAATTATAGTATGCTCGACGACGTGTTGGCCGTTGTAGTTACTGAGATAATGTAAGCTGTGCGACCCAATATGTGATGCGGTCTCTGCGTTCCGATTTTTTGCATTTAAGTCACCCACGATGATTTTGATGTCATGGTGCGGGATGGTACTGTTGGTGTCTTCCAGCTCAACAAAGAATAATACTTTCACTCCTTCAGTTGGCGCATGTGCATTGACACCCGTGATATTAAATTTTATAGTGCGTTATCTAACCTTGCATATTCGCATGTTGGCAGGGCGGAAGTTGATAACATGTCGCGGCACTCGCCGATCAAAAAAAAAAACCTACTCATTTTAATAGCGTGTACATTTTCCGAGGCCTTTCTTGTCATGAATACAATAAATTAAACCGAGGCCTTTGTATAGGGTTCATAACTTGATGGTTTTGTGAGATCAGGTAGTTGGCTTGCTGCTCAACCCAGTTTTCACGTGTATGGGATTTAATGCGCCAATGACTCGCCGTAACATATAGTGTTCGTCTCCATTACATCGCCTGATTCATTTAGCGTTATCCAGGAGCACCGCAGGGAGTTATGAATCTAGAATTTTGCCCCTCCCCTAATTCTCTCCCGAATTTTTCCGCGACAATATGGAAAGACTTTTACTTTTTTGAAATAGTAAAATAAAGTATAGTAACTATGAACAATTTTTTGCAGATTTACCATTCGCTATATCGCCGAAGTCAAGAAAGTATATACTTTCAAAAAATCTCTGTGTGCTTGCTGACTAAATGGTTGTGTCGTTCCATAGGAGCTTTTTCGTTTTTCCATCAGAAGTGACAGCTTCAATGATGAGAACTTTTTCGCATTATTGTGAAAAGTAGATTAATTTTGAGAAAATCAACTATGAACTAAAATATTTTAAATTAAATTTGCGAGTGGGAACTATGGGAAATGTGGTGGACATCTGCGTGCCAGAAGTGGCAAGTTCCGTCGGTGCTTTTTCAATTTTTACAATGAAGTTTACATTTTTGAACAAGGGTTGATCTTGTTGGTTTTGTGAAATTTAAGCCGGAATAATGATTTTTGATTTTACGAGACAATTTTTATCATAAATCTGATAGGTTCAATTTTGTGCAAGTAGAAACTCGGCTCTGAAGTTGGATGCATTCAAATATACTTCAATGATATATGTAGCTAAGTCATTGCTGTTTTTATGACATAAGTTTCAGTCATTTATCAGCTGTCGTTCCGTGTGCATCAATTTTAAGAGATGGATGTCGATAAGCAACATTTACGTCATTGCATTCTATTCTATTTTCAAATAAAACAAATGCTGCTCAAGCCATGGAATTGATTAATTCTACTTTGAGTGAACAGCAAGTGAGTTATTCAATAGTAAATAAGTGGTTTGCAAAATTTCGTGATGTAAATTTTAGGCTTGAAGACGATCCAGGTCCAGGTGCAGTAAAACAATTTGAAGCCGAAGAACTTAAAGTTTTACTTGATGAAACTCCGTGTCAAACTCAAAAAGAGCTTGTAGAACAGTTAGGAGTTACTCACCAAGCAATATCACTTCGATTGCATGCAATGGGAAATATACAGAAGGAAGGAAAATGGGTTCCTTATAAACTAACCGAATAAAACAAAAACCGAAGACTTGACATCTGCATGAATTTGCTTTCTCGGTACAAAAGAAATAATTTTTTGCACATAATCATTACGGGTGATGATAAATTGATTTTGTACAATTATCCTAAACGCAGAAAACCATGGGTTGTTCCAGACCAGCCATCAACATCAGTCGCAAAAATAAATATTCATGCCAAGAAAGTGTTACTGCGTGTCTGGTGGGATTGGAAAGGAGTCATTTACTACGAGCTTCTGGAACGTGGTCAACTTATTACAGCTGAAAGTTACCAGGCCTAATTGATCAAATTAAGTGATGCTCTGGAGGAAGAACGGCCATTTACGGGCTAAGGAAGGCGGAAGGCGATATTGCTGCATAACAACGCTCGTCCACATACAGCAAAATCAACACAAGAACTCCTCTTCATCTTAGACTGGGATTTTACAGTATGCGGTGTATTCTCCAGACTTGGCTCTCCCTGATTACCATTTATTCAGATCGATGTCATCATATTTGAAAGACGAAAGTTGAAGATGTGCAAAAATGGCTCTATGACTACATATTTTGCTCCAAAACCACCAAATTTCTATCGCGAATAGAAAAAATACAGCCCGCCCCTGTATACCCCTCCCATAACTTCCAGTCCCAAAGGAAATCCCTGCGAGACTCGATAAATGTCCAAAATGGATTAGGCTCTTCTTCTTAAGATACAATTAAGCGAAATTGTTCATAATTTCGAAGGAGGGGTTTCTGGACATTCAAAGGAACGACAGGGCAAATGACTTGGAGATAATGGCGGAGTAATGATCGGGGGGTACTGATCAGTGGGTAATAATTGTTGAGTAATGATTGGGGGGTAATGATCGGAGGGTAAAGTAAAGGGAGTAATGGCTGTAGGATTAATGAACCGGGCTGGATGGTTTATTTCCCACCAGATTGCAAAACTTCTTTAACCGTTTTGACTAGTTCAAAGATGTTTGATACGTCAGCGACGATTGAAATTTCTAGATTTATACGAATTCTTAGGGTCTAGGACTTTACGCCCGGATATTATCCCCGGCTAATTACCCCTCGAGGCATTACCTCTCGGTCATTCCCCGGTCATTTCAACCACCGCTGACGTATAACTGCTCCAAAGCGATTGAAGAAGGTTTGCAATTTGGTGTGAAATAAACCATCTGGATTAAAGGTCATTCGTTTACTTTCTTTCGGGATTTGGTTGTTAGATTTCAGTATTCTGGATCACTTTTTGCAGATAACACCACTCACCACTATGCTACAAGCATGTCGCTCGTCCGGAACAAGAGTGACACAAGTCAAAAAACATAGTTTTGCAGAAAATTTAAAACTTTGAAAAATTTCAAATGGTATTTAAAAGCAGCAACGCTTTCCTGAATTTAATATTATGCTCTTGTATGTAAGATATTTAAAGGTTCTGGAAGTCCAGAAAAAACACCAATAATCAACCTCTGTCAATATAAAGGGTGATCCAATAAGAGCTTCCGGAAGTTTTTTTTGAAATAAAACGCACTAAAATAAATTTAATAATCAAAAAATGTATTGGTGACGTAAGTTCGGTTTATGACATTTAATGTTTGAAAATATATAATTTCTTTTAAATGAGTCTCGACTGACTCTTAGATGATCCATTCTATGAGTCCAATTTTCGGGCACTCTTTCGAGTATTTCGGCCGATTTTTCGTTGATTACGCGTGTTATGTTCGCTTCTAATGCAGGAATTGATTGTGGTTTATCGATATAAACAAGTGATTTCAGATACCCCTATAAAAAGAAATCTAATGGCGTTAGATCGCAAGATCTTGGAGGCCAATTCACGGGTCCGTTTCAATTTGGAGCTGTTCCAACGCCCATAAACCAAATCAATGACGCAAAGGAAGGTCAACCGGCTTCAATTCTTGAACAAGCTGTATTTTGTATGCCTTCAAACCAAGATCTCTCTTCAAAATACGGCACAATGTGCCATACGAGAGACCCAGAGCTTGAGAACGGCGACGAATTGGTCGATTGCGGTCTTCACGTATACTTTCAGCTACAGCAGCAATATTCACAACAGATCGATTTGTATGCACTCTAGTCGGTTGATGAATATTCAATAATGAAAAAGTGGTTCGAAATTTATTGATTGTTTCGCGAATAGTGCGTTTAGTTGGACATTGAACACTGATTTTTGAAATAAATTTCCACACTTTGTAAACGTTGTTCTCGCGTAAGTCTATTCATGGTGAAATGTCAATGAATACCGAACACAAATATCATATGAACATGACAGTTGTGACGCATGAATCCCAATGAGAATCCTAATTGGAAAAAATACCTCCTATTGGATTACTCTTTATAAGTCAATTAACCGAAAACCCGAAAATAAAAAAAAATCGAAGCGAGCTTCTATTTCCCTTGCAAATAACATTTTTGGATTAAAGTTTGGACGAACTGCTCTTCTAAAAATCTACAGTTTTCGGAAATTTGTTTAACTTGAAATTCCTTTAAAATGTGTGAAAAGTACCATTTTTAGCTCCCCAGAACTTTTCTTCACTCGAAGACTGAACCGATTAATAGATTGGCTTTCTAGAAACAAAACGACATAAGGTACACTTCCACCTTGCCGTACGAGGTCTGCATGTAATTTCTGAGATAAATATTTTTTCAAACAATATTGATTAGTATACGCGGTTCGATCGAGAAATATAAATATTTCTAACAAACAGATTGATACAGATGAAATTTTTTCTGACAACTTTAATATTAGATACGACATAAAAAGACGTTTTGTTTACACGGGTACATCTGCTCGCTTTTCTAAAATAAAACACAATTGAAAACCTTACCATAATATTGTAACCTATACCAAATGGTTTATAGCAAATAATCTTACTGGATTATTCAGTGCTTGACGCGGTAGGTAATCCCCAATTTATAATTTAATCAACAAATTCAAAATCCCAAAGCAAATTATTCGCAACACAAATGTTATAAAATCAACGTCTTAACGCCATATTCTCTACTACTATAAATTATACAAAATAACGTCTTAAATATTGTGTAGTCTGCAGAATGTAACGTTAATTTTTTTTATTATATTTCGTGGCTCTCTTACGTCTAATTTCATCCATCTATCTACATATGTGCGATTGTATAATCCGCAGCAGCGTTGTTATTTATAACAGAATCTTCTAATTATTTTCTAATGTGTTAAAAGTTCATTTGGTTTATTATCGTATACTTCATCATGATTTGAAGTTTTGTACACATAAACATCATGAATCCAGCGATTAACGGAATAAATATTTTCAAATTTATTATTCTTGATAAAATCCCGTATTTTACCATGCCTCTTGCCTTGTCTTGACTACATATAGACGCGCAATGTACAATCAAATATGTTTTATGTCTGCTATAAAGATTACATATATATGAACGATGCATGCATGTCTTGTCTCTTTAGAATATTAATTTCAAATTTTAATTAATTGATCGAACATCTCGCCTTAATAGGGTATTGACCTTGCCCAATTTCTGACAGTTATTAATCATAGAGGAAAATGCGGATTGCATCACTAAGCGTGATGAGAAATATACGGATGTTGATGACTAATGGTGTAATAAATATATTTTGGGCGCATGCAATGTTAATTTAGGTTTACGATTTAGCGAAAAAGTGTAAGAGTTTAAAATTTGGGTTTGGTGCACTTTAAGGACGGTCAGTGCTAAATATATCTTGGTAGAATTTTGTTTCGCGAGGGTATGCCCAAAGTTCGAATTGCTGTAGGTTAAGTAATTTTTAAACAATATCCAGCTTATTTTTGGCGTATATGCAAATTTGTAGGTGTACATATGTGTAGGGATAAGCCGTTTCTGTTATTACCCAAGAAATAGCTTCAATGAACATATCAGGCCTAATCCTGATTTTTCTGTTTATGAAATTTAATTTAATTTAGTCTGTTCAGCTGTAATTATAGTTAGATGTTTACTTCGGAGTCGTTTTCTTCCAGTAATTCACTGGAATCAGTCTCGTCATTTGAGTAAATTTAATTTGTAGTGTTTCGATTATAAGCCATTGCGGCATTCAAAATATGAGAGAGATCCCTACGATGGACGTGTCCTCAATAATTTATAGGTTGCTCGTTGTTTCTTTTGGTGATAGTTCTGCCACCTAATATAACTTTTATTTTACTTGCTGTGGGCTTATTGGTACTAAAAAATGTTAATTTTTTCAAAATACAGAGTAGTTACTCTGTATTTATTAGTACTTTCTTAAACGACGTTACCGGCGGTGTGTGGCCAACTTAAATTTGAGCTTAAATAGGTACCTAAATAATTATAGCAACTCGAGTGAAGTTTGTTCTAGCCAAGATAAGATAAGGAGGTGGATCAAAGGAAGAATCTGGATCTCGAACAAGGGTAGTACCTTTCATAGGATTTATCTCTAAGCCAACTACACTTAGTGATTTAATTAATTCTTCAAGAATGGGTTCAATTGTGGCAACGGGTAATTTATCTTGCTGTTCCAATTTTAATTCAGGATACAGATCTGATGCGGAAATTAAGACGCCATTTAAAATAAAATTAAATAGGACAGCCTCGTTTAATCCCTTTATATTTTTCTTGATTTTCTCAGTACTAACATTGTATTATTTAATTGAAGTACGTTCCGTTTAATTGAAGTACGTGAAGTACATATTGTTGTAAATACTCGGTCACCACCGTTAGATCCACAGTATCAAACGCTTTCGATAAATCAATAGAAAACACAAAACTCGATTACCGCATGCCGCCACTCTTCATAAGTCAATGAAGTTAGCCCGAGCCCGAATTTTATGGTGGGTTTCTTGGATAAGTGTAGCCATCCCGAAAAAGTGTAAATAGATTAAAAAATGTAGTGCCATCCCGAAAAAAATTCACGCATGCGATAAACAAACAATATAGAAAATTAATTTAATGTAAAAAAAGTTACTGGTCTAAAATTTTATTTTTATTTTATTTAACCCAAATAGCGATAATTTGAGTAGTTACTAGGGGAGATAAAGCCACCAAGCGGCATACACGGTCAGATAGGTCAATGAACTAACTAAATCATGGAAACTACCCTATGTCCATATCAGGTGGAAATAACATTTGTAGTTCATTGGCCTATCTGGCCGCGTATGCCACTTGGTGGCTTTATCTCTAGGTATTTCAGTACAGAATTTAATGTTGACCCATGGTAACTGCACAGGAAATCGCCTTGCGGTTAATGCATTAAAAACAAAGGTTATTTCCACCTGATATGGACATAGGGTAGTTTCTATATCTTAGTTAGTACATTGGCCTATCTGGCCGTGTATGCTGCTTGGTGGCTTTATCTCTAGGTATTTCAGTACAGAATTTAATGTGGACCCATGGTAGCTACACAAAATATCGCCTATCGGTTAAATAAACAAATAAAAAAAGGTTATTTCCACCTGATATGGACATAGAGTAGTTTCCACGTTTTAGTTAGTACATTGGCGTATCTGGCCGTGTATGCCGCTTGGTGGCTTTATCTCCCCTAGTAACTACTCAAATTATCGCTATTTGGGTTAAATAAAATAAAAATAAAATTTTAGACCAGTAACTTTTTTTACATTAATGGGGTCGGCGATTGATCGTCGTAGAGGAAGGACGTGTTTTTGTCTCTCCTTTAAATAAATAAATAATTTATTTTAAATGTATTTTAATTAACTAATAAAAAGTATAATATTGATATAGTTGATAATTTTAATAAATAATAATTTCAATAATAATTTGCGTGAATTTAATAAGTGAAGTGAATAGTTGTACATATTGTATATTTATTTTAATCTGTGTACGGTGCGCTTGTGATGGTATAGAATATGTACATAACAATTTTCGTTTATATGTATTTTGATACCGTTGCTTGAACGCAACGTACGCAGTGTATGTAAATCTTCAATATGTATGATTTTTTTGATTCCAATGGATGCCTAAGATAAGTGTTTTTCATTATTTTAATTCATATTTTTCCGAAATAAATTTTAATTATATAAAATATGTATTTAACTGTTTCTATTTGCGTAAACGTGTTAAGAGAGGAGCGTAAAATGAAATACCATTTCATTTATATGTTTTGGTTTAGTATATTAAATATATACATACATTTCTATTTTTTGTTTTTGCGCTTGTTGCGTGAGTGAGAACTGAGAATAGATTATTATGATCATGCTTAGTGTTTTATAATTTATCCCTTCCAAGTTTCAACTAAAAAAGAATAAACAGGAAATAGACAAATAAAATACATAAAACAAAATTTTGAGGGGATAAATATATGACGAAATTGGATAGAAACTAAACAAGCATGATCGTGGTTATTCTGTACTTTTCGTTTTCTCCTTGACAGATGAATTCATTCATTCATATACACCCATCCTCCGATTTACACGGTAGATTGGTTCCGCGGAAAACGTATTATCGCATTCATATATACAGATCCTTGTAGAAGTATAAATTAATAATTTATTAATTTGAATTTTAGGTTTTAGTGTAAAATTAAATTAAATTTCTTAAATTTCTTATTATTCTTGTTTTGAACGTGAAAATAATAATTTAACGAATTTTGGAACTCTAGTTTAGGACATGTAGAGGTAGGCGGCTGTGATCGAATTGGAATTGTTGGCTTAACTTTATAACTTTGCTATTTCTGCGAATATTTGAATATTTGGAATTACATGGAAGCTACGGAGTACATTTGAAATGCAGTCAAATTTGCTATATGTAGATAGTTTTTCGGGATCATGCACTTTTTAATTAAATTTTTTTCTAGATTATTTGGAAGAATGTAAATTGGTAAAGGTTTTGGTTAACTTGTTCTAGGTTGGACAAATAATTATCGACGTATGTCGATTATATAATTTATAATTTATTTAAATTGTATAATCGACATACGTCGATTGTAGATATATATATGTGTGTGTATGTATATGTGTGTGTGTATGTGTGTGTGTATGTATATATATATATGTATGTATGTAATTTTTTTCTGATTTATTTATTTTATAATTAAAGCATTGAACCATATAATTGGGTTATTTGATTATCATGGATCCTACAGATGTGCTAGCTACTTATTATTAATTCTGTTATCTTACAGATTCCTGATTACTTTAATAGTTTTATTTAATTTTGGTTGAATTTGTTTAGGTGTTGGGGATTCTAAAGCTGTGAAAAACATTCATTATTAATACATTACCTTACAGATTCCAGATTAGCTGTTTTTGGAACCAGTTTTCGTTTGGTCATTTTCTATTTTTATAAATAAACATATTTGTATTAGATTAGGGATGACAAGGACAAGTGACTTTCATAAATATTTTTTTTATAAATAAATCCATCAAATCAACAGACTTAGAAGTTAGGAAGGCCGTGCGTGCCTTTCCTGGATTCGATTTATTTTATTTGTTTTATGAGAACCAAATTAATTTAGTTAATACTAATCGTTACTTTACATTTATTTTATTCAAGTATAATTTTATTATATTGTATATATATTGTCCTAAATATACTAATGAATTTTAGAATTATTTTGAATATAGTTCAAATAACTTTGGTTTCAGGAAATTCGACTGTAAGTTGCGGAGTTGCAGAATGATTAAATTAATAAATGTTTCAATTATTTAGGAAGCCGGAAAATATGAATTTAGAATTAAATTTCAGGAAATTTACAGATGCTTGTGAATTAATGCTTCATTGTAATTGCTGATTGTGTAGTTTAGAATTGTGTTGTAATTTTATTACTAACGACTTTACATAGGTGTCTGTAACGGGTCGAGTCAACCAATTTTGGTTAGGAAGTCGAAAAGTATTAATAGAATTAAATTTCAGGAAAATTCCAGATGCATGTGAAATAATAATATTTTTTCTTAGGTTGCCGTTTTAAAGAAGCAATTGTTGAAGACCAATACCATCGTTATCCATTAACCTATTAAGCCTTTATCCTTCATCTAGTAGATTAGAATTGTGTTGTCTTTGTGTTACTAACTATCGGCTATACCTAGGTGTCTGTAACCGGGCCGATTCTGTCCCACTTAACTAACCTATCCAATCCTTCGGTTTTGTTATGTGTAAAAAAGGGTGTACGGTGGACCCGGCGTCATCCGGGAACTCAAGCCTAAGAACTTGGTCGTACATTCAAAATCAATCAATCAATCAATCAATCAAGTAACTTTTTTTACATTAATATTAATTTTCTATATTGTTTGTTTATCGCATGCGTGAATTTTTTTCGGGATGGTGCTACATTTTTTAATCTATTTACACTTTTTCGGGATGGCTACACTTATCCAAGAAACCCACCTTGGGCTCGGGCTAACTTCATTGACTTCTCTTCATCTACGCGTTTTATTGTAAACATATGATCTTCAGTGGATTGATTGGCCATGAAAGCCGCTTGTTGTGATGTTGGTAAATTTAAATTTTCATCTAATCGGTTAAGATGTAGTTGATAATATATTTTGCAACCAACGTTACGTAATGTAATTCTCCGGTAATCGTTAACGCACTCCTCGGTTTTGTTGCTTCGGTATTGGCACTTGTATCGTTTTAAGCTACTTGCCACATCCAAACTTTTTCAATTACTGAATGTATACCTTGCACTACATCATCTGGACATATTTGAAAAATTCATTCGGAATGCCATCTTCGGTTGGTGGAGGTTAGCAATAAACAGTAATCATATTCATTGATAAGAGGAGGCGAAATGCCTTCAGATTTCTTTAGTTCACGAGGAAATGGGAATGTAGGTTCCTGTACTTACATTATTCCCTGTTTTAAAATGTTTGAAATATTGATAAGTTTTGCGAATTCGTGTTCAGATGGTTTATAATTAGTTAGACTTTTGAAAGATTCCTGACATTCGAGTGATCGATGTTAATTATAGGCTTGCACTAAGGTTTTCCTGGCTTTCTTGAAAGAAGCCTGAACATTTGAGTCTTGAGGGTGATAATTTTTATAATGTCTGGCATTTTTGCTCTTCGTCGCGTAGGTGATAAAGATGTTTTTGTCCCTAACATTTTTTGGGCGGAAATCTTAAAGCTGTTTATTATTATTTGCCAAAGATCATTAGTTCTATGTTCTCGAATAACGCTCTCATATGTTGTGGTAAGTTATTTTTATATTATCTCTCTGCAATAGTCCTACGTTTACAGAGTTAAAGTTGTATGATTTTGAGGTTAAAGTATTTTGGAAATGTGTGGCTGTCTAGTAACTGTTAATGCTGTGGCTTGTTTATGGGGAGTGGAAAAATCCCTATAAGGCAGTGGTCACTTAGTTCTGGATATAATGTGTGTATCGTCATGAAATGTACACTCAAAAAAATTTTACTTTTAAATCAATAAAATTACAATTAAATTAATAAAAAAGCTATTAATATACATCCAATAACAACTCTCTATTAATTTAATAGAAAGTTCTTAAAATAATAACATGGAGACGAATAAAAATGATTATAAATTTAATAATAAAATTGTAGATTGAACAGGTAAAGTATATAAGATTAACAGTAGCAACTTATAATTCAATAATACATATTGTCAATTTAATAACAATAATTATATCTTTAAAAATATAGAGTTGTTATTTAAATAATGAAGTTGTTAATTGAATAGGCTGAGCTATTGATTTAAAAAGAGGTATATCATGATTTTAATAGCCAGAATAGTATATTTAACAAATATTATTGTAAATTCAATAATAATATGATATTGTTTTAACATTAAGTTATTATTATTTTAACAGAAATTATAATTATATTGACAATATTCTGTAATAAAAATTATAACTGAAACAATTAAATCAATAATCTTTTAATATTAAATTTATAATATTCTTAAATTATCTTGCGGGTATGTGTAAAATAAAACATATATAATCCCATTTTTATAAAATATAAATATTTTATTTATTTTTCAGTATAAAAATTAAATATTATTCCATTTAAACATTTTATTTCAATTTCTACTATTTCATATTGGTTATATGAATAAATTAAAAAAAAAATACGTAATGATATTTATCACATAAGGAAAAGTCAAAGATCGTTTTTGGATTAATAATAAATGATATTCAAAGTTTTGCTATTTGAACAACAAAAACCACAAATATAAAACTAATATTACAAGCAATCACGTCATACGAAATATGTATGTATGTGTACTGATTATTTATAATATTATAATTTCATATATTGTTTTTAAACGCTTAAAAAACCTTTTGAATTTAAATTTAATTTTTAGATAATTTTCTATTAATCTAGATAAAATGTATTATATTATTTACGATAAAATTTCTCTGGCTATCAGTTAATTTTTTTGCTTCCTTGTAATGTGAGATAATTTCCAATCCATAATTGGATTGCTCAACAATTGCTCTAACATCTATCATTCTGCTGTCACATTCTGAAATAGAAATATCTTCTTCCGATAGAGTTGAGCAAACTGTTGATGCTTCCGATTTTTGCCACTCAGAAAGTTTGTATTCAAATTTTACAGCATATCCTAAAGGAAAACCATTCATTAACTTTTGAATATGATGAAGTTTGAACAGTTTTAAAGATTCAATATCCACACACTCTTCTGAAAATAAAAAAAAGTGAATTAACAAATTGTATAAAAATTAAAAGTAAAGTAGTATATTAAAACCACACAAGCTTACCAACACACTTTGAAAAAATATATTCACAGTTCCAAGATTTTAGCAATTCTTTTAATTTCCCCTGTTCTTCTGAATTTACTCCTGCTAATTGAATAGGAGCATTATCAACGTAATTTTTTTGAAGGTTATATTCAGAAAAGGTCAAAACATTTCCGGTTTCTGATCTTATGGTTAGTGGTATAATTCCTCCTTCGTTAGTATACGTAATTTCTTCGGTAGACGACGCCATTAGAGATTTACTATATTTATTTAGTTATATGTTTTATAAAAATTATATATAAAAATTAAAAAAAATATATATAAAAAATACAATTAAATATAATATTTTTAAAATTTAAAAACTATTTTGTTTTTGATACGAATCATATTTTCTCCAGTAACAGTTTTTACAATATGTATTGGAGGTCAAGAAAACCTATTTATATTAATAAATATTTTTTCTACTACACCAGTTTGTTTGTCATCGACTTCAAAAGATTGATAGTGAATATTAAATTTCTTTACTTTAATTTGATCAACTAAAACTATTATATATTCTTTTTCTTTATGCACAAATATTTCTATTATTTTAAACAACTCTAATACTTCATTATTTTTTGTTAGAAAATTTTTTTTTAATTTGAGAATAACATGATACCATAATATCTTCTATTTCAAATTTTTCGCAAAGTCTTGTATGATATTCACTACAGATTTCATGTTTATTATCGACATCAATATATTTCCGTATCGATTGTGTTAAGAATGATGTCAATGTCAGCTGAGCTTTCTTACCAAGCGTTAGACAAATATTTTTTCTAGAGTTTGTGGCTCTCGCATAAGTTTTGGTTTCTTTATGTTTTGCTTCAAATGGGAAATACCAATAATTTGTAGGAGCCCCAGAGTAATTAATGACCTCTATGTAGTGCAGTAAAAGGTGGTGTTTTGGTTTAAGTGTGTCATTAAATAATCTTACATATTCATCTAAGTGTTTTTCAACTAGTTGTGAAAGTAATGTTAAATTTTCATTTGTGATAGATTTGGATAACAAAATATCTATAATTTTTAGAAAATTAATTAAAAAATCCCATACAACGTCATTTTGGGATATCAAATCACCAATAATCAAAGGAAAATAATGAGTGAAACATTTCATTTCGCTAGCAGACATTTTCAACTTACTATTTTTCAGGTCATTTACGGAAATTTCACCAGAAATACTCTGTACATCAATAGGTCCATAGTTAAAATTGAGTTTCCTTCTATTTAATGTTCCCAAAGAGAAAAGTTTCATAGTTTTTGTGTAATATTTATTGACATGACATAAATTATAATGGCAAATACC
Source organism: Nephrotoma guestfalica (assembly GCA_963691935.1). NCBI lineage: Eukaryota > Metazoa > Arthropoda > Insecta > Diptera > Tipulidae > Nephrotoma > Nephrotoma guestfalica. Next base: position 260,603,921 of record OY829914.1, read on the forward strand.
TTCAAATATATCATGCATAAGGTCTATAAAATAATTGTTCGTAACATGAAAAGAAGGAACTGAATTAAAAATTGAATTTTTCTGGATACCACTTTCTTTGTATGTGGAATTAAGAAGACTACTATTATAATTTGCAATTGTTCTTTTCTGATAGGGAATATCTTTGTTAATAACACGAGCTTCGTCTCTGTGACAGGTACAGAATCTACAAAAATGTGTAGAAGAAAATGATTTGCTAAAATCGCAAATACTATTTACTCCCAAATTATCTCCTACAATCAATCCTAAGATAAGTAAGACATGGGTATCACCACTTGGTAGATTTAAAACTATACCGGTAGTTTCTAAAAACTTTATTTCCTCTATTAAATGCACCAAACATTTATCATTGCCGAAGGTCCGAAAGTATTCTGATTTTATAAAACCACCAATAAAAACCTTTTCAAAGTTTGATAAAACATCCAAAAACGGAAATGAAAAATAAATCCCCGATATACTTTCTGAATGGGAGCCTAAACAATTATTTATTTCGAAATCATCAAAATATAAAAAATATGGCAAACATATATTATTAGGATAATTAGAAGTTTTTTCATGCCATATTTGACTTTTAAGGAAGCTAGAAAACACGTTGCGATCAACACAATTTAATATTAATTCATCAATGGATATTCCTACTTTTTCTAATATTAGTTTCATTTGAAATCTTAAAGACAGTAAAACACCTTTAGTTGAAACTACATCATAAACAGCTTCACCATTGTAAGTTATCACATCAACTTCGTCATTGATTGAAAATTGTTTTAATGGGCAAAGTAGATCGCTATTAACCAAACATTTATTTAATTTAAAATCCGAACTAGTATTTTTAAATGGATTTTTTAACAATTCAGATATATTTCTTAAAGAAGAATTTGTTTCTGAAGGAAGATTTTCTAAATCAACCATATTCTCAATATAGTTCGATATTGGGAGCGTTAAATAATTAACTACAAAATTTTGAATTGAATAGACGTTTTTTCGATTAAAATTGTGAAGGTTATGTAATTCAACTGTAAATTTAGAAGGTTGCTTATATACTTCTTCTAAATCAGATTTACTAACTAAGCGAGGTCTTTTTGCGAAATTAGAACGATTGTTAATTGTTGAAACTACAGTGGAGTTCTCAATGGGATTTTCAATTATCTGTTCGAGTTCCGCAGAAGAAGCAGAATTCAATCCAGAAGAATTTAATTCTTTTGATGTAATGCAAGGCTCAAAATTTGAAATAGATTTATGTTCATGTTTTCTTATATGTTTTCTAAATGGATTATTATTAGAGAAATATTGAAAACAAAGTTCTTCGTAACATTGAAATTCACTATCCTTTAGAAGTGAATGAAATACTTTCAAATGAAGCATTCAAGTTTTTACATTAAGAAAATTTTTTACACAGAAAACACTTCATAGCTATCTGAATTCTATTAATAATAATTATTTTAATAAAATATAGTTACTGATATAAATGAAATAAACTATTTTGTTGACTATAATTTAAAGAATCTGAAATGAAAATTATTTTAAACAAATACATTATCAGTAAATAAAACCACTTACTTTGCACTTTTTGCCACAGCAAAATACGATGTTCCAGTTTGGCTTGGATTCCTTATTAAGTATACGCTGTAATTGGTATCGTTGGATATACTTCAACGATTCGGCATCCACCTCCGCTTCTAATAATGATAATTCACAAAAAAAAATATTAATAATAATAATATACGGTTACATTTCTTACACATAATATGATCACCGTTATAATGTCATCAGATTCATTATATATGAATAAACTCCATTTTTTTAGCGATTTTTAATAATATAAAATCAAACTCACCTTGAAAAATTTCTTTAATTTTAAACTGCACTACAATTTCATAAATATTTAAACTATTTAAGACTTCCTCCAGGTTGTTCATTTATAATATTAATATTATATAATTATAATACGAGTAATTTGTTTAATTTTTGATATTTTGCAAATCACATCACAATTCCGAATGACCGAACTGATAGGTTTGTAACTCTCAAATGAATAACAATTAGGAAAAAGCGGCACAAATTAAATAAAACTGTTTAGTTAATAACACAAGTTATTAAAAAAAATAAACAACTGTTATTTTAATAGTTAACAGTGTTGAAATAAAAATTTATGATTATTTTAATAACTTTGCAAATCAAATTAATAATGGTTTGTTATTTTAATAATTATAATTTTTCGAATAATAATTTAAGGTATTGTTCTAATTACCAATTTTAAAATTTTTTTTTCCTCTTGCATGTATTTATTTTCATTTTCGTCTACAAAAAGAATTATCAAATTTATAGTAAAAGCTGTTCAAAAAACAATCAACGGTTTTTATAATAACTTTAAGTATTGAAATAACAATTTATTATTACTTTTACAATTACTATTATTAAAATAATAATTTGTTGTTATTTTGAAAAGTTATATCGTTAAACTAATAATAAAGTGTTTTTTTTTAATAATAAATTTCAACAATTGTAATTATTGTTTTCACTGCGATTACGTAACAATAAAAATTATGAGTTTCACAAGTATCTTATAATTTTAACAAAACAAAATTGTTATTAGGATGTTTTTTACTATCAATATAATAACAGTAACATTTTTACAGTCGTTTAGTGAAAATAAAATTTTTTTAAATTAATTTAATAACAAATTTTATTATTTAAAAATAATATATTATTAAATCAATAAATTACGTTATTAAGAATTTTAACAACTGATTTAATAACCGATGTGTTATAAAAACAGTGAAAATTTTTTGAGTGTATATAAAACAAATGAGGTTTTTGTCGTGACATGATATGATCAATTTGTGTACGACTATGGCCGTTGTTCCATGTTTAAATGGGCCTGTGTCAACCTGGTAAATGTCGTAATAAAAAGATTGGCCGAACAGGCAAGAAAACCTCAGTAAATGCCATTTTCATTAGGTTTGTTGTATAAATTGGTGTCAATGCTAGTATGATTCCAAGAATCATTGGTACCGAGATGGCATTAAAATTGCCTAGCAAAATTAAGTCCCGCGATTTTGGACATATACCTATATTATTGGAAAGAGTGCTGAAAATATTTTTGGTGAACGTTGGTGGTTATACTGTGAGGTTTGAGGTGGTGGCATAGGCAGAGTTAAAGAACATTTTTCCTAAGGATTTCTTTCTTTTATATTGATCTCCAGAATACTAACTACTCCCCAAAATAAATATATAAAATCGTTAATCACAGTTATCGATTAAATTTAAATAAATAACAGAAACGAAATTATCAAAACAATAAAGGAAGGTTTTAAGATATCAATTCCGTGATACGAAGTACCACTAAAAATTTCACCACCTAACCGACTTTTCCCTCATTCGCAACTAAATCGTATACTTTTGGACGCTCATCCTCACGGCATACAAATGGAATGATACAATAGTGAAGGCCTCATCCTAGTAATCATTTGGGGTTATCATTTTATTCGCATCTATGCACAACAAGCACTACAGCAATAGCGAGACGAAGAACTGAGTTCCGTTGGAGATTAATGAGGCCAAGCAAAAACAGAACCTGTGTTCAAACGGAAAAACCGAACCTTGCTCACGAAATCATAGTGACAAGGTCTTACACTAAGGTTAGCTTAGGTAACTGAGAAATATAGAAATTCTAGCAATACACTGCGTCTACTTTGTAAATCCAATTTCCACTAGTCATTTTGGATATCGGCAATGATGTAATCTTCACCATTGCCAGGGGGGAGAAGCGGAGTTTAGATTGCAAGTGCTCGTCGATTTTCCATCTGTCTCTCAGTCAACTCATGCGGCACCTATTTTCCCATATTTTGAATTTTTCCCATAGCATATAAACGTTTGAAAATACCTTGGCGAGTCGTGTTTAATGCCTTCCCAAGTTGATCTTCAGTTTGCGTTTATCTTCATCCAATAACGCTTGCAGCTCGGTATCTTCAAAAGGTTTTGGCCTTCCGGAGCGCTTCTTGTCCTCAATGTCGAAATCGCCGCTTTTGAAGCGTTTAAACCGGCCTCCTCAAGCAAATGACGTGCTTCAGCTGCATTTTTTTTCAAGTTGAAGCAGAAAAGCAAAGCTTTTCCTTAGAAAACATATTTTTGCTTTGCGATATGTGCTGGTATTACAACTGATTATCGATAACAACTGTTCATCGCCACTGTCCTGACATAAATCACAACCAGATGTGTCGCCAGCACCATCTATGTATGAAACCCGGAAATTTAGTTGCGCACACGTTAGTATGTCAGTATGAAAATTAATGTTTTTGTTTATTGAAGGTTTAGGAAATATTTCATTATCGTGGCAAAATTAAGTTCTGGAATTTATATATAACTTCTCAAAGAGAGCTTTTCGGCGACTGCCTAACTCAAAAGCTCGTTGGAGATTGTAAAATAAATATCGAAAATTGAGTGATACCGATTTCCCAGGAAGTAGCGAAGCGACCAGCAACCGGCTGCGAGACTAATTATATTTTTCCTGCAGGAACTTAATTTGTTTTTGGCTTTAAAGTACGTTACACAGTCGTGTACGAATGTACAATGTTTTTCATTCCTAAATATTGAAAGTCGAGGTATGATTTTGCCTAAAGTGTTCGGCCTGTAAATCTATCCTCGTTTTTATACTAGGATATGTGCCTACCAAAAGGTTAAAACTCTGGTTAAGTCTCAGAAATTTGAAGCAGTACAGTTTTCGAGTACTGGTTCGGATGTCTCAGCTGCTAACGACATTTTCTTCCAAGGCCTTATAAAGAGTTCAGAACTAACTACAAATTGTAGAGATATTATTTAAAGTAATCAAGGTCAGTTAGTTTGATAGTTGCACAGTTTAACTTAACTACAGACTAACAGACTCATAAATTATATTTGACAGGACCAGTAATTTATAAATTAATTACACCATTAGATAATGCTTCGCTATAAAAATATCAACAAGGTCAGTTTAAATTATCTTTGTTGTTCGACACTCCGAGACTTTTCAATGTGAGGAGGTATCTTACTGTAAGTACTGGAATTTAGCTTGATTCCACGAAAAATTTAGTTATTTCTTTGTATCGTCTCTCAAAATTATGATTTTAAAACGCTGACAAATGCTGTAGTTACATCATGATTAAACTTTTTACAAAAGTTACCTTCAGTGATTGTTATGCTTACAATAACCAAATGCCGGAAGACTATCTAATTAAAGCACCATATGACAACCGTTGATATTTAAGTATAATTTTCATATTTCATTCCATCACCAATTCACCAAACCCGAAATAGGGTTAATTAAGAAACCCATTATAAAAATGAAATACAGCCCATTAGCACATATCTCAAAGTCACTCAGCCGGAACTGTATGAAATAAAACACTTACATAACACTAAACAAACGACATACTCAGATTATTTTGGTGGGCTAACAATACCGTTCGAACAAAATATTTCGGTAAAGTTCAGTACTCTCGTGTAATACTAAGATGTTATACATACTTCCTCATAAATTTAATTACATGTAACAATCTACAGTTAGAATACTGTTGTATATACAGATCTCTTATTTGTATTTCATACAGTAACTCGTATTGTTACGCTGACCAATTATCTGAGGTGAATTAATTTCAAACGAGTAGAATTTGATTATTTATATATCTTAGGCGTAGCAATGAAATCAAACGCAAGAAACCTTGAAAAATATACAAATAATTATTTTGTTGTACGTACAAACGACTTGATACGACTTAGTGCAGAAATTAGAATGTCCGCGGTACACGTTTGCGATATGCGGATTAGTTCCGGTTACCGCCATTAGTTATAGCATCACGACCCCAATTAAATCATTCGTTCAGGTTATTTATGTACATCGCACTAGATCATGTTACAATTGAGAAAGGTAAACGAACCCAGATTGCCTTAATCACTCTGCGCGCAACGACGTATAAATCACACAACCTTGCATGGTATCATGTCATCTTTTGTTAATTAATTAAGACGATTTTTTTAAACTTGTAATAAGTAGAAGCGCAAGATACTCTTCAAGTCTGAATACGTCTATCGCATGACATTTAATATGCAGTAAGTGTGAAGTAAATGACTCACTTTTATAACTCCAACAAAACCATCTATATACTTTCATTGTTAAAACTATTTTTTGTTGGTGTCGCGTTTATATGAAACAAAACGGAAAATTAAATTAAATTAAATTAAATTAAAAATTTATTTTTAACTCGGATCAAATTGTTACATTATATAAAACCGTACATAAACTATCTTCGTTGATGTTGGACGAAAAACAGATGACCGCGCGCGGGATTGATGTTGCACGAACTACACAGATCATTGTTTGATTTATTTTATTATGGTTTAGCGGAAATTTATCTCCTCAACTAATTTAACAAAGAAATATTAATTAAACATAACAACGGTACAGATAAAACGAAACTTGTGTAATAACGTAATGGTTGGTTTCATTCTTACTATTTTCTACACTTCTAAAGCAAACAACGGGGATACTAAATTCAATACGTATGTATAGGTATAGGTAGCCTTATAGTTCAAGAGCTCGTGGCTAACAAAAATTTCGCACATCAACATCGGAAACAAAAGTGTTTCATAACATCTACGAGAATGAATTATACTTTAAGCAACGTGGAGTGTGCATGTCCGTTAGGGTTCACATAACGTATACGATCGAAATCAGAAGTACGAAATTTTCTGAAAGACCGCTCAAACCTTTGTGCTTAAAATATCCGATCGTCTGGTAAACTAATTGTCTTAATTAGTTTGTATAGATCCTTCCATCAGACGAATTCAGAAACCATGCTGCGAATTAATTTTAGTTGGTGACTTTAATGCCCACCATAAAGAATGGTTGAATCAGCAAGATTCGGATTGTCCGCAATTGGTGTCAAGCGCAGTGGTTTGCCGCTTCGCATTGTTCGCCGCTTAGATTGTCAAAATTCTACGAGGGTCTATATTCGGAATCTTTGTCTCTCACAACAATCCCCCATTCCATGGAAGCTCGTGTCGAGGCTGGAAATGGAAATTCTGTCTATAACATGGTAACAAAAAAAATCTGTCGAAACACCACCGGTACAGCAGCCAAGGCGTATTTGGCATTTTAACGAGGCTGACTATGATGGTTTAAGATCATTTTTCAACATTGCCCTCGAGAAAGCCATTGTTTCTGTGACAATCAAATATATGAAGCCGTTTCCAATTTCACTGAGACCGTGTTATAATCGCAAGCCAAATTTTAAAATCTTATCAAAAGAAGTCGCCAAAGCTCCTAGACAAAATAAAATTACTCGCAAGGAATATAAGAGCAACGAAATTTCTTTTGAATAATATATGGCCATACGAAACACCTGTAAAACAATCTGTGCTGAGGAAGCAAAAAGTGCCGACAACAAGAAATCTGCCAACGCTTTCGAGTTGAAAATCTCCGTTTGCAATTTTTAGCAGATAGTCGCATCGGTTGCCAAAATTCCTAAAACATCCGTTTCAGCATTGAAAAGTGCAGGCTGTGCTTATGTGGTGGATCCATATTTGCAGGCCGACTTATTGGCAAACGCCGTTACATCGAACTTGACCTTAGTCTCTAAAGGAGTTGTGCCTTCGCAATTCCGTATTATGGTTCCAAAATGGACCTCATCAACATCTCGAATAGAATTGTCTTTTTGTAAACCTTAAGATATAGACGTAAATAAAGCTACCGTACTAACGAAATCCCTGTTCGAATATTGAAGGAGTTTTCCAGTAACTTGGTTCCAATATTAACTAAAATGTTTCTCCTTTCCTAAAAGCCAGGTACCCGAACGCCTGGAAGAGTGCGATGATAGAACCACTTCTAAAACGTAGTTGTGGTAAAACTGACTCCTTAAACTACCAGCCAATATTAATTGCGTCAGCTGTCGCCCAAGTTTTTGAGACAGGCATTAACCAACATCTAGTGTAGTATCTAGTGTAGAATCTCTCTCTAGAACAACAGGCCCTTGCAATCCCTTTGGATACATCCAAGGTTTTTGACAAGGTTTGGCATAAGAATCTCATTTGTAAACTTGTGGCACACGGCTTGGATTCGATGACCATCAAGTGGATTAAAAGCTTTTTCAAAGACCCAAAGATCAACATTCCGCTAAACGGGAGATCATTAACGATCCCCTTCAGGGATCAGTCTTGTCACTGACTTTGTTTTTGTTATACATTGATAATTTGTTGAATAGCCCTGTTAACCCTATCGATAGCTTTACTGATGACGCCACATTGCACTCTTCTATTTTATTCGAGCTGAAGCCTACTCCTTTAGTACTAAACGGTTTACGGCTAGAAGTTATCACTTCGCTTAATTCCGATTTGAGTACAATATTTGAGTGGGGTTGAGAAAAAAAATACAAACTGCAAAATGTATTAAAAGGCCATATACTCGTGGGTTGTGACTCAATTCGCCTGTTCGGTGTTCAAATTAACAACAATTTAAAATGGAATGAACACATTGTTGCATTTGCCAAGTTAGTTTCATGAAAACTTGTATTCGTCATTAGATGCAGAAGGTTCTTTGAACCGCATCAGGTTCTCCAGATATATAAAATCTTCATTAGACCGTGTATAGAGTATTGCTGTCAAGTTTGGGGTGGAGCATATGGCCCTTCAGTTACTGGATCTAATTTAGCGACGTACCCACAACACCACAGAGATGTTGCAGAACATCTACATCGAAAACTGCGAGTTCTACAGATTAATTTATTGTAAATGTTCTGCAGAACTAAAGAAGAAAATGTCACCATTCTTTACATCAGGAGGGATAACAAGAGGAACTGAGGACGCCAAGCACGAATTTATTTATCGAACATCCAAGAAGTGGAAGTTGCTAAACGGTTTCAAATTTCTTTGGTACTATAAAATGCACAAATTTAAGGCACAGCTAACAACCTTTACTTTAAGGATCGCGTGTTGGGTGCAAGAGTTCTATCAGCTACAAGGAGCTAGGACAATGTTTGGTTATCAATAGCCAATTTTTATTTCGACAAAAGGAGATCAAAATACTATAACAAAAGGACCCTAGATTCGGTGACCGAGTATGCATAGATACTTCTCTACGTCGTTCATCCTTCGAGTAGTATGGTGTCGATTCCAGGGCTAGCTTAGTTGTCCGGTTTTGCGATCGAAGAAGATGTCCTATCCATCCCAATCTAGATGATTATATCAATCCGTTGACGCCATTTTTCTCAAGATCATTGATCACTGACCAATGATTGATCTCGTTATTCAATCGCACTCTATACATCTCTTTCTAAACATCGAATTAATTTGCGTTCAGTGTCAGCAAGCTGTGGCAAGTCTCGGGCTCTGAAAGTCCACGAATCCCAACCAAAGATATTAACTGAACGTATAGGTACCGTATCAATTTTCAATTTAATTTGGTTCGATATTTGATGAGACCTGACGGTTTTGGTAGTGCCATAGAAAATGTTCGTAACCCGGCTGCTATATTAGATATTTAAAATCTTTAACCTTCTCATATTGTAAGTACATCACCCAAAAGAAGTTCCCTGCAATATGTTGAGCTGATGACTCCAATGGAAGGGGAACTTTCTTTCGACCCAGTATACAAATATCGCCAGGGTAAGCTAATAGCTGGTTTTATTTGTAATAAAAACACTGTGCGGCTAGGCGCGCCTCCGATATTCTTTCGAAAGTCTCAGAAAGTTTGCCTTCGACTTTTACTCAGAATTTTGGTCCATTCATTAAAACCCTGCACAAGGAAATCAATTCTGATGGAATACTGATAATTTCTTTTTCAGCATTCCCCAAATAAAAGTTTGATCGGTTGTGCAGCTTTTCAGGCGAAACCACATTGGTAGTCGTCAAAAATTCGTTCGTTTTAGATTGATAATTTCTCTGAAACTACGCTGGCTAGAACCTTGTAAACTGCTTCAACAGGTAAGTGCTTTGGTGTTTTTCATTGTCGATATCATGTTGCGTAGTGCACAGTGGTGCACATCTGTTTAACAGTATTGGACAGTAATGTCACCATATTTCGAGGATTATCGATCTGTAGTAGTTCCTAGAGTCATTGCGGATCGTGCTTCTGCATATATCGAAGTTTGTAATTATTACTTTTGCAAAATTATATCGAAATCTAATGTTCACCTGTTCATCTGTTCCTCTGTTTTAATAATCTTCCATTGATTCTCGACGGGCTTAGGGAATGTATGGTTTACCAAAATTTTCGAAACCAAGGAATATTTCGCAACCTACCTGATGATCGATGGCGATCTTCGGTGGCGGCTGTAATCGGCGATATTATTTAACCTTGTTTCCGGTTTCCTGGAGACCAAGATTATATTGGGATGTCAATTTAAAGAGCTGATAGTAGCTCTCCATGCGATTTAACCTGAATACGTTCCATGCTCCGATTTTTAAAAAATGGTTCGTATGTCGAGTCCGAGGTCGTCGTTGTTGTGATTCCAGTTGTATCCAAGGCATATGTTGATGTTTCATTACAATTGGTTTTGAGTTGTTAGCCCAAAGCAAACTATCTGTAGGAAAACATCCAATTGGATGCAAATCTAATTGGAATATTGTATGTCAAGGGTTGATAAAGGTTTTTTATTGTTAAAAATTCAATTCTAATTTCGTCATCAATCCAACGATTGAAAGTTAGGTCATCCGTAGTAAGCATTGGTCAAAGGTTGTTAACTTCGGTATGTAGGACGAAGTTATTGAACTCCTATCAAAAATGTTCTAGGATCAATTTTCTCTTAGGTTTCTAAGCCCAAAAAATGGAACAAATTAAAACACCAAACAATTTTCCAGAATGGTTTGGGCCTTTTTAATTTTTCTTCACCAATCTTGTTCTATTTTAATTCGGAGAATTGAAATACTTTTGGGACCTGTACGTCAAGGGGATGGAGTACCTCCCGTAGAAATCGAGGGGTTTCTTGCGTTGTATATCGTTTGAAAGACAACAGTTTCAACCATTTTCGTGCTGTTAGAAAATTATTCGTTCTTACGGAATATAAACTTGTCGTACTCGTATATCATTGAAAAGATCTTGCATAATGCCACACATTTAATTAAAGCAATTTAGTACTCAAAACTAATGCGCTGGGCGCAGATGTTGTATTTTATTTAACATTTATACCTCTACCATAAAGTACCATATGTAACCATGGCCTGAACTACCATTTCTTTCTACGTGAACTACCACCAATAACGCCATGTAATATTCGCTGTTGATGGCGTTTTCTTTCTAAAGATAGTCGACGAAAAACATTCCTTGCGCATCCCAAAATACGGAGACCCCTTCCCCCCCCCCGTCCACCCAGCTGATTGACGATTTGATTCCTGAGTGTAGTGGTGGAGCCATATTTCATCCACTGTCACATACCGACGCAAAGAATCCTGTTTATTCCGGTTAAATAGCTCCAAACAGTACTCTGAATCATCGACGATTTACTGTTTTTGATCCAAGGTGAGTAAGCGGGAACAGACCTTTATCGTGGGCAAATGTTCATGCGAGATAGTGTATACATTGCCTTTTGATATCTTGAAGGTGTCGACTATCTCACGCAACTTCATTTACAGTCTTTCAAAACGATTTTGTGCACTTTTTTATATTTTCTGGAGTAACTGCCGAATTCGGGCGACCAGAGCGTTCAGCATCATCGGTGTTTGTACGGCCACGCTTAGACTCAGCAAACCAGCGTTCGATGGTTGCTTTCGAAGAAGCAGAGTTCCCATAAAACTTATCAAGTCATTGCTTTGCTTGAACAGTATTGTTACCACCAGAAGCAGGGTTTAATCAACACACGAAATTAATTTATTTGCTGATGATTTGCATTAGATGAACCATCTATGTGTCAGTCAAAAGACTTGTTGATCAACGGATTTAATGTTGCATTAGTGTGGCAAACAAACTGCCAAGCGTCTTGGTGACCTCACCTCGATGAAACAAATTACACTTTGCTTGAGAGCTGCCATTGCTGTCGTTTTGTTCAAGACTACTGTATTGTTGTATGAGAGTTGCTGTAGTGTTGTGATAGAAATTTGATAGTGTAGCTGTGGTACCTAATTAAACAAGGAACGAGCACTTTAAGTGATATCAAATAGTATAAATAGTGCTTAAACTACTTCAATAGTGAAATTGTGCAAGTCGTGATGGTTTTTAGATAACGGACAACTTATTGGCTGAGTGTTTTCATTTGCGAACCGCGCAAATATTTTTTATCACATAGGGGTAGATGCTCGATCGGCTAGCAAGCAAGCAATTTGCTAGCCGAAATCCTAGATACTCAATCAATTTTACCAAGGAAATTTGAATTTCTAATTATATTTTTCATAAAATTTTTGTTTATTTTTGCAATTGCACACTAAAACAACACAAACATTTTCTGTTCATTTATTAAACCCGCAAATTTTACTGTGCAATCGCAAAATAAACAAAAATTTTATGAAAAATTTAATTTGAAATTCAAATTTCCTTGGTAAAATTGATGGATACTCAATCCAGGATTTCGGCTACCAAATTGCTTGCTTGCTAGCCGATCGAGCATCTACCCCTAATCTTCTACAAATGTATGTCCGAATGAAAGGCCGTACTACAACTACAAAAAAGCGAATGCAGTGAACTTGGATTTATACTTTAAAAACATCAACTGGGACGACGAATTAACAGTAGCTATAGGTTGATTCGACACACTGCTTTCTAATGGAATAGATTTATTTGTCCCCAACGCTGCCAGTACACTAAATCATTATCATCCATGGTACGATATTAAACTATTAAATCTGAAAAATAAAAAGACAGGGGTTATAAAGAGAATATCAAGGATTATCAAACGAAGTTCAAAAGTTATATCTTTTATCTTCAAGATAAAATAAGAAATAATCCAAAATACTTTTGGGCCTACTTTCAAACAAATCGTGAGACTAACGGTTATCCGGAACATATGACATTTGAAGGGCAAAAATCTTATGATCCAATAGTCGTATCAAACATGTTCGCCCAATTTTTTCAATCAGTGTATAAGCCAGAAGACATCGATAAATACATAAAACCAAGTGATAGCACCTTGCACCAACAATGTATCCATAAAAATTCCACAAATTGCAGCGGAAGATGTATATATCACGCTCTAGAAACGATGAAAGAAGGATGTGTCCCGGATGTTATGCCAGCCGCATTATTTATTACAAGACTTTAAAAACTTTGAGATTCCTCTTTGCCTTCTTTTCAATTTCTGAAACATGGAATTTTTCCTCAGAACTGGAAAATAACAAGAGTAACACAACGCACCAATATCCAAAACTGGAACAATTTTATCAATTCCGAAGTTATTTAAGCTAGTAATATGCAATTCATGCAGGTCCGTTGAAGATCAACTGCAACCAGCCTTACAGAATTCACGAGCAGCACGATAAAAAAAATCACAAGCAAGTTGATGTGGTATACACAGACTTTACTGAGACCTTTAATTCCAAGAGTCCAATCAGTCATTATACAACCTTAGAATGCTTGAACACATTTGGGTTCTGCAGTCCGTTTGCAAGTTGGTTTAAATCATATATAAGCAACCGCTCTCAATACATCGAAATGACTGGAACACTGGAACAAAATTTCTGAATTAATATCAGACACCTCCGACGTGTCTCAAGGATCCCATATTGGCTCTTGGATCTTCCAGATGGCCTTAAAATCTTTAAAATTGTGGAGAACATCAACGACACCCACAAATTACAAGACAATTACAATACAACAGGGGTTACTTTCGTTGAAAATATAAGTTTCTCTAATCACATCGAGCATAGTGCATAATCAACACGTCCCTTAAGCTAGCAGAACCCATACAGCAGAACATTACAAGATAGTATGAATAATTTTAGGCTAATAATAGGCTAATTAAATGCTCTACTAAAAAATTTTGGGCTCCACCCCTTCCAACAAAAACGATGGGTTCTGCTAGCTTTAGAAAAAGTTAGCAGAACCCATATCGAAAAATATTTTAAAAATAATTGGAAAATTAAAGGTTAAAACCCAAAACAAATGGAACCCAAAACAAGATCAATTAACATGCAAATAATTTTAGGCTCATTATGGCCTAATCAAATGCCCCATTAAAAAATTTTGGGCTCCACTAGTTCTTGACCAAACTTCAGGTCATTTAATCTAAAGCTAGCAGAACCCAAATCGAAAATCGAACCAAAACCGAAATTATAACCCAAAACAAGATCAACTAACATACAAATAATTTTAGGCTCATTATGGCCTAACCAAATGCTCTATTAAAAAATTTTGGGCTCCACTAGTTCTTGACCAAACTTCAGGTCATTTATACCCGACCTGAAGTTTGGTCAAGAACTAGTGGAGCCCAAAATTTTTTAATGGGGTATTTGATTAGGCCATAATGAGCCTAAAATTATTTGTATGTTAGTTGATCTTGTTTTGGGTTCTAATTTCGGTTTTGGTCCGATTTTCGATTTGGGTTCTGCTAGCTTTAGATTAAATGACCTGAAGTTTGGTCAAGAACTAGTGAAGCCCAAATTTTTTAATGGGGCATTTGATTAGGCCATAATGAGCCTAAAATTATTTGTATGTTAGTTGATCTTGTTTTGGGTTCTAATTTCGGTTTTGGTCCGATTTACGATTTGGGTTCTGCTAGCTTTAGATTAAATGACCTGAAGTTTGGTCAAGAACTAGTGGAGCCCAAAATTTTTTAATGGAGCATTTGATTAGGCCATAATGAGCCTAAAATTATTTGCATGTTAATTGATCTTGTTTTGGGTTCCAATTTCGGTTTTGGTTCGATTTTCGATTTGGGTTCTGCAATCATTTCAGAGCTAAATGATAAAACCTTATGCCTTTTCTAGAATGAGCAGAATAATAAAATTTATATAGAGCATTTAATTAGCCTAAAATTAACCTTTAATTTTCCAATTGTTTTTAAAATATTTTTCGATATGGGTTCTGCTAACTTTTTCTAAAGCTAGCAGAACCCATCGTTTTTGTTGGAAGGGGTGGAGCCCAAAATTTTTTAGTAGAGCATTTAATTAGCCTATTATTAGCCTAAAATTATTCATACTATCTTGTAATGTTCTGCTGTATGGGTTCTGCTAGCTTAAGGGACGTTAACCAACACTATGTTGGACTTTATTATACGGTGGACTGGGGATATTGAAAATATTGAGACAATAATGATTCTACAATGAACATATTTGTAACATAGAGAGTATCTAAAAGAAATTTGTACGTTGCTTATCTTGGAAGGTTGGCTGGAAATACGACAAAGACAGCTTTTGAAGTGATGTATGAAATCGATTCATCGACGTTACTTGAGTCTATTGGAATAAAAGCACCGAGCAGAGCCTTAAGAAATTTTGAGTTTCCTTAAGTAACTAAATACAGGACAAATTATGGTTACCACGAACCGGTGAACATGATGTGCATGAGTTTTAACAAAATTGACCTTCTATTTGACTTTTGCCTAAGCAAAGCCGGGTGGGTGGTTTAAAAGTAAATTAGGTAGAGAACAAAAAAATATTGTAGACTTTTCTAAAATAAAATAGGGGCCATCATTCAGTCTTACCATTAAGTTACTACTTACTTTGGTAAATTAGAAAATTAAGACGCAGCCAAGATGTTACCTTAATTCATGTCTTATAATAATCAATGTCTCGTATCAAATTGCGACATCTCGAATTATTATGTCATTGATGGTAAAAATGATTTCCGTTGTCCAAAATCGTGGAAACCAAAGCAAAGACAACACCATTGTCTTATTATTTTTATTATACATCTCAATCAAAATAAACTGAGTCACACTAACAAGTATGAATCTTCCCAAAGAACACAAGACAATAATTATTTATTCATTGTCTCAAAATGGAGAGTACTTGTTGGTGTTGCTAGTGGTGTACCTCCCATTTAAAATGTTTATATAAGTAAGTTGTGTACATACTCAACAATATGTAATCCAACCAATTTTCACACCTTCACTAAGAAATTAAAATAATATTATTATTTCCAGAAATAATTGTAAGTTTGTCATATATTTCTAAATTTTTTGTGTTTCTTGTTTATGTTATTAATTCAACCACAAAGAACTGTGGTGGCGACACCAATAATAATGTTATTGTAAGTCTTTTTGTTTAATATTTTGGGACACACAAATTTTTGGTTATGTTTACAAAATTTTAGGAAACCGATAAACACTACAACACCAACCAGTTGGACGTGGTGTTTCGGTTGCAAGTACACACGGAAAATGATATTATTTTATGGCATGGAGGGTGGTAAGCAGATTGCATTATACAATATGCAACTACATGTCGAGAACTATACATAACCTTTTCGAACAGCAATATACAAAAATTATAATCATCCTACGTGGGTAATTTAATCACTTGTATATAATAATACAATTGAATATTAAATTACATTAAATTTCGAAAATTAAATTAAATTCATTTTATGTTGTTATATATCGCGCGTGTATATGGAAGTATCGAGAGGTGGAGCGCGTGCGCAGTATTTAAAGATCACGTTGACTAGTAGTGACCTAAAGTCAAGTTAATTTCAAATCAATTGCCGTATCTAAATTGATTAGATGTTCAATATTGTGTTTTGATAGACATGTATAATTTAATTTGCCTTACCATGAGATACTTAGGCACTCTGCAGCATACTAGGGATACTTCTCAACATTTATGTGAAAAACCCAAATAACAATACATGGGACAAAACGTTTGTGGTTTTTCGTCTATCGTCACTATATTACTTATCCCATAGAGTACTTATCCCATCTTAAATAACAGGAATTTTCTGGGGTTATAGCCCGCTACTATGTCCAATTGACTAACCGATAATCTCCACTCGGTCTTCAATCGAGATTTCTCTTACTATTGAATGACCAGCAATGGCTATTTTAGTCATATATTAAGATACGATATAGATTTGTGTCTTATCAGAATGGATATGGGGTGTCGTGACGGGTAAATTATATTTATAAGTAAATCATAGTTTGATCTGTTAGGAAAAAGATCTACTCATATAGCATATTCGTTATCGATCGTAAAATGTGTAAGTGCATTGAACCGAATCGTCTTAACATTGTTTGATAATTGAATTATTAACTCAATTAGCGGGTGCGAAAGCATCTTTGAATGTCTGCTTCAGTCCTACATTAACTTGGCGAAGTTTTGTGGCATATCTATTGTTTTTCGTGCCATTGGCGTCTTATAAAACTAGAATGCTGGATTGGTCAGTCCCCTTGTCTATAAAGTTGATTTGTCGTCGACTTAGTAGTTTTTGTGTTATCGTCATTTTCGGAATGTATGTGAATTGGGGCAATTTTTATTGGTTCAAATCGAACAAACACTTCAGATGAACGGCGATTAAGGCTTGCTCATTCGCGGCCTTTTGCATTCCCGAAAAACGTGATTGATGTTATCATCGTTCCCGGGAATTCTCGGGATTCGGAAAGAGACAATATTTTTTTTGTTTTACGCAGTTTACTAATTTTATAACCCAATTTCGTAATAAACAGAAGCTGGGAAGAATACGCCTTATAAAGGGTGGTTAAATTTTAAGGGCCGATGTTGATTTTGAATAAAACACAAATTATTTAGCAAATTATTGTCAATCCTTTTTATTATGATAACATGGTATGGTTCAATTATGTATGGAACAAAATATCGGCCAAATAGCCGCCGCGACCTCGGCGGCACACCCCCACCCGATGGTTCAAATTTTCGATGACGCTTAGGCATAATTGAGGTTCTATGCCGTTAATATGCCGAATTATCTCATCCTTTAGCTCTTGCATTGTTGCTGGCTTATCGACTACACCTTTTCTTTCAAATAACCCCAAAGAAAGAAGCCCAACGGTGTCAAATCATATGATCTTGGCGTGAGATAACACGGCCATTGAATTTGTCGCGCAAAAGAGCCATTGTTTCGTTAGCTGTGTGGCAAGTGGCACCGTCCTGTTGAAACCACATATCGTCCACATCCATATCTTCCAATTCGGGCCATAAAAAGTTCGTTATCATCTCACGATAGCGAACACCATTCACAGTAACTGCCTGACCGGCCTCATTTTGGAAAAAGTACGGCCCGATGATGCCGCCAGCCCATAAACCGCACCAAACAGCCACTCTTTGTGGGTGCATTGGTTTTTCGACAATCACTCTTGGATTATGATTCGCCCAAATGCGGTAATTCTGCTTATTGACGAATCCACTGAGGTGAAAATGTGCCTCATCACTGAAGATGATTTTCATCGAAAATTGATCATCCACTGTTGCCATTTATTGCCACCATTCTGACCATTGACGACGTTTGGATGGTCAAGAGGCTTTAGTTCTTGAGTCAATTGCACCTTATAAGCGTGTAAATGCAAGTCTTTATGCATAATGTTCATCAACGACGAGCGTGAGAGGTGCAATTGTTGGGCACGACGACGAGTTGAGGTGGACGGCTTTTCAGCCACACTATCGCGAACAACAGCAATATTTTCTGCTGTACGAGCTGTACGAGCATGCACTGGTGTTTTAAAATCTCTTACAGACCCGGTTTGCTCAAATTTTTGCACGATTTTTCCGATTGTACGCACATTTGGACGATTAAATTGACCGAAAAAATCACGAAGTGCACGATATGCATTTTGATTTGAACGCCCATTTTCATAATATGTCTGAATAACTTTAACGGGTTGCTCGATTGTGTATCTTTCCATGGTTCAAATTGAGTTAGTCGGAAATTGAGAAATGTCAAATTAAATGCAGAAAAAAACTTGACGTTTAGGTGTGGTTCACATTCAACGTCGGCCCTTAAAATTTAACCACCCTTTATATACACATAAATTCAAAAAATATAATAACGAAAAAATTTAGTTCATTTGAAGTAATTTTTAAAAATGAGATGTGATCACCGATTCCAAATTTCGTTTGATGTCGGTTTGCTGGTCCTAGTCCCATAACACAATACAAGTTTAGCTCTTTGAATAAGGTATTAAACATACTTTTAGTGGTCCTACAAGGTGTTTGCATGACAATAGTTTTATTCTACTCGGTCGATGTACCATGTGCCTAATTCGTCATCCATAATTTCTTTTGTACTCAAATCTGGATCTTGTAGGTATTTTATTAAGGATGCAACATCTTTATTTCTTCTTTCGTTTAGCTTTACTCAATGCGGTTGTCTGAGCTCTCAGATTTTTAAATAAAAATGGCAAAACTGCTTTGAGAATATCCATATTCTCCTTTTCTAATGCTTCTGCAGCTATTTTAAGTGGCCTTAACACCTTTTGAAGCTCGATAATGTTATTTATTGTTTGATCATCCCACATTTTAGGTAATTTTACTCTTTTAATGCTTTTTATGGGGGTTTTCAACCTAAGGAATCGGTCCGACATTGTATCTAATATATTACACCGGATGTGGCTATCTAGAATCAGATTTAGTTCTGAAGAAGCCTCTAACTCAATTACATATTTTGCCAGTATTGCGTTCTTTTCAGGAGTCATTCTGAACAATTTGATAATATTGCGTTTGAAATTTAAATCAGCGCCAAACTTAGAACTTTGGTTAGTAAATAAACGCCTATTCGGATAAAATTGAGACAAAATAATACTCTCATTATCGTCTTCAGTAAATCATCAAGTTCATCATCTTGCTTTTAGCTTGAGCTATTTTTATATAATAGTTTGATAACGGACAAATGTATGGCATGGGCGTAGCAAGTTAGATGTAAGCTGGGTGATGTTCTTCTTAACTTTAGCATTATAGCTGCATCATCTGTGGTCATAGCTACAACATCATTTTTAAAACTTATCTTAAATTGATTAAGCGTCCCAGTAACTAACACCAGCATGCTTTCAGCGGAGCAAGAACCAAAAATTGGAATTAACTGAATCGTTTTTTACTTCTTGATGCCTTGAATTTGATCAACAACTTGTGGCACAAAGGAATATACATGAACTAATTTCCTAATGCCATCATTATGTTTAGGTAGAATGTAACCTCGCAGAGATATATTCTCTTACAGAAAACCCATCTTTAATTACTAATTTGGCGTCGATTTCTGCTAACGATTTCGTCTTCGAATATTGAAGTATAGATTGTTGCACTTTTTTGGTGGTTTTTCCACACTACCATTGATCTCACCTTCTTCATCACGAGCAGCCTCGCGCTTCCGTACTATTTTGTACTCTCTTCTAAATGTCTCAAAGGTCCACTAGTTGATCAAACTTTTATGTAATTTTTCCCGACACAGTTTGCATATTGCTTCATTTTTATTTTCCTTATTTACTTCAAAAATGGTCTTTCCAATCTGTAATAAAACGTTCGTCTTCCATTCTAAAGTTAAGGAAATCAGCGTTCAGAAATAGAGTAAACATGTTCTGAAGGTATTGCGTTACTACTAAGAAATGAATAAATGATAACAAAAACCACTGAAGTGTTACTTGAAATGCCAACAAAATCAAAGAATGTGTTACTTGTCGTGATCTAGTTGTCTAATTTAAAAAAAAGTACCACAAAACATTGAAATCATCCAAAGGTGTATTGAGCAATATACCATATAGCTAATTTGAACGTGTTAGGAGTTTTCAAATTTAATTTACGGGAAATATTAAACGGGATTCCCGAAAAAGTTTTAATTCCCGGAACGAGGAAGGTTCGAAGATTCTCGAGTTGTTTCCCATCTAAGTGTGTTAGTCATTGCGTGTAAATCAGACTCGATTAGATTTTGCATTTCTATTACGCATAGGGTTTTATTTGCAATGAGGGATGTTGCCGTTATTATGTTGAGAATTATCTCCGTTTTGGACGTGAGCGTAACGTGTCACCTTCTATTTCATGTTCATCTTGGTTTGTGTTATCATCTATCGCGCCACAGATAGCCTTGTCGGACCGGATAGCCCAAAAAACACCTCTAAAAAGAAGTTACCTAAGCTTGCAGTAAAATTTTTAAATTCTAATTGTGATAATTTAGAGCAATACATTTTGAGCATTTTCACTGATAACATAGCGATGTTTTCTCATTTTATGGGTCCTGCCTCACATATCAGTGTTCGTGGGGCGTGTTTTGATTTTTGATAACATTTTTCGAAGGTCATTTCGCTGCAAATTTTTCGGAATCTATTTGGATGTAGCAAGATCTCCGATACTTTTCATTGCAACATCCATTTTGTCGCAGATGAATCCTGACGAACATTCCGGGCGTATCGAGCAGAACAAACGAGTCATCAGCTGGTTTCATCATTCTCGGGATTATTACTAATTATTGAATTATTTGGATAAATTTAGTAAAACTGACTAA